>CANNZV010001363.1:0-160474 GCA_947561585.1 Caprella mutica
AACTACCAATAATAATTAGGCATATTATCGTAGAATGATGTATATTTATAATACTGCAGTTCAATTGCAGTGGATATATTGAATATATTAACTGATAATTTTAATAATAATTTCTGGCATATCGCTAGATTAATAACATTTTATAATTTAGCTATTTCTGATTATGCATTGTTAACTGATTGTGACCAAATTCAGAAAATATTGTTAGAAACACTAGTTACTAAATATGATGCCAAGTATGAGCATCAATTAATTTGTCCCATTGGTTTTCTGTTTACTCTGAATTAGAGAATTATTACTTTCCAAAGTAACGGTAACATTAGGACAGGAAGGATAGATTAGATTATATCATAACATCATTAGATTATATTTGTTGTTTTCAGGGCACCATACCCCTCCTGAAGATGCCTTACTCTAGAGCAAACTCTGTACCCAGTCTGGCAAACGATAGCAACTTCCTGCAAAAATTCCCACCAGAGAAAACTTGGCAAGTTCCTCAGCATCTTAAAAATAAAACAAAGGAAGGCACCTACCTTTCCAAGAACACAGGTACGTAATTAAATACTGGACTAGCCATAGCTAGCTACTTGTAAGTTGGGGATAAATATCCATCCTGCTAGATGTGATATTTTAATTCTTATGTAGCTTAATAAATAGTTAGCTATATTTACAAGTTATAGCTATTCTATTAATTTTTTTTTAACAAATGAAGAATGTTTCCACAGAGCTTGTTATAGTAGGTACCTGTTTGTTGTTGTAGGTGCCTACATATAATTATTCTTAATCTATTACCATTTTTATAAAAAAAATTTAAATAGCCTCTATGGGCTCTATCCTATAGCTGTTTTTGGTGAATGGAAGAAGAGGGAGCGGCGTTCCTTGGGCCCCGAACTGTATTGTCTTTCTGCATTTTTACTATGTAGCTAATAGCTATATCATTTTTACAGGGTGGGGCGTAAGTTTGGAAGCAATTTTTCAAACATTAATATAATTCTTAAAAATAAGTTCCTAAGTAGTTGATAGGGTTTGAACTATAGTAGAGACACTACATTATGACGTCGCAGTGTTATTTTTTACAAAAATTTAGTCAATTCAAAAATGTCAGACAAAAGAGAAGCCATTATTGCTCTACACCGTGCCGGGAAGTCAGATTCCGTCATTTCAAAGACTCTCTCAATAGCGAGATCGACTGTTTTGAAGTGTGTGAAGCGTTTTAATGAGAGAGGAGACTTGACTGATCGTCCAAGAAGTGGTAGACTACGCTCACAACGCAGCAAACAATTGATAAAATGTGCCCGAGAGAAGATCAGGAGGAACCCGAAAAGGTCAATACGATTGTTAGCCAAAACAGCTAATGTGAGTCCCAGAACAATGAGAAGAGTTGTCAAAGAAGACCTAAAGATGTCCTCTTTCACCCTCCAAAAGAGACAGACTCTGTCAGAAGCTGTAAAGAAAAAGAGATTGGAGAGAAGCAAAGCACTTCTGAGAGAATTGAAGTCTGGCACGGCTGGTGAAATTGTTTGGTCTGACGAAAAAAATTTCACAGTGGAAATGGCTCACAACCGGAGGAATGACAGAATAATTGATAAAAGTGCAAAAGACATCCCATACAACCAAAAAACTGTCCACAGAACTATGAAACCTGCTTCAGTAATGGTCTGGGCCGCCGTTTCAGAAACTTGGAAATCTCCTTTAATTTTTGTGGAACATGGCGCCAAAATCAATGCTAAATGTTATATTGAGAATATTTTGACGCCAATGTTGGAGTCAGCTAAGGATCACTTTGGTAATGACACTCTATGGACATTTCAGCAAGACGGCGCGACTTCACATACTGCAAATGTCACTCAAAACTGGTGCCATGACAATCTTCCACGGTTTTGGTCCAAAGAAATGTGGCCTCCCTGCTCCCCAGATGTTAATCCTATGGACTTTTCGGTATGGTCCATTCTTGAATCAAATGCCTGTGGTAAATTCCATTGCAGTGTGGATGATTTAAAGCGTTCGCTCCAGAGATCTTGGAAAGAAATTTCACAAGAACAGTAGCGTGCCGATTTGAGGCTGTTATTAAAAACAAGGGGGACATTTTGAATAAATTTATGATTTTTGAATTCTTAAAACCCTTATGTAATAATACACAACTGTAAATTATTAAATATATTTTTCGTTGGATTATAATATGCACTTTCATTTGCTTCCAAACTTACGCCCCACCCTGTATAACGTAACTTGTAGTTTTAGAGGGTAGCGCTAGGGTTGTGCTCTTATGCTCTTCAACTAACTATGAGGTCTTAGATTTTGTGTTTCATTTACTATCACCTCTTCATTTTCCTCTTCCTTCCGTGACTGCAGCCACCGGTGCTTGTTTCCGTTCACAGAGTAGCTTCTTTGTCTTCATGAGCCACTTTCCCTTCTGACTGCTTCTTTCAGTCCCTTGGTACTTATTTCCTTTTGACGTCGGCGATATGGATTTTGGTTTTAAAGCAGACGTTGAACCCTTACATAATTTTTTATGAATTATTGATGTTTCCATATAGCTATAGATGCGTATCTAGTGGTTGTTTCTTATATGAAGTTATATGTACTCATAAATTTCTCTCCTTCCTCAGTGAGTGATGACCCTAACTGTGTGTTTCTGGCTCGCAAGCACCAAGCTAACGTAGTCATATCCCCCAGCGTGCTGAAGACACTCTTAGACAACCCGGGGCCTAACTTTGACAAAGAGTGGGACATTCCTGTGGTGGTGAAGAGCTTCCCCTTGACAGGTAAGAGCAACTTAACTCTCTTCATCTTATCTAGTAATATTATTAATGTACTCAGCTCATGAAATGTAGCTATTACATGCATCTGAGACTGTATGAGCAGGTTACCCTGCGTTTGTGTGCTGCCTACAACTTGATCTTCTAAAGAACAACTTCCTCTTACAGAATGTAGGATAAGTTACGAATTATCGGTTGGTTTCACATCTCCGGTCATAGATGAAAAATCTATATAATAACAATTGAGTAGCTAATAGTTATTGTATATTTTTTTTATGAAATCAACTGATAATTCATAATTTACTCTACTCCTTTTATGTATTTAATATTTGATTTAGGTAATCTGAACTAAAGTCCCCTCTGATAATGGTATCAAATATCAAAGTACAACAAAAGGTAGCTACTGTGCACACTGTACAGCCCTTCCAGTCGTCACTGTAAGATATCTTTGCTGCCTTCTCATAACCAATGCTGTTTTTAGTTTACAATCTCACTCAATTTATTACCATTGCAGATGCTGAAGACTGTACTCAACATCACAGAGTTGTGTTCATCAATAAACCTATCAAAAAGAAGATCTGGAATCCACAAGAAGAGAAAACTCTTTTCTATAAGAAGTCAGCTCTAGTTGGTTTAACGGAGTTCAAAACATCTAAAATGTTCAAGTAAGAAAGAAAATGTATTTATTTATTCGCAGAACGTGCTGACTTTTCTTGTTGCTATTTAATGAACCTGTAGTGAACTTCTCTTTTTATCTTTTCAGAATGAAGGTACCACCTCTGTTTAACACTTTGCAGAAGAATAGCCTGAAATCTAAGAATGGGCCCAAAGAGGTGCCTGAGCAATCAACTAACAGGCCTGTGTGCTCTTACGATGATGTGTTTGACATATCTGACATGGAAGTAGACACCTTTGGGACTGAGGGCAGTGCTAAGAGGAAACTAGAGGGAGAAGAGCAAAGGAAAGGGAGGCGAAGATCCACAAAGAAACCTAAAAATAATACCGGTGTTGATGCAGATTTACCCAAGAAAGAGAAAGGTCACTTAAAGGGAGATTCTAACGAAGAAGATCACCCAGATGTTGAACCTAAGGGTGACAGTGTGCTGGATAGTCTCATTGAAGATCAGACTAAATTATTACAAACCTCCAGCACTACATCTGGTAGAGTGATGACTAAAGCAAGGCGAGTGGGAGAACAATCTACAATGAATGATGTGGGCAAAGAAGCAACCAGAAGTCCATGGAGTAATAGAATCTCCACTGACTGGACAGATCACACAGACCCGCTGGTACCAATGCCTTTCACCTCCTCTAACTTCCACTACCAACTTTTCAAGCTTCATTCCACTTGTTCTGCACCCAATAACAGACCCCTTCCTGCCATTAATGTTCTAGTGAGACATCACATCCACGGTGTGTCTCAGGAGAATAAGAACGTTAAGGGTAAGACATTCAAATCTGGCTCTTACGTCGTGGTTCCAAAGATTGAAAATCAGGTTTATTTTGGGTGCGAGGTTAACACAAGAAAAGAAATAGTGCGTCAGTACTCAGAGTTACTGGTTAGGCCAAATGCTTATGTTCTTCAGGTCAGAATCTGCAGTCAGTCGGGAGAAATCGTTCTGAGTGAGGAGAAAGACCTCCAAGAGGTTATTAGAGAGGGACATCAGTCACACATTCAGTTCCAACCTCAACTCAGTCTGAGTCTTCTGCACTCTACTTTTAACAGTCTAATGGGTTTGTTACCAGGCCACTACCTTCTCCACCACCCTAACAAACCAGAGGCCTTCGTACAACTCATGCGTCAAATTAGTGAATCTGATGTCCACTTGGGACAGTCACTCTTTGACTTGCACTCTTCTTACGGATTTCAAAAGGAGCAAGTTGAGAAGCAATCAGTTGTAACGAGAAAGAATTACAGTGCTGCCCCTTGGATTCCTATAGACACCAATGTACCAACTCCTTTCCATCTGAAACATCTAAAGATACCTGCGACATTCCCTATGAACAGACGTGAGTAAACTCCTCTATCACAATCTACCACTATCCTTTTATGATTTAATAGCCAACTATTTTAGCATCTGTAAAAAAGTAATTAATTGAAAAAGTAGCTAATCTTTTCCCTAAATTCCAATTCTATATAATTACCATATGCAGTGTTAGCTTGTCAATAATCTCAATAGCTTAATTGTATTTTCCCTTCATTTTTTTCCACAGCTGAAGGACATAAACTCTCCAAATCAGAGAGGAAGAAAATCAACGCAAAGGCAAAGAACAAGAAAATGTATTTCCAAAATTCTGACCAAGACTCTAATTCAAGCCAAAAGAAGTCTTGATTAGTGTCACTCTATCAGACTAATTAGTCACTCAGTCCTTTATGATCAGTGTCACTATATCAGACTAATTAGTCACCTACTCAGTCCTTTATGATCAGTGTCACTATATCAGACTAATTAGTCACCTACTCAGTCATTTATGATCAGTGTCACTATATCAGACTAATTAGTCACCTACTCAGTCCTTTATTATATTTCAATGTCTGACTCCAACTGAGAATAGGCAGAATAGTATTTCTAGTCTTCCATGCTTTATTAAAATATTTAGCTAGGTATACGGACTTTCATTCAATCACCTCGATTATAGAATGATTAATTTTAATGCTGTGTTTTAATTGTTAATTGTCATTTATAATTTTATATTCATTAAAAATATTTGATGGGGACACTGTTCATTTTATTATTACCAAGCCATCCTAAAGCTGTTTATGGTGAATATAAGAAAAGGGAGGTGGCGTCTCTTTGGGCCCGAACTGCTGTCTTTTGGATTATGTATCGTCTTTTTCCTTTTTTACAATGCTTTTGTCACCGACGGTGGTAAGTGATTTTGTTCATGGATCCACTTTCCTTTCTGACTGCTTCTTCCAGTCCCTTGTATTTAATTTCCTTTTGACGTCAGCGATATGGCCTTTGGTTCCGAAACAGACGTTAAACCCCAACTAAATTATTTTTACAATGCTTTTCATTTTTTAACGGCATTTTAAGTTTTAAAGGATAGCACTAGGGTTATGTTCTTAAACAATTAGGTGTTACATTTTGTGTTAGGTAGACTCGTCGGTTTCATTTACTATTACCTCTTCATTTTCCTCTTCCATCCGTGAGTGTGAGTGCAGTCACCGATGCTTGTGTCCCTTTTCGTCACATTCCTTGGTAAGTGACGGCATTCACTGAGTAGCTTTTCCTTACTGACTATTTCTTCCAGTCCCTTGTATTTAACTTTCCATTAACGTCAGCGATGTGGCCTTTGCTTTCAAAGCAGACGTTGAACCTTCTAAATAATTTTCAATTTTAGCAAATTAATTTTTTTTATATATTGCCACTTTTGGGATTAATAGCTACGAGATTTAAGTATCAACTAAAAGCGTTATTTTACCAGAGACTTTATACGGAAGCTGTTTTGGATGGTAGAGAAGTGGAATAACTGCTCTCTGAACTGTTGTAATCTGGATACATATTTAATTCTTTTTTTTTCATGACTGGTTTTACTGTTTAATGTAATTAACTATTTGCACGCTGAGCGCCTCCTGGTTATTTTGTTCACCTAAAAGGATCACTAGGTAATTTTTATTTCCTTAAGCTGCTGCCAAGCGCGTGGCGCCTTTGCCGGAACACACGACCGTGACTTAGGTACCTCTTTTCAGCAATGCTTTAGATAATTAGGTTCTTGAAAAGTTAGACTCCGACATTTGAAATAATTTTAATTTATCAACGGTGAACCTTTTGGTAATTTATCGTATCGATTGTGAACACAACCGCGTACTAGCATGTGGGTATTTACATGTAGTATTCAATATTCTTTTTACAATTCCGTATTTATTTAATATTAAATTTGTTTTTTATTTTAAACTGAAGGATTGACCTTGTAGATGCGTTACTAATTTCAGGTTTTGAATACTTTAGCACTCATCGGCTAGATGGGTAATAAATTGTAATATTTGTTATTCATTTTTAATTTGTTTAAGTTTGTTTTTTTCAAGCTAACCGTAGGATGAACGTTAGTATCAATTCAATGAAAAACCTTTCGATTCAGTTATAACTTCATCAGTCATTTGCAAAGAAGCAGTTATATCAGGAAATTTAGTAATCATTCGCTGCGGCGCCTTCTTGTTGGATGGTCCACTAAGTGTCTTCGCTGAAGTGATCTTCCGTACATTCCAGCAATGGCTTCAGAATGATTTTGTCACTTTGATCGAGAAAAATTTCCTGGTTTTGAAACGTCCTCCCATACCATCACAGAAACTGGTTTCATGGTTTCGATACGCGGTTTTTTTATTATAATGAATATCTTGGATCTTTCCCATTTGATGAGCCCCACCAAATTTGATTTAAATTAATTTTTTCATATGTAATTTTGTCCATAGAATCCGAAAATCTTAACCGTTTTTGGTATAAACTAATATTTCTTGAGATATGAGGGTCTCGCAAAACTTGAATTCTTTTAGAGGAAGTTTTTTTTTGCATCTGCTGACAGGGTTCGTCTCTTTTGAAAGGTTACAGTTCTTTGTGGACGAGTCTTCTCATAGTTCTGGGACTCATGTCATTGAGTTTCTCCGAATCTTCTCATAGTTCTGGGACTCATGTCATTGAGTTTCTCCGAATCTTCTTATAGTTCTGGGACTCATGTCATTGAGTTTCTCCGAATCTTCTCTCGAATACGTTTGATCATTGATTTAAAGTGACCAGCGTTTCCTAACCCCGGGGTCGCCAAAGCATCAAATCAAAATTCAATAATATGGCAGAACCAATGAGTGTACACTGTGTTGCATCTGAAATATCATTTTTAAATTGCGAACTTGGAGAACTTTAAATGCGTCAAATGTCATTATAGATTTATCACTTTAATGGAAAATAATGTATTTTTATGATTATTAAATATTTATTGTCATATATTTTAAACCTTTGTGAGCGTGGGCTACCACTTCTCGAACGATCAAAACAAATCGCCTCTTTCAATAAAACACTTCAATGATTTACATGTAGTCGATCTCGCAATTGACAGTTTCTTTGCAATTGCGGAGTGAGATGTGTAATGCGTCTAAAGGGCCGTACACACGTAGGGTTTTTTAAATCGTTCCACCAGACTTTTTGCTAAGCTCCTCCTACTTTTTCCACGAGAATATAAGAAAAAACGATAAAATTATTATTTTTTTGTGGAAAAAGTAGGAGGAGCTTAGCAAAAAGTGTGGTGGAAGGACTTAAAAAACCCTACGTGTGTACGGCCCTTCAAGGTGCTCTTTTGTCTGCCATTTTTGAACTGGCTAAATTTATTCTACGAAAAACAATTGTGATGTTATAATATTGCATAGTCAATCATCTACTTAGGAACTACTGAGTTTTCTTTAATTTTCATAAAAATCTTTCTTAAGACTCAAGAAGAAAGTTAATATGTGACCGATACTTAATGTGAATGTTAGACACATACACTAATAATTGTTGTAAGTATTTTTGGAGTTCAGAAATGTCTTGTGAAACTACTCATAAACTCAGTCAAGTTAATTTCTGCCTATTGGTAATTATTGTTGTTAAATGGTGCTAGCTTAAGCTAATTCAGTTATTAAGGTTGCAATTGTGTGCCGTATTAGAGTCTTGTAATCGTAAACAATATTAACTCCACTTTGCACTTCCAAATCATTTGAAGTCTTCTTCCTAACGCTACTTTCTCTTAATTTCCGTATGTCGCATACATACCCACACCAGACGGTGATAAAGATTACGTTTTTGAAGGGTCTGATCAGGTCATGTCAGAGTCCAATAATAGGAGGCGTTGTTGTGCCTTGTACAGCGCTATGTCAAAACTAATGGTGGCGACAACAGGACTAATGTCGTGTAACTCATTGCCACACCTGCGCATAATAGTCCCTATTGCGCTAACAATGCCTCCTGAATATTGACACGAACACAATTAAAACCTTGACCTGACCATACAAATTTTTATTTAAACTTTTTTTTGTGAGCATATAATGTGTGATTGGTAACCAGATTAATTGTTTATCAATTTCTTACTAATATTCCTATTATTTCAATACAATATACACCGCACATTTTATGATGTACATTATAGTTAATAATAATAAAAATAATGACAATTTGCATTTTCCGAATTTAGATAGCAATTTTTAATCGTTCCCACAATAGTATCATTCATTTTACAGTCTCAATACTGTTATTGATAGTTAAAGCTAGGGCAAGTTCTTAATTATCGGTCAGTTCTACATTTTCGAACATATTAGAAAAAAACAATATAATAATAATTATTTAACTAGGATAGGTTGATTAAAATAATTATTATTAAATAACTTTTCTTATATGACCGAAAATGTGGAACTGACCGATAATTAAGAACTTTCCCAATCTATGATTGTACTTTCAGAATCACTATTTTATATTATTTATACCTGGCATTTATTTATTTATCATCTTGTTATTCGCTTAACTGAAAAACTGTTAAACTAAATTGCCTGAAATTTTGTGAAACGATTGGTCCATGTCTAGTGACCTGCTGGTAGAATTTTCGGAGTGATCCGGTCAAAGGTCAAGGCCAATGCCATTTATAACTCAAAAAGTATATTGAACCATATTGCACGAAACTTTGTGGAACGATTGCTCAATATACATGAACTCTATTGTTAGATTTTGGGAGCGATCGGGTCAAAGGACAAAGATAAAGGTCAAGGCCATTTGTAACTCAAAAAGTATTCAACCAAATTGTCTGAAATTTGATGGTACGATTGGTCAATATCCAGGAACCATCTGGTAGATTTTTAGGAGCGATCCGGTCAAAGGTCAAGGTCATTTAACCCAATAACTCAAAAAGAATTGAACCATATTGCATGAAACTTGATGGGACGATTGGTTATTATCCAGTTACCAGTTTATTAGATTTTGGCAGAGAACAGGTCAAAGCGGCGGCGAAGGTATGCGTTCTACGAGTGCACGTTATCTAGTCATTGAATGCAATTCTTTTTATTCTTATTAACTCTATGCCATTTTATCTTTTTAAACATTTTGAATCTTTCTGATATGATCCATTGTGCTGTAACGGAAAAAAGATATTAAACATTGCCCCTCAGTTGCTCTATCCTGAAGAAAAGTGATATTTATAACTGTGAATAAGATCTCAAACCTGAAAGGTTGTTATAAATATATAGAACGTTGCCTGTACCAAATATCATACATGATTCATGGTAAACTATATTAAACCATTTCCTATGATAACTATAAATACGGTTATCATTTTCTTTTATTTCACATTTAGCCCCCAGGGGCTCTATCCTGAAGCTGTCTGTGGTGAATGGAAGAGAAGGGGGTGACGTCTCGTGAACCTCGAACTGTTGTAATTTGGATTACATATTGTTTGTATGTCCCTTGTACTTAATTTAATTTTGAAGTCAGCGATAAAGCCTTAGGTTCTAAATGAGACGTTAAACTTACATTATTAAAGTAATAACATTTTACTTAAACGATATAATATTTCTTTCTTTTTATCACATTCCTTTTTAATTAATTTCATTTGTGTTTCAATTCTTTCCTATCGCATTAGCTTCTAATATCTTTAATAACATTTTATTACTTTTCTTTCTAATCTCACTTTTTAATCTCATTTCTTTTATTCTCATTTTTATACCATATTGTAAATCCTTTTTTATCCCATTTATTTTTATCTCATTTATTTTTATCCCATTTATTTTCATCCCATTTATTTTCATCCCATTTATTTTTATCTCATTTATTTTTATCCCATTTATTTTTATCCCATTTATTTTTATCCCATTTATTTTTATCCCATTTATTTTTATCCCATTTATTTTTATCCCATTTATTTTTATCCCATTTATTTTTATCCCATTTATTTTTATCCCATTTATTTTTATCCCATTTATTTTTATCTCATTTATTTTTATCCCATTTATTTTTATCCCATTTATTTTTATCCCATTTATTTCTATCCAATTTATTTTTGTCCCATTTATTTTTATCCCATTTATTTTTGTCCCATTTATTTTTATCCAATTTATTTTTATCCCATTTATTTTTATCCAATTTATTTTTGTCCCATTTATTTTCATCCCATTTATTTTTATCTCATTTATTTTTATCCCATTTATTTTTATCCCATTTATTTTTATACCATTTCTCTTATCACATTTTTTAATCTATTTTTTATCCCATTTTCTATCTCATTTCTTTTTATTCCATTTATTTTATCCCATTTTTTTATCTCATCTTTTATCCTATTTTGTTTCCTATTTTTTATCTCATTTCTTTTTATTCCATTTATTTTTATCACATTTTTTATCCCATTTCTTTTATTCCATTTCTTTTATCCAAATTCTTATCCTATTTTGTATCCAATTATTTTATCCCAATTTTTAACCTCACTTCTTGTACAATTTTTTTTATTCAATTCATGTCCCATTTTTGTATCCCATTTCTTTTCATCCAATTTTTTATCCCATTTATTTTTATCCATTTTTTATCCCATATTTTTATTCCATTTATTTTGAATCCCATTTCATAATTTCATTTATATCTGATCACTTTTTTTTAATTTTAATTTTATTCTTCATAAATATTTCTATATATATACATATTATTACCAATTGCACATGATAGTTTCAAATAGATTTATAATTAAATATTTCAAATAAAAATGATATTCAAAGCTTGTAAATAACAATCATTGTTTAATAACACATTCATTTGAAAGTATCGTTTGCGAATTAGAACTTTTTCTTTTTTCAAATAATCAACCAAGAAGAAATATTCAATTAGAAAATATCCAACACGTCTTTTAAAAATGTTGTCCATCTTGAAAATTTATTTTTGTTTCCAAAATATTTTTCTGTTCCCTCCTTTTGTAGAATTCACACATTTTGAGAAAATGGCTTTCGAAAGCATTGAACATTTTCCTTCAAAACCTCATTCATTTTGCATTCAGAGTCTCTCATCACCTTGGCATTCATACCATTGAGTTGGTTCATTAGGGTGATTTTCACTAGGTAAATAGAGATAGCGCCCAGAGGGGGGAGGAGGGGCTCCTCCACCTCAAAGGACGAGGGTGGAGTGTAGGATATGGCCATTAAGATCCTCAGGAGATACGGCACGAGTCCTGCGCTAAGATGGAAAGAAAGGACACCGCAAACATCTTCTGTGAAAATGTGACAATTTGAGGCACTTTTGATAGCGACGCAAAGGTGTATGTCACCTCCACACTATTTGACTCTACGCCGCTACCAAAGGGAGTTCCTGATCAAAACAGTTCTCGCATGTGTGTCATGAACGTCACACATCTTATCAAACTCAACACAAGTCACCATCGACAAAAGGAAAAGTACGTAACTAAATGGAGAATATTTTTTGAGTAGTAATTTTTGCCATGTCTGAAGGCATACAAAGAATGAAGTCAAATGGACATTATGTTTTGTAGTGCATTTCTTGAAACTCCTTTCATAATTCCAGTAGAAATTTATCAAATACTGTAAAATATTACACATATTCTAAACTACAATTTAAAGTTTTAAAAATAAAATTAAATCTCATTTTCTTTCATTTGATGTGACCATTTTGATTTCTCTAACTAAAAAACGTTATCGCATTAATATAAACAATTCTATCGAAGAGTGACACTACCTAACTAAATTAGAAACATCACTGAAAGAAAACTCAAAACAACAGTTTGTGGCAAGGTAATCTCATGTCAATTTATCTGGAGCTAATTTGAGTTAAGAAACCTGTTAAACACTTTACACACCTATGATAAATATCACCATCGATTGATGGTTAAAACAGCTTATCTGTATTTTAGAGTAAAGATAAAGGACCGACCCCAATGTATATTTCAATAGATTTTCGTTATCTCAGGCCATTGGCTTATCCCTTTTGTTTGCCAGGCAGAAGAATGAGTCTTTGCAGGAGATATTTTGCAGTGGCGTAAGAGCAGACTAGTAAGAGGGCCATGAAACACACGGAATCACCTGCTAAAAGCGAGATGGTTAGGAGGCGTGACGGTGTAAGGCCACACGGAATTAGCGCAGTGATTATAGTATCAGCGGAGACTCTCTGACATTCATGAGAGACATCAAGTGAAGGAAGATGTTCATTTTGGTTCAGATACAAAAAACAAACTCTATCTAACATTATCCAACTGAGAATACTTCTTCTATTCTTCTTATGATTTATGAAGACTTGAATATGTTCTTCAGCTGTGTATTTGGCTTATTTAGATTATTAAATATAATGTCTTGATTGACTCACACAGTCTTCTTTTGACTCACACAGTCATTATTGACTCACACAGTCTTGATTGACTCACACAGTCTTGATTGACTCACACAGCCTTGATTGACTCACTCAATCTTGATTGACTCACTCAGTTTTGATTGACTCACTCAGTGTTGATTGACTCTCAGGTTTAGTGTAAGTTACCACTCGACTCCAGTGCAATATGCCGAAGTCCCAAAGTTATTCTACAAGTTTGCTGTGCTGACCATCCATTGACTATGCATAGCACAGACCTCTCCATTAGCAAGAGAATTGTTAGTGCACTGGTATGAAGGCAGTGCAACTGTCACAATGCACCCAATGCACCAGAGAGATGCTAGTGCATTGGTATGAAGGCAGTGCAACTGTCACAATGCACCAGAGAGCAGCTAGTGCATTTGTATGAAGGCAGTACAACTGTCACAATGCACCAGAGAGTAGCTAGTGCATTGGTATGAAGGCAGTACAACTGTCACAATGCACCAGAGAGCAGCTAGTGCATTGGTATGAAGGCAGTACAACTGTCACAATGCACCAGAGAGCAGCTAGTGCATTGGTATGAAGGCAGTACAACTATCACAATGCACCAGTGAGCAGCTAGTGCATTGGTATGAAGGCAGTACAACTGTCACAATGCACCAGTGAGCAGCTAGTGCATTGGTATGAAGGCAGTACAACTGTCACAATGCACCAGTGAGCAGCTAGTGCATTGGTATGAAGGCAGTACAACTGTGACAATGCACCAGTGAGCAGCTAGTGCATTGGTATGAAGGCAGTACAACTGTGACAATGCACCAGTGAGCAGCTAGTGCATTGGTATGAAGGCAGTACAACTGTCACAATGCACCAGTGAGCAGCTAGTGCATTGGTATGAAGGCAGTACAACTGTCACAATGCACCAGTGAGCAGCTAGTGCATTGGTATGAAGGCAGTACAACTATCACAATGCACCAGTGAGCAACTAGTGCATTGGTATGAAGGCAGTACAACTGTGACAATGCACCAGTGAGCAGCTAGTGCATTGGTATGAAGGCAGTACAACTGTCACAATGCACCAGAGAGCAGCTAGTGCATTGGTATGAAGGCAGTACAACTATCACAATGCACCAGTGAGCAGCTAGTGCATTGGTATGAAGGCAGTACAACTGTCACAATGCACCAGTGAGCAGCTAGTGCATTGGTATGAAGGCAGTACAACTGTCACAATGCACCAGTGAGCAGCTAGTGCATTGGTATGAAGGCAGTACAACTGTGACAATGCACCAGTGAGCAGCTAGTGCATTGGTATGAAGGCAGTACAACTGTCACAATGCACCAGTGAGCAACTAGTGCATTGGTATGAAGGCAGTACAACTGTGACAATGCACCAGTGAGCAGCTAGTGCATTGGTATGAAGGCAGTACAACTATCACAATGCACCAGTGAGCAACTAGTGCATTGGTATGAAGGCAGTACAACTGTGACAATGCACCAGTGAGCAGCTAGTGCATTGGTATGAAGGCAGTGCAACTGTCACAATGCACCAGTGAGCAGCTAGTGCATTGGTATGAAGGCAGTACAACTGTCACAATGCACCAGAGAGCAGCTAGTGCATTGGTATGAAGGCAGTACAACTGTGACAATGCACCAGTGAGCAGCTAGTGCATTGGTATGAAGGCAGTACAACTGTCACAATGCACCAGTGAGCAGCTAGTGCATTGGTATGAAGGCAGTACAACTATCACAATGCATCAGTGAGCAGCTAGTGCATTGGTATGAAGGCAGTACAACTGTGACAATGCACCAGTGAGCAGCTAGTGCATTGGTATGAAGGCAGTACAACTGTGACAATGCACCAGTGAGCAGCTAGTGCATTGGTATGAAGGCAGTACAACTGTCACAATGCACCAGAGAGCAGCTAGTGCATTGGTATGAAGGCAGTACAACTGTGACAATGCACCAGTGAGCTGCTAGTGCATTGGTATGAAGGCAGTACAACTGTGACAATGCACCAGTGAGCTGCTAGTGCATTGGTATGAAGGCAGTGCAACTGTGACAATGCACCAGTGAGCAGCAAGTGCATTGGTATGAAGGCAGTACAACTGTGACAATGCACCAGATCTGCCTGTCTTAGCCCTAAAATTGGCTTCTTTCGTTTTCTTTTCTTTCCGGTGTCTTGCCTTTAACATCTTTAATATTAAGGACTCTCGAAAAAGTACTCTCAAACTTTGCGAATTAATTTGTTAGGCTGAAAATCTTCCTCCAGGATATCGCGCTGACATTGATTGGTATCCTTGATACGGAAGCGTATCTTGGATACTACTGAATTTTAAAATATTTGATTTATTCACTTTCGGAGCCGTGTTGATTCATTAGTTTTGATGTGATCTTTATGGAGTTTTCTAGTTAGGTCAGTGATTTCGATTGAAATGGCCTGATGCAAGTGTCCACGGGTCCAATAAGGGGCAATTTGGCTGCATCCTCACCCCCATTGAACTAAAGTCAGAGCAAGCCTATCTAATTTATCAGCATGTCAATAAAGTCCTGGGAAGTAGGAACAGGAAAATAAATGACTGTGTGAAAAGGGAAACAAAGAAGAAGATTGATAAACTTCCGCATCGTAGAGGGAGTAAATAAACCAAAAGAGTCCCATTTTAAATATGTTTTTATTAAAGCGATTGTTTATTTTGTGCTTATATTCATATGTATCTTCTGGCACGGTAGATATTCACTGAATTTTTACTTTTTTCCATTGATAACATTTTGATGAAGTATGCTAGGTTAAATGAAACATGTTCTCTACAGTTGAGTGTCTATATTAACTATAGCTACACTACAGCTAACCTCTACATGCTATCTTAACTAAAACTACAGTCGTATATCGTATGGGGAGTCGGAATACGAATCAGGGTGAGCGTACAAAATACGATAGCTACGAACACTAGGTACTGAATACACGAGACAAACTTTCACACGGCATATACTATATTCATTGGGATTTAAAATGATGTAGGGTAAGTTCCGAGTTATCGGACGGTTCCAAATTTTAGGCCACTTTAGTAATTTAGGCCAATTACTTTAATTTTAATTGTTATCCAAAAGTTATTAGAAAATAATATACACTTATGTGTTCGAAAATGTGGAACTTCTCGGTAACTAGTAACTTACCCTAGTAAGTATATCTACGACATTTAGTTGTTTGGATACGAGTGTCGTAGGTTGTAGGTCTCACTTATTCTTCAGTTTTTTATTATGTTTCATACACACGGTTTACAAGGAGGTTTTCAGACGACTTAATTCAGGTAAAGCAATTCGTATAAATATTTCATAAGCAACATTTCTCTCTAAATAGAAATTATTTGTTTCTTTTTTTGGAAGACAAAGGAGAGGGGAAGACTTATTATTATTATACAATTCATTTAAATAAAGATCTAGTTATTTTATGTTATTTACATATATACATGGTTCAAAATAACTAAAGATTTAATTTGGATAAGTTTCATTGCGTGTCACAAGGAAATTTAAACATAACAAAGAAATTCTCATAAACAGTGAAATCATGGATACGAATTAAATAAAAGTTAAATAATTATTAATATTACTGTTTCTTATATGACCAAAAATGTACTCATGTTACATAGGTACTTAATTTAAACAAGTACTGAACCATATCTATTAACGTATTTACAACAATATAATTCTTTCTGAACATATTAGGTATATTTAATCATGCATTTCAATTAAACTAAGTGCCAAATAAATAATATTTCCCTTATAATATAAAGCTCTCTTCTATACCATTAGAAATTAGATAATTATTTAAATTGTGTAGCAACAATAAAAGTAACGAATTAAACTTTCTAATTTCATCCTTATTACTTACGTATAATAATCAATAAATTTAAAAAACTTCTCTGATTAATTTTCACGAACTCCTTGGTACACAATTTAAAATTAATATATTTTTACTTATGATTTAAATTTAGATGTGTTAATTAAATGTCTCAGTTTTATAGCTTTTGCTCTTTACAGTTACATAGATTATATATAATGCCTATCATTAAATTGGACTTCATTCCTCATATTCATCAAGCTGGAATCTCTTCACTCAGTGCGATAATATACTTCCTAGATTGTTTATTAACCATTTAATGCTTTGGTTATCATATTTATTTACGTAACTTGTTTTGAAGGATTTAGGGTGAAATCTATCCAAAGTGCTGTTGAAATGTTCCACTAGAAATTCTCGTCAACTCTGTGACGATGCAAGCGATTCGCTTTATTTTTAGAGTTACATAAAAAATGTATCGTTTATAGAAAAGAGAAGTCCTTGTGTTGAATGTGAATCCATACTTTCGAATATATATGTGCATTGGAGTATTATGTAGAATGGGGCTTCAGTGTAAACTTGATGGGCCCTTTATATAAGGTAGCCGGTAAATGTCTTGAAAGACAATTGCTCGAATGAATAATAATTCGAATGACCAATTGTTTTCTATCAATTTACCTAGAACCAAAACACATATAATTTGTGGGTAGCTCTCAATATATTGTCCTATCGTACATTCTTTACAATAGAACATTGATTTTGAATCTGGCAGTATATATTTCTATATTGATTATCATTATCAATTTTAGTATTTTGTTATACCGATCTGCTCTAATATTTAGATATAAGCAAACGCCCAGAAGGTCGTAACTAAGTGGCCTCAAGATGCTAGCTTTCAAATCCTCATGTTGCGGTCAGACCGTCTCCTGGTTTGTTCTTTTGGGCGGTTATCTCACCAACTCACTGATAGCTCCTAGGAGGAGGAGGATGGATATGTGAATGGTGAGACATTGAGGTAAAGCCCCAGATCCTGCAGAGGGGAACAGGAGGAACTTGTTAGTTTTTATTTCACCCTACAAGAATTAAGTGAAATCATATAACGTTATAATCAATGCTGTAAAAAGTATATGTACTGTCACCCTATGGGCGCCTCACCCGTTAACTTCTCCTTGTTGTTTGGGTTTGGTCCCATCTTGCTCCTGATGTCCACTTTGGTTTCATTGTAGAACACTGACGCAATGGTTGCGCCACACTTCAGTGATAGTAAACCATGGCGCAAATGGCGTCTACGCAGTTGAAACCTTCAGCACAAATAATGCGTTGAATTAGCTACGGATGATATCAACTTAAAATAAACCAAGTGAATTTAGTATGATATTGATGGTGTGTTACCTTAGCCCTAGAGTGGATGTCTCCAGTCCGTGTAACCCTCTAGTGGGTGCATACTCTTGTAGATGACCTTTGTCAGCCTGCACCTGTCAGAAACAACAGTGGAAGTGATAACATTAAGTAATATAGTACATGAATGCATAAAATCAAAGAAGATTAAATAATATCAACGATTTTCTTGCTACTTTAATCATATTTATCGAGTTTAAATTTCAGTTCGATCAAATGAGTCGTGTTTTGTTTTCGATGTCATGTGTGAAATTCACGCGTTAGTCCCACCTTTTTATCGGCGATGTACCAACTAAGAGAGGGAGCGGGTTTGCTTCTTGAGGAGCAGTTCACCTCCACCTCGTCCCCCACATGGTAGAACATCTGCACCCCGGAGAGACGTGGGGGAACCTGGGGGAGATCTGAAGCAAACCAGGGGGTTGATTATTGGCGGTGGATTCAAAGCAAAATAAACCATTAGAAGTTTTCAGTTGGTTCAGTTCAATGTCCAATGCGTTTGCAATAAACAACTCCATATAAATAAACAATAAATAATAGTTTCTTTAATTTTAATCACGCTATCTTTAAATGATATTCCAATTACTCAAAACCCTTCTCTGCCCTAATACGGTTGTTTATATTAATCAGTTTCCTAATTGACAGTTGAGCTGACTTCATTGGAGGTAAGAGTGTCATTGCTATAAAGAACACGTCTCACCAGTCCCAGGTTTCTATTTCCCATGTGATCCTATCAGGAGGTTTCCTCTCCACTTCCATGCGACAATTGATTCATTTCATCCATCCCTCCCAAAAAGTGTCTTCTTCCAACTCAAAAAACTCTAGCAAGACTCCTTCCCTCTCTCTCTCACTCTCGCTCACTCTTACAACGGTATTGATGACGTCATCTCCGTAAAAGTTGTAAATACCAAAAAAGCTAAAAAGTATTCAAATTTCATAAAATAATTTAATGTAAAGAATTTTTTTATTAGCAACACTCGAGTTACCGAATATTCAGTTATTCTGATATTAAGTTTCATGTTATTTTGTCTTATATGAAGAAGGTAGCAAATAATTCAATATATTTAGATTCTAATTATTGTGCAATGAAAGTGTAAGAAGTATTCGGTTGGTGATTAAGATATAATAATCTAAAATAAATGAATTATGAGAACCTTTTTATTTTTTTTATTCTCATTTTTACTTATTGTCGAGTGTAGGAAGTTCAGACCGAATTAGCTGAGCTTTTGAACGTTCCATCTCATTCTTCATTTAACTGCTATGCTGAGGGGTGAATACCCTTATGAGTGTAACAGCTGTCACCCCTCACAAGTGTATGTGATCAGGTGCGTAGCAATACATTGCGTCTACACGAGAGGTAATATTTAATTAGTTCAATGGCAATCAATTTTATACAAGCTCTCCTTTTACAGAGTAATTGAAATGAAAAGATTGAACTGTGGAAAACATGATTGAGTGCCTTGTTTAACGTGTAGTTGAGGTTTTCTTTTATTACAATGTATGTACTCTATTGTAGTTTATTAGAATGTGCATTGTTAATGGATAATATTATATTTCATACATATGTTATCTTATTCTTTTGATTTACGATATTCTTTTTGTTGTGGTTCAGGTCTTGATATGTCACAGTACGAGCCAGTGTGCAAAGCTTGCGATTTTGACCCTTAAGAAGACACGGGAGTCCACGGTGTCATTTCTCAGCGACTAATCCGCTAGATCGTCCCTTACGAGGCCGGAGATTCCCTCCAGGATCAGGAAATGTCGTCACTTGTTTGGCAACACTGCGCCAGAGGAGTCTATGAGTTCCCATTTCCAGTCCTTGGCTTTGCTACCTCAGAAAAGATGCTCAGGAAGCCCATTGGGACGCGATGTTGTGTCCTTCATGCGCTTTGGTACATTAACACATGTGCAAATGCATAACAGGAAATATAAATATATATTTTTTGTCGTCTTGATTTATTATTGTTTAAAATAGTTCTAGATTAATTCTCAGTTATTGGATGGCTCCATTTTTTCGGACACGTAATAAAAAAGAATAAAGGTAAATAGTTGTTTTTACATATTTTTCTTACATGTCCCGAAAATGTGGAACTGTCCGATAAATCAGAACTGACTCTAAATGATATGCAATTTATAGTTAAAGTAAATAGCATCAACAATAATACACTGAGCAACTTCGTCTACGATGTGAAACTTTAGCTGTTGCGCGTTCTTGAAATTTGTAACACAACTACAGAATTTTGAAGAGGCAGAAGAGAGCGACCGCACTTTTCTGTATTGGGTTTTATCATAATTCAAATAGTTTATTGTATATATTATGATTATTATTTAATTTAGTAGTAATTTAACATCTGTTTCCAAACCAAAGGCCATGTCACTGACTTCAAAAGGAAATTAAATACAAGGGACTGAAAGAAGCAGTCAGAAAGGAATGTGGCTCCTTGAAGAAAGTTACCTACCACCGTCAGTGACCATGCTGATGAATGCAGAAAAGCTACTCCGTGAATGCAGTCACTTACCAAGGAATGTGACAAAAAGGGACATAAGAACCGGTGACTGCATTCACGAATGGAAGAGGAAAATGAAAAGGTGATAGAAAATGAGGCCTACGAGCCTACCTAACACAAAAATTTAAGACCTCGTAGTTGAAGAGCATAACCCTAGCGCTATCCTCCAAAACTGCAAGTAGCGTTAAAAAAAAAGATAAACATGGTGAAAATGAAAATAAAGACAATACCTAATGCAAATTACGACAGTTCTGGTCCCAAAGAACGTCATACCCCTTCTCTTTCATTCACCACAAACATTGTAAATCAATGATACCCTAAAACTGAAAATCATCTCATAAATTCCACATATTTTACTTCCATTCGGCTGTAAAAATAAATTATTTTTAAAAACATATTTTTATTTTTATTTATTACAAATCTTTCAACTTTTAAACCGAAGAATATAGTACATATGACATATCCAATTAGTATTGGACATATAGTACATATGACCAATCATTAGTAAAAATCAGACCACTCATTAGTAAAATCAGACCAATTATTAGTAAAATAAGACCACTCATTAGTAAAATCAGACCAATCATTAGTAAAATCAGACCAATCATTAGTAAAATCAGACCACTCATTAGTAAAATCAGACCAATCATTAGTAAAATCAGACCAATCATTAGTAAAAATAAAACCACTCATAAGATAAAACAGAGCACTATTTAATAAAATAAGACCAATCACAAGACACTCACCAACCACTAACAGTTTTCCAGAGCCAGAGTCAGTGTCGAAACTTGGGGCCTCGGCTGACACCTCACACTTGTAAGTCCCTGAACTGGTCCTGGTGAGACCATAGAGGACCACCTTGTTGATGGAGCTCCTACTCGACTGATGGGGCAGAGTGATGGGTAATATTATCATCAATATAATATAAATAGAATTCATCAGATAAATCTTAGGTACTAAAACTAATTCTTTTATAAAGTGAGAAAATAATATCGAGTAGCCTTTGTAAGAAGAATGGGACGAACTTATAAAAAATAATGTAAGTCAGTCTTAACTGTCTTAATTGTGAGTCAGTGAGTCTTAACTGTGAGTCAGTTATTCTTAACTGTGAGTCGGTGAGTCTTAACTGTGAGTCAGTGAGTCTTAACTGTGAGTCAGTTATTCTTAACTGTGAGTCGGTGAGTTTTAACTGTGAGTCGGTGAGTTTTAGCTGTGAGTCAGTGAGTCTTAACTGTGAGTCAGTGAGTCTTAACTGTGAGTCAGTGAGTTTTAACTCTGAGTCAGTGAGTTTTAACTCTGAGTCAGTGAGTTTTAACTATGAGTCAGTGAGTTTTAACTGTGAGTCAGTGAGAGTTTACTCAGTGAGTCAGTGAGAGTTTACTCAGTGAGTCAGTGAGTCTTAACTGTGAGTCAGTGAGAGTTTACTCAGTGAGTCAGTGAGCCTTAACTGTGAGTCAGTGAGAGTTTACTCAGTGAGTCAGTGAGTTTTAACTGTGAGTCAGTGAGAGTTTACTCAGTGAGTCAGTGAGAGTTTACTCAGTGAGTCAGTGAGTCTTAACTGTGAG
The DNA here is from genome assembly GCA_947561585.1 of Caprella mutica. Classification (NCBI taxonomy): domain Eukaryota; kingdom Metazoa; phylum Arthropoda; class Malacostraca; order Amphipoda; family Caprellidae; genus Caprella; species Caprella mutica. The sequence goes on from CANNZV010001363.1 coordinate 22,348, forward strand.
TCAGTGAGAGTTCACTCAGTGAGTCAGTGAGAGTTTACTCAGTGAGTCAGTGAGAGTTTACTCAGTGAGTCAGTGAGAGTTGACTCAGTGTGTAGTTATTGTTTCACTAGTTGCCCGTCACTCCGAATGATATAGAGGCACAATTAACAACAATGCCTCCGACAGAAACAGTCGCATAACACCTGACCACCATCATATTTATCTAAAGATTATTATACATAAAAGAAAAATATATAAATGCTTACCATTGGATATACAGGGTGTTCTAAAGGTAACCTTCCCTTTTTATTTACTAAATAAGAGAACTCATTTCAATGAGAACATAAATATATATTATTGAATACCTTATAACTTGGTATTCTATTTACTCATCGAAATATTGATATCCATGGAGGGGTCAGTTACTTCTGGGACACCATCTACCAAATGCATTTCTAATAATTAGCTAATGCATTTCTTTATGTACCTAGTATACAATGAATTTCTTACAGCTTTAAGTCACAGCTTCTATTTCGCCTTATCGATCAGGTCTTGTGGACCTCTAAGTGGCCCTGTGACAATGCACTTCGTATGAGTAGTTTTTGTGATAATAAACATTGGGTAAGTTAGAGGCCAAGTCACGGGGATACAAGTACATGTGACACTTGCACTAAAGTACATGTGACACTTGCACTAAAGTACATGGGACACTTGTACTACAAGTACATGTGACACTGGTACTTCAAGTACATGTGACACTTGCACTAAAGTACATGGGACACTTGTACTACAAGTACATGTGACACTTGTACTACAAGTACATGTGACACTTGTACTACAAGTACATATGACACTTGCACTAAAGTACATGTGACACTGGTACTTCAAGTACATGTGACACTTACATTACAAGTTCATGTGACACTTGTACTAAAGTATATGTGACACTTGCACTAAAGTACATGTGACACTTGTACTACAAGTGCATGTGACACTTGTACTACAAGTACATGTGACACTTGCACTAAAGTACATGTGACACTTGCACTAAAGTACATGTGACACTTGTACTACAAGTACATGTGACACTTGTACTACAAGTTCATGTGACACTTGTATTACAAGTACATGTGACACTTGTACTACAAGTACATGTGACACTTGTACTACAACTACATATGACACTTGTACTACAAGTACATGTGACACTTGTACTACAAGTACATGTGATACTTGTACTACAAGTACATGTGACACTTGTACTACAAGTACATGTGACACTTGTACTACAAGTACATGTGACACTTGTACTACAAGTACATGTGACACTTGTACTACAAGTACATGTGACACTTGTACTACAAGTACATGTGACACTTGTACTACAAGTACATGTGACACTTGTACTACAAGTACATGTGACACTTGTACTACATGTACATGTGACACTTGTACTACAAGTACATGTGAGACTTGTACTACAAGTACATGTGGCACTTACACTACAAGTTCATGTGACACTTGTACTACATGTACATGTGACACTTGTACTACAAGTACATGTGACACTTGTACTACAAGTACGTGTGGCACTTACACTACAAGTTCATGTGACACTTGTACTTGTGTTGGGACTCATGATAACTACAGATAAGACACTAATAGGAAATATGAAGATTGTTTAGATACAGTCCGTATATTTCATTCAGCATTAATAATTGAATTATCCATTGCTCTAATTTTTTCATTTCCACATTTAGATAATCTACAAATCAATCCACCCCATCCAGTTACTCCGTGGCTGGTAAATTCCACCAAAAAAATTCCACCACCGTTAAATTCAATCAGAGGAAAATTCCACCATAGGAAGTTCCACAGATTTGAAAAAAAATTGATCACATGTTTTATCTTAAATTCATTGGAATGATGCCATTAAATGTACTCTAAAGTATTGTATTATAAGTGCAGTGTTTGTTGTCACTATTAGTGATACTTTTATCCTATACTTGTTATTTCTGAACTATTAACAAATAAAATGAAATCCATATTTATGCGGTGGAACTTCCCCGCGGAGGAATTTTCCAGCCATGGAATTTTCCAGCCATGGAATTTTTCGTGGTGGAATTTATCTACGGTTTATTTTCCTGATGGAAGATTTCCGTAGTGGCATTTTCCGAGGATTAATTTGCCTCTACCCAATAACTCACATCCACATTGACTCCTTTGGCGGTAAAGACTTGAATTGGTGGATTGTCTGCCGGCACATATCTGAAGATTTCCTTAGTGCCTTTGTACCACTTTAAGTTGTACAGCTGATCACCTGTGTGAAGAGTAAAGTAAAGAAGAGGCTGTACAGCTGATCACCTGTGTGAAGAGTAAAGTAAAGAAGAGGTTGTACAGCTGATCACCTGTGTAAAGAGTAAAGTATAGAAGAGGCTGTACAGCTGATCACCTGTGTGAAGAGTAAAGTAAAGAAGAGGCTGTACAGCTGATCACCTGTGTAAAGAGTAAAGTAAAGAAGATGCTGTACAGCTGATCACCTGTGTAAAGAGTAAAGTAAAGAAAAGCTGTACAGCTGATCACCTGTGTAAAGAGTAAAGTAAAGAAGAGGCTGTAAAGCTGATCAACAATTTTTAAGAACACTAATTATCTATTCAACCCAATTCGATAACTCACAAATGATTTCATGTTTGAACATTGTTCTGAATATTATTTTCAAATCTAAGAACAAGAAGTCGCTTTCATTCTTCCCTCATCTCTTCTTCCAGTAATTGCAATAGTTGCATCTTTCCACTGCTTATTAAAGGCACCTCAAACACCAACAGAGTTTTTAACCACCTAAGTACACCATTATCTGAACCTATTACAGCGTGACGTTACAAAAGAAAAAACAAACCTTTTTACATTGCGGTGGAAGAAAATAACAGCCAAACTGCATTTCTATTGTGAATAGGGAATGATTGTCTACATTTCCACCAAATTGCTGTGAAGACAAACTGAATATTTCAACACCTATCTTGATTGAGTAAGTTAAATATTCTTAGTGAAGTGCGTAGACTTTTATGACTTTAGAAAATGTAAGGCTATTAGTCACTAACATTCCATTTACTCCTCTGGAACGTCTGATATTATTTACATCATATTGCAAATGTTATTTAAACCTGGAACGACCATCGGAACTCAGAGGCCCGGTCTGATTTTAAATATCGATGCCTAATTTGAAAAGTAATTGACTCTTTAAGTTGTTGAAACTTTGTAACAATTATCAGTGAAAATACTGCAACAAAATTTGTTCTATTTTGTTTTACATCATTTTTGATAAAGTAGAACTGAAGCCCCGATGATGTACAATTGCTGCTGTGTCGTATTTTCCATCACGCTAGAAACAACACTTATAGAAATATAAGCTATTTTTTGCTGTAAATTACAATGTGATGCAACAGCGCATGGTAATAAAAAATATTATAAAATATTATATTATAATAAAAACTAAAACGTTGCATTATTTTCATTGATTTCGCTTAAATATGTCTTAAGCAATAATAATCCCAATTTTCAGCTACCCGTTTCAAGATTTGTTAGTAAAAAGTTATAACTCCTCCGGAATTACTCTGGTCATTCCAGGGTTGATTTAACAAAATTACCAATTGGAAAGAATAAATAGAACCTATAGCCCTACCTTCCAAGTCAAAGTTACAGACTAGAGTTACAGTTTTGCCTGTACGACTGTAGCCTGGCACTGTAACGTCCTTTACTCTGAGAGATGCCACTGTAGGGAGAGAAAAAGAAATAATCATTAGTAATGTTTATAGATACATAAAAACAACATATTAAACAAGATATCTTTCTATTTATATTATGTATATTTCTACTTTTAATTAACATATTGCATATTATTATTAATGCATAGTATTATTCAATTATTAAAATGTTTTAGTATATTATATTAATTATATTATAAGTATAATATATCAACTATATTATTATTAGATTAGTTATTATATAATAATGTTATAAGTATTTATATAGGTATAATAATTAGCTGAACACAACGAAATTCTACGAAATTGGAAAATTAACAGATAGGTTTTAGTCTTGGTCGAATCAACAAAAATTTCTTCGTATGATTTAACCATTTTGCGGAAGACTGACCGACTGACACGGCTTTTTTCAAAATAGTATATAAATATAAATATCGTATTTGTGACATTACTTCGAGTTAAACCAAATTTATGAGGCGCTATTATTGATGGAGCGTCTGTTTAACCTATTTTGTGACAGACAGACTCTTATGTGACGGACAGATCGATGTTATATGTGATGTATACCAATCTCATATGTGACGGACGGACTGATCTTTATATCTCTATATTATAATATTGACTTGACACACAAAATAACGCACACCCTATCGTATTGGTGTATAAATTCTCATTTGTATAGATAATTTAAATATGTTCCATCGTGTCATTTTATAATAAATATACACAATGCGCTAAAATTTCTCCACAGTTATCCTCTTTATTTTATTACGCAATTCACCTATCTATTCCTTGCATTCAAAGGAATTGTTTTTTCACGCCATTGCCGCAATTTATTGCAAGAAAAAAACACCGTCTGCTTCATTTTGCAAAGTTTTCACGAAAAGCCATAAAAGAAGACTAAATAAATTAGAATAACTGTACTCTTAAAGTTCTGCAAGAACTACAGAACCGAACTCAGAAAACATCTTCTGTGTGCTCTTTCCACTCTGACTTAATGTACCATAAAAAACAAACATCGAATAAATAATAACCTCCTAGGTATAAGAATAGACTGCAAAAAAACAAGTATGATGTAACAATTTAAAGTATGGAAATTCAAGGTTAAAATGAGAAATATGAATGAAAGTTTGAAACTTACGTAAGTAACTGAAATATTCTTACCATTCTCCGTAGACTTACTTGGGATATAGTCAGGGTAAGTTACGTATTAACGATCGATGTCACATCTTCGGTTATATAAGAAAAATGATATAATATATGAATATGACCAAAGATGAATATGCTTTTAAACAGATCTATTTTTTAAATTTTACATTGTGTATAGTATTTATGAAACTATTAAATAATAAAATTACACAAGTAAAAGTCACCTTAATTCAACACTGTCGTTTATGGTATAAATTTGAATTTTCAGATAGTATTTTGAATAGTAACACAATTCTATTCAAGAGTTGAAACAGTGAATAGTATATCACAAAGAACACACACACACAAACACACCTGTATATTTTGCCCCATTGTCTGAAGAAAGAAACCGGCCAAGAAAATAAGAAGCTTTCCGGACACAGAGAAGGGAAAGGATGGGTGCGCATCCGGTGCCGATTGTCAAGTGTTCGTTCTGAAGATTTCGAAAATGTGGAAAGGGAAACAGATTCTATTTGATATATGAAGTGATGGAAATATGAATGGAAAGATATACAGAGATGTAAGGAAGTGATGGAAGTATCTATAAAAAGATATATAGAGTGATGAAAATAGGAATCGAAAGATATACGAAGTGATGAAAATATCTATAGAAAGATATACGGAGTGATGAAATTATGTATTAAATTATACCCGGAATTAATAATGATGTTTATTAACTCATATAATTATCTTTGATGATAACATATTTTTTAATATCTTTTATAATAATATATTTTCTAATCTTTGATAATAATATTATTTATTTAATGTTTATCTTTCTGCTGTGAAGTGCTCACGGTGCCGTAGAAGGTAATTAGGTAGATTGGTCTTCAGGTGGCTACATCTGTAGGTAAAAAGTACTGCTTCTGATGTGCAGAGTGACTGTGAAGATAATATGGAGAGAGACTGTACACCATTAAGTGATTGGTGGTGAGTGGAGAGAGGTGAGTGGTGAGAGAGGTAAGTAGAGAGAGGTGATTGGATAGGTGAGTGGAGAGAGGTGAGTGGAGAGTGGTGAGTGTAGAGAGAAGTGAGTGAGTAGAGAGTATAGCTAGAGATGAAAAAAGAAACAATATCGTTCACTTTATAAAAAATATCTAGTTTAAATAAGTATTGTTTTCTAGCGGTTGTTACTCAATATATTCAATTACCACCTGCTAATATAACAAAATAACAAATAGATAAACATAAATAATATTTTTTCGTAAAAACTGCTAATAATTTCACTATAAAGTTATATGATATTTGGTTTCTTATACATAGTAATACTTTAATGGAATTAATGAAAAAAATACGAAAATAAGTTTAAAAAGTAAACAAAATATAATTATGATTTCTTTATCATTTAATGGTTATTTGGATATCATTATTATCTTCATACCAGTGTTATATCTAAATTATCACTATATTATATTACTGCAATGTATTAGATTGATGTATTTGCGATGCAAAGTACCCCCCCCCCCTCCACACCGTTAGATGAGGGCCATCTAACGGTGTGTGTTTTTACACTGTGGCGTAGAGTCATCGAGTGCTGAAGAATATTAAAAGAGAAAGACTCCACGAAATGACACAACATTAAACTGATGGTCAGTGGGGTAAAACATGGCGGAAGAGAGGGGAAAACACATGGCAGGAGAGACGAGGAATAATACATGGTGGAAGAGAGGGGAAAATCATATGGCATTAGAGACGGGGAATAATACATGGTGGAAGAGAGGGGAAAATCATATGGCATTAGAGACGAGGAATAATACATGGTGGAAGAGAGGGGAAAATCATATGGCAGGAGAGACGGGGAATAAAACATGGTGGAAGAGAGGGGAAAATCATATGGCAGGAGAGACGGGGAATAAAACATGGTGGAAGAGAGGGGAAAATCATATGGCAGGAGAGACGGGGAATAAAACATGGTGGAAGAGAGGGGAATATCATATGGCAGGAGAGACGGGGAATAAAACATGGTGGAAGAGAGGGGAAAATCATATGGCAGGAGAGACGGGGAATAATACATGGTGGAAGAGAGGGGAAAATCATATGGCATTAGAGACGGGGAATAATACATGGTGGAAGAGAGGGGAAAATCATATGGCATTAGAGACGAGGAATAATACATGGTGGAAGAGAGGGGAAAATCATATGGCAGGAGAGACGGGGAATAAAACATGGTGGAAGAGAGGGGAAAATCATATGGCAGGAGAGACGGGGAATAAAACATGGTGGAAGAGAGGGGAAAATCATATGGCAGGAGAGACGGGGAATAAAACATGGTGGAAGAGAGGGGAATATCATATGGCAGGAGAGACGGGGAATAAAACATGGTGGAAGAGAGGGGAAAATCATATGGCAGGAGAGACGGGGAATAATACATGGTGGAAGAGAGGGGAAAATCATATGGCAGGAGAGACGGGGAATAAAACATGGTGGAAGAGAGGGGAAAATCATATGGCAGGAGAGACGGGGAATAATACATGGTGGAAGAGAGGGGAAAATCATATGGCAGGAGAGACGGGGAATAAAACATGGTGGAAGAGAGGGGAAAATCATATGGCAGGAGAGACGGGGAATAATACATGGTGGAAGAGAGGGGAAAATCATATGGCAGGAGGGACGGGGAATAAAACATGGTGGAAGAGAGGGGAAAATCATATGGCAGGAGAGACGGGGAATAAAACATGGTGGAAGAGAGGGGAAAATCATATGGCAGGAGAGACGGGGAATAATACATGGTGGAAGAGAGGGGAAAATCATATGGCAGGAGAGACGGGGAATAATACATGGTGGAAGAGAGGGGAAAATCATATGGCAGGAGAGACGGGGAATAAAACATGGTGGAAGAGAGGGGAAAATCATATGGCAGGAGAGACGGGGAATAAAACATGGTGGAAGAGAGGGGAAAATCATATGGCAGGAGAGACGGGGAATAATACATGGTGGAAGAGAGGGGAAAATCATATGGCAGGAGAGACGGGGAATAAAACATGGTGGAAGAGAGGGGAAAATCATATGGCAGGAGAGAGGGTAAAACACATGAACCCTTTCGACATAATCTAGGATCTTCTGAGTTTTCTTTTATGCAGCTACACATTGAGCAACAAAAATAAACTCGGAAGTCATAAGGACTCAGAGGTCAAGCTCTTGCTGAGTTAGGGTTAATGATAATCCAAGAAGGCTGTAGTCAACCCGAGTATTTTGCACTTCCACATGCAGAACTTTACACTTGCCTGAATGGAAGAACATTTTCCTTAGGACTGACTACTCTCCAGTCCTAGTCATGCCCATCCTCAGCTCATTCACCACATTTGGGTCAGCTGCATCGATTCCAAGCTTTGTATTGTCTGCAAACTTATTCATCTTGGAGATGATCCCATTATTTAAATCATTAACGTATTTGAGGAAGTGCAGCGATCCTAAAGCCGATCCATGAGGTACCCCACTGGCAACAACAGACAACTCGGAGAGTGGGTCTCCGATGACGAATCTTTGTCACCTAGTGGACAGCTATGCCTCAATCCGGAGAGCCACCTTGCTGACGATGATAAGATCTCTTATTTAAGTCATCAGACTCTAATGATGGACTTTGTTAATGGTCTTCTGGAAGTCGAGAAAGATGACATTCATATACCCAGACCTGTCGTAGGCACCGAAAATGATATGAAAGAACTCTTGCATATTAGTGAGACGTGATCTGCCTGCTCTGAATCCATGTTGAGCACCAATCTGCAGTTCGTTCCACTGCAGGTGGTTTGCAACCCTTTTCTTAATTTTGACCTCTAACACCGTGCATGGAAGGGAGGTCAGACTTACGGGCCTGAAATTGCTGGTTTAGTCCTCATGACCCTCCTTACGAATGGAGCATACATTCGTTGACCTCCAGTAAAGCGGTACGTCACTTGTCTCCTTCGAGGTTTCTAACACTTTACATAAGTGGGTGAGGGGGGAAACGTAGCCACCACGGATTTTATTACCTCCGGTAAAATACCGCTAGGTCTAGGGCACTTGTGGGGATACAAATGGATAAGCCAATGACAAGAACATCTTCCAACTATTCATCTTCATCATACGTGATTACAGGAGGTTGTATCCTGTATCCTCAACAGTGAAAACACTAGAGAAATTCTATACCAAGATTGTCAGTCACCAGGAGTCCAGTGGAGGACTAAAAGGGTCCCAGAACTTCTAAAGCTCATTGCGGTTGTCCTTACAGGGGCAAAATACTTGGCAGGAGAGAGGGTAAAATTTCTCTGACTACTCCCTATCCCCGTTGTTCACTCCCTATTCCCGTTATTGCCTCCATTCACTCCCTATCCCCGTTGTTCACTCCCTATCCCCGTTGTTCACTCCCTATTCCCGTTATTACCTCCATTCACTCCCTATTCCCGTTGTCACCTCCATTCACTCCCTATCCCCGTTGTGATCTCCATTCACTCCCTAGCCATGTTGTTACTTCCATTCACTCCCTATCCCCGTTGTTACCTCCATTCACTCCCTATATCCGTTATTATCTCCATTTACTCCCTATCCCCGTTGTTATCTCCATTCACTCCCTATCCATGTTGTTATCTCCCTTCACTCCCTATCCCCGTTGTTATCTCCTTTCACTCTCTATCCCCGTTGTTATCCCCATTCACTCCCTATCCTCGTTGTTATCCCCATTCACTCCCTATCCCCGTTGCTATCTCCATTCACTCCCTATATCCGTTATTATCTCCATTTACTCCCTATCCCCGTTGTTATATCCATTCACTCCCTATCCATGTTGTTATCTCCATTCACTCCCTATCCCCGTTGTTATCTCCATTCACTCCCTATCTCCGTTGCTATCTCCATTCACTCCCTATCCCCGTTGTTATCTCCAATCACTCCCTATCCCCGTTGTTATCTCCATTCACTCCCTATCGTCGTTGTTATCACCATTCACTCCCTATCCCCGTTGTTATCTCCATTCACTCCCTATCCTCGTTGTTATCTCCATTCACTCCCTATCCCCGTTGTTACCTCCATTCACTCCCTATCCCCATTGTTATCTCCATTCACTCCCTATCCCCGTTGTTACCTCCATTCACTTCCTATCCCCGTTGTTATCTCCATTCACTCCCTATCCCCGTTGTTATCCCCATTCACTCCCTGTCCATGCAGAGGCTGCTTCCATCTGTCAGTCTTGCAATCAATGCTCTTGTACAGCTGTCAGAGCAATAGAATGCTAACTAAGCTTTGACTTCAGTGTTGACACGGTCAGTCGTGAACACTCAATGGAGAGCAATAATAGTGACCTGCTACCTCTTTAACCTCTCTAATCATTGCAGTCTGTGCCATTTTGCACCATACTTTGGAAATATACTATATTTTTATTTTTAAGGTTCCATCAAAATTCACTCAAAATATTTAGGATTGTGAATTTGTAAAAAAACCTACATCCGCTGAATAATTATACTGTTAAAGATATTAATAATTATGTTCTTTTAAAGAAATGATCATAAGTTCTAAGAAGATATTTTCTGTGATTGAGACTTAGATGCAAATATTGAAGCCACAACCATTGGATAACTTCAAAAAATATCGAAGGAGTTCGACAAAATTTTCAGGAGTGACGCGAAATGAGGCAAAGAAACTCACCTAATTTTAAAGTTTGTGACTCTGACAAATTACTTTTAAGAATTCAGATAATATTACACGTTATGTAAGGCTAAGTAGAGGATAACATTACAAAGCAACATACTCCAAGTCATGATGAATGTTTTCCATTACTGATGAGTTCAATTGAGTCACTTTGAAGCGAGACAATTGCTTCGCCCATTGTACGCCATTGCAGTTAATTCCGTTCGTGTCTGCTTTTTGCTGCCTAGATCTCACTATCAAAGCAAACCAGAGGGCAGCGCAATCAGTCACCACAAAAGTGACTACAAAGAGTCAGGCTGAAACTGTCACCACATGGAGGCAAAAACACACCGCCAGGACTTAGTCCTCGCAAAAATGAGGCTAAGCCTCCAGAACTGGAGCGAAGCTCCTTGGAGGGGAAGGTATTAGTTTGAAGAAGAGACTAAGAGATGATTAGTTTGAAGCTTCAACTTTCATTTTATCAACTGCAAAGATCATGAGAATGTTAGACATGATGCTAATATAATACATAAAAACCCTATTCAGTTTCAGAGGGTTTAATTCTCATACATTTTTACTCTAAAAAGTACAAAAGGTGATATTAACGAAAGAATAGATTTTAGGCTTTAATTGGAACAATGACTGGTACTGCAAAGAAGCACTACCTACCCTCCAAATAAGCGTCACTATAAATGGCTTTCCATTCAGTTGAGGGCTAATGGAATAATCCAAAAGGTGATTCCAGATTTAGTACTAAATTCAGTGCAAATGAGTGACTTGGAACAGTGCCTCCGGAACTGACTAAACCAGACCCTGTCCAGAAAATCGGTGATTGGGTCATTATCAAATATTATTTCGTGCTGCATTCAGAATTCAAATCATTTTGGTGGTCACATAGCTATTCGTTTAGCAATGAAGTTTATTTAGCAGAGGATAGCTTTAGGTGCTCTCTACCCTGCTCCCTCACGAACAACTCAAACAGAGGCCCTGTCACTCTGCGGGTGGCGATAAGCCACGTTTTTGCTCTGGTACCAGAAATGAGGTGACTGATGTGTGACTGATTACCAGAAACACGCACTTTGTGTGACTGATTACCAGAAACACGCACTTTGTGTGACTGATTACCATAAACACGCACTTTGTGTGACTGATTACCAGTAACACGCACTTTGTGTGACTGATTACCAGAAGCACGCACTTTGTGTGACTGATTACCAGTAACACGCACTTTGTGTGACTGATTACCAGAAACACGCACTTTGTGTGACTGATTACCAGAAACACGCACTTTGTGTGACTGATTACCAGTAACACGCACTTTGTGTGACTGATTACCAGAAACACGCACTTTGTGTGACTGATTACCAGAAACACGCACTTTGTGTGACTGATTACCAGTAACACGCACTTTGTGTGACTGATTACCAGAAACACGCACTTTGTGTGACTGATTAATCAATAATAACACATTTTAATTTCAAACAAAAATCGACATTGAAATATATACTATTCGAGTGAAGGAACACTTACAATGCAGATGCGATTTAAGTATCAGATGCAAATTAAAAAAGGTTATAATAAAAGGAAATCGCATTGTAATATTGATGCTCGTATTTTAAAATGATGACCTATTGAAAAATAATTCTGTCAATAATTCAAGCCAGGAAATTGCCTCTTTTCCCTAGGAGTAACCAAATAATAGGACCGTGAACTAACTCAAGATGAAGTTGGTGGGCTTTTCTTAAGGGCCGTACACACGTAGGGTTTTTTAAGTCTTTCCACCAGACTTTTTGCTAAGCTCCTCCTACTTTTACCACAAGAATATAAGAAAAAATGATTTAATTATTATTTATTTCAGTTGGTATCTGAAGGAACAACCTCAGTTGCTAGCTCCCAAGAGCTGATGCAGTGACGTCACTGGTTAGTTAGCCAAAGCAAAAACTAACTGCGATCCTAGTTGCGAGTTCCTAGAACTCTTGCACAGTCTCCAACCACCCCTTTAACTGGCCAACTCACACCTGATTGTACAACGTACAACCGTATGATGAGACAACCGGTAAACACTTCTTGTACTCACAGTACAAAAAGGTTGTACCTAGGAAGCAAATCACACAAAATGCAAACCTCAACTTGCGTGCTTAGGAAAGCAACTCACCACTACGTGGTTTACTTCCAAAGTAAACCGACGCTAGTACAACAAGTACTCCCAAAAACTACCTAACCGTTAGGCAAGTAACACGTTACTTACAAAACACTTTTGTCACAGACAAAGCTTGAAACACTCACAGAACACTTTACAGAAAAGGTCTCAAACGCTACTCGCGTCACTTCAAAAAATCCCCTGTCATTATCAGTGGCTTGCCGCTTCCAACCATTTTTGTAATCACAGATTAGTACAGCAAGTTACCACATCCCCCCTAGTTCCTTTAAGAACTCATGGGACATAGTCGGCCAACCAACCAGGTTGACGACGAATCCTACCTGATCGTCTTGGCTCCTCCACGGGAGCCCTGACAACTTCACCGATTTCCTCGGGTCTATCAGAGTCTGACTCATCAGACTCAGCCATAACCTGCTCCTGCTCTGCCGTTAGAGCCTCTGGCTCAACCGTAGGCTGCACCTGGTCTGCTGATCTACTGAGAGGTTCAGTGCCAGCATGAGCGTCGTAGAACGTTGACTCATCTTCATCTGAGTCATACTCAGGAGTCTCCTCATTGGAGCCTCGACGTTTCCTAACGTCACGGACATGTCTAGGCATGCCATCCACACATATGACATGTTTGGATTGCACCTCTGTAACTCTTCCATGAGTCCAGTGCTTGGTGCACGAGGGTATCGCAGGCTTGACCCATACCTCGTCACCAATGGAAAAATTCTCATTTTTCCCCTCCACTTCAACCTTCTGGTTGATATCGTAAGGTACCCTCCAAGGGTACTTGAAAATCTTACGATACGGAACAGATGCGTCCTCAACACCTTTCCGAGGCGTGACATTATACCAAAATGTCGCAACCTCAGGGGAAATTTTTCCCCGTGCAGCGATCCTCTTGATCGTGCGATGGTTTCTCTCTACTATTCCATTTCCACTTGGGGCGTAAGCGGCACGGAATCGCAAAGAGATTCCCCAATCCCTGGCAAACTGCTCGACAGTTGCCGACCTAAATGCCGTCGAGTTGTCTAACAACAATTCGGCAAAAGGTCCGTGCTCAACAACCACTTGCTGGAGATTGGTCACAATACTAGCTGCCGTCTCATTCGACAACCTTCGCCATATTGTGAACCTCGACGGACCGCAATCAACGATGGAAAGGTAGTGGACATTGTTGTAGTGCGTAACATCAGCAGCTACACGATGCCAGTTCCCTTCCACGGCTAAGTCACCTCGCTCAACGAAGTTCTCAACCCTTCTTGAAGGATCTATACGAAGACACTCTTCGCATCCTTCGATCTCACGTTTAACTTGGTTGCGAGTTAGGTCCAACCTAATCTGCTTGCCAAGGTAAAGCGTGCGATCGACGCCAAAATGATGCGGCAGATGAGCCGCCCATATGGCATCCTTTAGCGTCTTTCCTGTCGAAAGAGCCGCCGAAACAGTCTCTACTGTTTCAGAGTCATCAGACTCTTGATAACTAAGCCATTTCTTAGTTACCCGAGTTAACTGGTCAGCCTTGTTTTCGATTGTCGAAACAAATCGAAACTCAACTGCCAGTTCATACTCGTTGATGATTTCCTTAATCACCGCCAAGCGTCGCTTGATTAGCATTTGAGCCGCTCCCTTCGTGCGCACACGAGAATGGCCCTCAACCGTGTTGTCTAGCCAGGACAACACAGTTCTGGAATCCGTAGCAATCGCGAAAGCTTTGAAGCCCCACGTGATTGCTAGGTTGATTCCACGCCCAACAGCCTCAAGCTCTGAGACGTTGATGTGGTGATGATCTGACTTCTTTCGAAGCCAGGTAGCATCTTCCACTAGTGCGCCATCCACCTGAATGACAACACCCATCGCTAGCGAACTAGCATCAGTCCAAACAGTAACATTACCGTTTGGATTGACATACCACTGACCCTTCACAGGATCTTCAGAGAGGACTCGACTCACCAGTTCGTCAACTAGCTTACGAACACACTCACTGACAGGTTCGTCCCAGGAACCGTCTGACCCCAATCGCTTCAGAAAGCTGCAATGAGGCCTTAGCCAACCCGCTACAGGGTAATGCCCTGTGAGCCGACCACACAGAGAAAACAAGTGTCTCTTCGTCATACCAGAAGATTCTGATATGTAAGAAGATAGCTCGGATCCTCTAGACATTTTCAAATGTCCATTGGGCACCTTATTCAAGGCAATCCCAAGGACTCGACCACCGTCAAGCCCTTCCGGTTCTTTCGATTCGAGTCCATATCGATGCAAGTGTTCCCTAACTCGAGAAGCACTAACAATAGACTCTTGGACCAAAATATCATCGATATAATGATCCGTGGCACGATCAATTTGATCGTCCATCGAAAGAACTTTACCGAGAATCATCGTCATGATCCTCGGTGCACATGTCAGGCCGAAGCCAAGACGTGTCAAAGCATAATGGACTCCATTATACCTGACAATCTGGTACTGCCATAGTTCCTTGGAGACATGAATCTGCAGATAGGCAGCCTTCAGGTCTACGACCTTAAGCTGACCCTGCAGTTGTCTCCACTTGCGTACCTTCTCAGCACACACTGCCGATTCCTCAGTATGAGATTCGACAAAAGGGTTAAGCTCACGGTAATCCATTACCGGCCTAACCTTGTCCTTAGTAGGCTGGACAACGACCAGCAGTGGAATGACACCCTTAACAGGTCCTTTCCACTCTACTAGCCAACCTTTGGAAATCCAACTTTGGATCTCCGTTGTGTACCTCTCGTGTACACCTGGTGTTCGAGTACATTTGTACTCTCCAACACCAGTCTGAAGCTGTTTTGGCTTGCCAGCAGCCCAGCGCCAGCTCACGGTCCATTTGCCGTTAGCAAAAACAGCATCGAAATCTTTATCAGAAATCGACAGTGGTGGAGCCACACCACATGCTATAGGACGTCTTTTTCCCTTGGAAAAGACTCCACAGCAATCAGTCGCATTAGGCTTACCCCAATCGACCAAATAACGAGAATCGGATCCTCTGCGAATCGTCACACCTCCCATGTGATCGACAACGTCATCACCTAGGAGGCAGTCAACTCCGAGATTTTCCAATCCTCTGTGGGCAATTGCACGTACACTAAAACAGTGTCCATGCAATCCCACTGCCACCCAGCACTCCCTTCCATTGGTGGAAGTTTTGCCGTCAGCTGTCATAAAATGACGGGCCTTTCGGCCCTTAAGTCCCACCACCACCCGGGTAGACACCATCGTGCACCCGCTGCCTGTATCAACCAGACACAAGACAGATTGGCCATTTACAATGGCCTTGACAACTGGCATCTCACGACTCGAAAGTCTACCAGCTGCTATGAGTACTCCCAGAGTACCCTTGGTAGGAGTGTTAGCCCCCACCACTACTAAGTCCCCAGGACTTAGCTTGCTGCTCGAAGCAGCAGAATCCTTCCCAGAAGGATCCATGGAGGATTTTACTCTTCCATGGTTTCTCCGATGGAGGTTGCGGTGCCCCTTACCACAGCCTCCTCGGAAAAACCCGCATCACCAGCGGATGACGCGACAGTCACAGGACTGTCAGGGCACTCCCGGGCAAAATGCCCGGGCTTCCCACAGGTGAAACATAAGTTTCGCCCATGTGAAGAGGGCTTGCCCGTCTGCATCACCTTGGAGCGACGTCTTTGGGTGCAATCTCTCACCCGGTGAGGACCCTGGCACCGTGGGCAAGAAAGCCCTTGCCTCCTGGAGGCAGTAGCCACTCTGGTGGCCTGGCCTGTCCCAGACTGGCCTGAGGCATCCCTCTGTGCGGACAATCTGTCACGCACCTTTGACACCAAAATGTCAAAGTCAGAGGTGTACGCCTCTGGGAGCATCACTGCCCACTTATGGATGGAGGGGAGGAGTCCTTCAAAGAACTTCACTCTGAAAACCATACAATCGGTTTTCACCTCCATCCTAGCACCGAAGCGCTGCAGGTCGTCAACATAAACGTCCACAGCCTCGCCAGATAAAAGCTGACGAGACGTGAAACGTCTGTACGCTTCCTGCCGGGACATACCATACTGAGCCAGCAGTACTCCCTTGACTACCTCCCACTGAGAGGCTTCCGACACCCTCATGGCACGGAATACTCGAGCGGCGTTGCCCTCGAGCAAGAAGTCCACGACCTCTTGGGGTTCGACCCGCTCGCTGCGACAGCGACGTTCGAAGTCGTCCAGCCACTCTGACACATCAACTGTGCCATCGCCACTGAACTTGGGGAGAGCTCTCCCCAACCGATCAATAATTGGCCCCTTGGCCTGCATTAAAATGCTTGCCAATTGGCCAATATCAATCATACCGGATGTCCCAGACATCCCTGGTCCCTCACTAGAAGAACCAGTATCAGTCTTGCCTGCTTTCTCAGAGTCAGACATGATGACGTCACAAAGATGTGATAAAGCCTAGATAGCTTGAAGGAACAACCTCAGTTGCTAGCTCCCAAGAGCTGATGCAGTGACGTCACTGGTTAGTTAGCCAAAGCAAAAACTAACTGCGATCCTAGTTGCGAGTTCCTAGAACTCTTGCACAGTCTCCAACCACCCCTTTAACTGGCCAACTCACACCTGATTGTACAACGTACAACCGTATGATGAGACAACCGGTAAACACTTCTTGTACTCACAGTACAAAAAGGTTGTACCTAGGAAGCAAATCACACAAAATGCAAACCTCAACTTGCGTGCTTAGGAAAGCAACTCACCACTACGTGGTTTACTTCCAAAGTAAACCGACGCTAGTACAACAAGTACTCCCAAAAACCAACTAACCGTTAGGCAAGTAACACGTTACTTACAAAACACTTTTGTCACAGACAAAGCTTGAAACACTCACAGAACACTTTACAGAAAAGGTCTCAAACGCTACTCGCGTCACTTCAAAAAATCCCCTGTCATTATCAGTGGCTTGCCGCTTCCAACCATTTTTGTAATCACAGATTAGTACAGCAAGTTACCACAGTATCCATGATACCTGTAGGTATCATGGATGGAGCTTAGCAAAAAGTCTGGTGGAAAGACTTAAAAAACCCTACGCGTGTACGGCCCTTAAATTTATACCGTAGAGAGTCTAACCATATCAGTTAGTTAGTGAGTTAGCCAGTGTGAAGTCAGTGGTAATAGTGTTGGCATGATATGCTCTAATCCCCTTAGTAGTGCAATCAGAGGGGATGCCCTCAGAGCTACTTCAACAGAGGGTATTAGTGCAGTAAGGATATTGCAGCGAAACACGAGGCTTACAGCCAAAAACATTTTAAAGAAAGGAGCATTAACGCTATTATATAGAAGCACCTTTCTGAATAGAAGTTGATTATGATCTTATGGCAATTGGACAATGGAAAATATGTACATATACTTCCCAAGGCATTGGCATAGCATAACAATATATACCTTCTAACAAGCAGTAGTTTGGAAAGAATTATACACAATGGGATATCCATATTATCAAGATGTTATTTAAATTCATACGTTTTTATGTGAGTGTACTCTTATTCCTGTGTGTCTTCATCCTGCTAAGTGTCTTCTTGCTCCTAAGTGTCTTCTTGCTCCTAAGTGTCTTCTTGATCCTAAGTGTCTTCTTGCTCCTAAGTGTCTTCTTGCTCCTAAGTGTCCTCTTGCTCCTAAGTGTCTTCTTGCTCCTAAGTGTCTTCTTGCTCTTAAGTGTCTTCTTCCACCTAAGTGTCTTCTTGCTCCTAAGTGTCTTCTTGATCCTAAGTGTCTTCTTGCTCCTAAGTGTCTTCTTGCTCCTAAGTGTCCTCTTGCTCCTAAGTGTCTTCTTGCTCCTAAGTGTCTTCTTGCTCTTAAGTGTCTTCTTCCTCCTAAGTTTCTTCTTGCTCCTGAGTGCCTTCTTGCTCCTAAGTGTCTTCATGTTCCTAAGTGTCTTCTTGCTCCTAAGTGTCTTCTTGCTCCTAAGTTTCTTCTTGCTCCTAAGTGTCTTCTTGCTCCTAAGTGTCTTCTTGCTCCTAAGTGTCTTCTTGCTCCTAAGTGTCCTCCTGCTCCTAAGTGTCTTCTAGCTCCTAAGTGTCTTCTTGCTCCTAAGTGTCTTCTTGCTCCTAAGTGTCTTCTTGCTCCTAAGTGTCTTCTTGCTCCTAAGTGTCTTCTTGCTCATAAGTGTCTTCTTGCTCCTAGTGTCTTCATGTTCCTAAGTGTCTTCTTGTTCCTAAGTGTCTTCTTGCTCCTAAGTGTCTTCTTGCTCCTAGTGTCTTCATGTTCCTAAGTGTCTTCTTGTTCCTAAGTGTCTTCTTGCTCCTAATGTCTTCATGTTCCTAAGTGTCTTCTTGCTCCTAAGTGTCTTCTTGCTCCTTATGTCTTCATGTTCCTAAGTGTCTTCTTGTTCCTAATGTCTTCTTGCTCCTAATGTCTTCATGTTCCTAAGTGTCTTCTTGCTCCTAAGTGTCTTCTTGCTCCTAAGTGTCTTCTTGCTCCTAATGTCTTCATGTTCCCTAAATGTTCTCTTGTTTCTCCTATGTTGATTTTACTCAACCAATCCTAGTGAAAAATTATTGTATTGTTTTACCGAAATTAAGAACTTACCCTATTCTATATATCTGTTATCCCATATTGGTCGAACTTGAATTGTTATAAGCTATCTATTGTATGAGAACATAATTTGCATGTCTTTATATGCTCCATTGATTGAAATTCAAAGATGCAATGTACAAAATGATTCTAATCTTCAACAAAGCCAAATATTTTGATGTTCATTTAAAGCTTTTGTGTCAAAGAAACTGAGGGTGTGTCCAGTGTCTTGGAAATGTTGATTGACCAAACTATTTTATTTTCCAATCCTAACATCTTTTATATGTCCATCAATTCTTGTCGATTTGTTTCTTCTATACCTTCACATAATGCATTCATTACAATGTACTACATTGCATTTATCTCTATATTTTACCATGTCTTCTTGTTTTACAAGGTATTTTTCATTGCATTTGTTGATTTATTACCTAAATATAAGTTGAAGGGGCCTAATATTCTCTGTAGTATTTCACCAGAAGCGCATGATGCAGCTATGAATTTTCTTTCTATGCCATCAGTAGAGTTAGTATCGTTTCCATTACTATTTATTGAGAATTTCTGTATTCGTCATTTTCTTTGGGTATTCATAGTTATTTAATAGGTATTTAATTATTTTCAAAATATTATTCACTACAAATTTTGAAAGCTCTACTTACCAGTGATCTAATCGTACTTCTCTTGAGAGCGATATGGAAAGAGGTATTCTAACTTTCTAATTTTAGAGTTTGCCGGTGTTAAGGTACGTTTTGCGTGCAGCGATAGTTGCGATCATTGCTCAACGATGATCGCTCAGCAAATAAGAATACACTGAGATTGTGCTCAGAAACAATCTCTCGTTGCAAAACAGCCCCATAGGAATAGCATTGTACTAGTGCTTGGCCTCTGTCGCTTGGCGTCGATCGTTGAGCGATGATCGTACCTTTATTGTTTTTTTATATATATTTTGAATTTCAAAGTGCCATCTTGGTGTCTTATTAATTCTATATCTAAATACGGCAAAGCTTAATTACTTTTTAATGGGATATCTTACAACATGAGGAAGAAACTAAAATAATAAGATCAAAAGAGGAAAATAAATTGAGAGGAAATAGATAGTTAACTATAACTGTAACTTTAAAGGACGTTTCGTTGACGTTTCGTTGACAGATATTTCATCAACAAATTTTCGTAGTGATGATAGTAACACAAATGAAGATCATTTAATATATTAATGAATATAAACATATGCAAATGAAGATTAATTTGAAACTCTCTATATTTATGGCCTTTATGTAGTTTGTTGTATCCGCTAGCTTAGTGTACGGCACACTCCGATACATATACGTTAGAGTGTGCTAAAAATCCTCCTCACGAAAATTAAAATTGACTACGAACAATTAAATTTTCGAATGTTCTACCAATCAATTTTTTTCTGGAATCATAAGATTCAATTTTCTGCCAAATGAAGATGTTTTAAATGTATTACCACTGTAAATAGTATTCAATGCAGTTGTTAAATCTCCGCAAAAGAGTCCGTTAATAAATGAATAACTCTATCGGAAACAGATGGGAGAGGAATTACAATATAAAGCGCAATGCCATATTCACAATTATTGCATTTTTGTGCGGGCAACACTTTGTCGATATCAAAATTAGGAGAAGGTGCAGGCCTTGTGGTTATGAAAGAGAAAGAGTCAGGAGGCATTGTTGAGCAAGTAGAGCACACAAGTAAAATAATAATAGTTAGTATAACATTATAAGAAAGGTGCAGGTCCTATGGCGCCTAAGAGTCTTGCAATTATGAGCTCTAAATCATTGAGGTAGTTGGAAAAGAGCCCGTAAAGGCTCTGTTTTAACACAGGCACAAAGTGTACCAACGACTCAAGTTACGCTCAAGTTAGTCAATAAGTTGCTCTTTGGAGTCACAAAAAGCAAGGAATTAATGCAGAGCGTGTCGTTAGGAAAGTATTTAATGCAGGCTGGTCATGTTGGCTTTATTGCCGCTAACGGGGACACCCCCAATGGTTCCGGGGCTACACGTGCGACTATATTACATACTATTATTACTAGAGCTATCCAGCAGTCAATTTGACTGATCCTTACTTTTCAAACATTGATTTTTAATGAATAATTTATCATTGGTAGATTCGTATTTTTGATTAATGATAGAAGGAAACAGTTAATTGTTATTTTAATTGGTATCCATATACCAGCAGGTATCACGGATACCAATAATAATAAAAAAAATTATAATTATTATATCGTTTTTTTCTTAGGAGCTACATGGATCCCAATAAAAATGAAAATTAAATGTCCCCCTTATATTACAAATCAAAATTTTCAAGTATCTACCAATAATTTAAAATATACTAATGTTTCAAAAATTAAAACCAGTCAAATTCACTGCTTGGCTGCTCTAGGATTATTCTCTCACGGGAACAGGTAAAAGAAATAGTTATTTAAATACAGTGATAAGGAAGAAGATACCATATATTTAACTTGATATTAATTCATAAGAATAATTCTGTGTGGAAAGTTCTAATTTTGGTAGCTAGCAATTAAAACACAGTGAATATAAAGTGGTTAAAAGAAGAGAGCCATACGCCGACTAAAAGTGCGTAAGGGAAGTGACTCTCAATTGCATCTCATTGCGCGGCAGAGAAAAGAAAGAAAGAGAGATAATAAAAGAGTCTCTTGGTACTAGACACAAATGAAAGTTCGGGAGGCAAAGAAACTCTACCATCAACAATTGAAAAACTTTTAAATTCTCCTGGATTTAAGGCAAGCCTCTCGGCATTACCTAACTTCTCTCCGACTGACTCAGGCACTAAATTAAAAAGATTGACAGAGGGTCTGATAGGTGTAGACAACCTTTATAGATGTACAAATGAGCTCACTAGTACTCTACGCTGATGTACAGGACTTATGCTTATCGTAAGGTGGATCACAAGGTGGATCACAAGGTGGATCACAAGGTGAATAGAAATAATACTTAAGCCATTCGATCCGACAATTCAAATATAATAATTATGATATTTATGATTAATTTTTCGTATAAATGTCATGCCCTCTTGATCACGCTGTGCCATCTTTGGATCCATCATAAGCGCAACCATCCACCGATCGCTGCTCGTTCAAGCAATATTCAAGGCTACTTTACAAATATTATGCAAGGTTAGTCTACCAATCCAGTTGGGTTCGAAAGGCTTAATTATTATTTCTAGTCATCTATTTTTTATTAACCGCCTCTCCATCAGACACCCAGTCAAACCGCTAACTTAATCTTATATAATTGTTTTTAAGAATATTTTCAATACCCGACTATCAATCGATAGTTGCGCTAATGAAGGATTCATAGATAGAGCAACGTGCAATCGATCGATATCACAAATTGATCAAAAGTGCAGAGCACGTTTACACACACACATATACCTCGTGTATACATACACACTCACACACGCATATATCTCGTGTGTACTCAGTACTCACCTACACACACCCCTCGTATATCATGCACACACACACGTACACACCCCTCTCTCTGGTGTACACATTCTTCTTCCCCTGAAGTCGCTTATGTTTTGTTTTGTCCATAAATTCAACTGTAGTCGCTGGCGTAGCAATAAAAGACCAGGAACAAGAGGAGCTGCGTGCAAATATAGTACAGTGGCGTAAAAGTACCGCCACACACTGAATTTGTGCTCAAAGAAACACCCTCAAAAAAGAAACAAGGAAGAGGGGAGGGGGTCAAATCATGAATAGAGGGGCTGGTACAATCGCATTTGTAAAGGGGGAATGGTGAATATTAAGTTATTATATAGATATGTACGTAATATATTTCACATCAATGGAAATAATTTTCCAAAAACCATCAATTGGTAACATTTTAATAGTGAAGGTAATGAAGTTGCCAAAAGAAATTTAATAAATGCTACCTGTCTCCTGTCAGTCTTTCCTCATTATAAAATTTACAAAAAATCCTATACCTAAATATTTATTATCGGTCGGTTTCACATTTTCGGTCATATTAGGAAAAAACGATATAATAATTATTATTCTATTTTAATTTGAAATAACATAATATATATATTATAATATCGTTTTTCTTAAATGACCAAAGATGTAGAACTGACCGATAATTTGTAACTTACCCTACCAACAATATAAATCTACGGACTTTACTAAGAGTATTTGATTTACCTTTCATAATTAATATATAAAATAAATATATTCAGCTGAATTAATTTTTAAAATAAGATAGGTAGATTATGTTGTTAAAGTTACTAATTTTACAGGATAGAAATAGAGCAAATCTTTAAAAAATTATCAGTTGAAGAATAAAATGTATGTAGCATCGGTTACCTGAGATATAAACGGCAGTTTTCTGTCTTTTATTTTCTGCATCGAAAGGCATTACAGTCTGGAATTTTATGTCCCCTTGCGTATGGATGGCTACTCTAACAGATACATTTTGCAGTTTATTTCATATTGAAAAACACTGAACGAACTGTGAACATTTATTCTGAGGTGAATTGGGAGGAATGATGACTTTATATGGCAATGCAAAATGAGATATATAAAAAAATACATGCATTTTATACTCACATTCCTATGTAATGGTAACAATTACTCATTTAATAATGGTATATTAATATGCATTGCACTAAGTATTTCCAAATTGTGTAGCGAGGTATGAGAATTATATAGTTTTATTTGATGACTTCACTAATAAAACTATCAGATAAAAGTGATCTGCTAAAAAAAAGTATTTACTTATATAACAGTTTTGGGGAGAATAAAAAGGATTATAAGATAAATTTTTCACTACTCTCATATTTTCCTTTCCTCTCACTTTCACTCCTCACTCTCACTCTCCTATCGCTCTCTTCTTCCTCACTCCCATCACTCTTCTCTCTCTAACTTTCTCAGTCCCTCCTCTCTCTCTTTCTCACTCTCACCATAATAGGCTCATTAAGGTACACAGTCAGTTTCAATTAACTCCTCACAATCTGGAAGGGCAGAGCTAAGCTACACAGTTAGTCCTTCACTGCTCTTGGATATGTACAATTGTACACACACACACACTTCTACACACATCTACACACACAGACATACAAACAAACACACATATCTACACATACATCTCATCTAAAATCAGCTCGGTGGCAAAGTATGTGCTTAAATATGTTGAGAACCCAAAGAGGTACTTGATGAAGTACTTAGGTGGTACTTGGTAGAGTATTTAGATAGTACTTGATTAAGTACTTAGATAGTACTTGGTAAAGTATTTAGATAGTACTTGGTAAAGTTCTTAGATAGTACTTGGTAAAGTACTTAGATAGTACTTAGTAAAGTACTTAGATAGTACTTGGTAAAGTACTTAGACAGTACTTGGTAAAGTTCTTAGATAGTACTTGGTAAAGTACTTAGATAGTACTTGATAAAGTACTTAGATGGTACTATCACTTTGAGTACTATCATATAAAATGTACATAGCGTGAATATGATATAATATTCTTATAGTACTACTAGTTATGTAATTAGGAACAATTAGTTCTGGTTGTACCTATTTCAATATTCTTTGGAAAAAAACTACACTAACTTCAAACTTCATTACCTGAATAGATAAAAATGCAGGAATTTTACTGGTAAGAAACAAAAGCCAAAATTACGGACACTAAAATTACAAATTCGCTTCTTTATTTCAAACAATTTTGATATCGAAATATATAAATTTAGTTCATATTCTTTGCAAAATTCTACCGACTGGATAATAACTAGATCTCAATAACAATTTAAATATAACTTATTAGACTAAGGTTAACTAGATAGCAATTTAAACTATAAGTTACTAAGGTTAGTTACTCACCGCAGGAGAGGCAGAAGCAAAGCATCACCACATTCCACACCATCTTGAGACCTAATAATTTAGTCACTCATCCAGAGAAGAGTTCCTCTACTTAGTCAATTAAACCAGTGCTATATCAGCTAAAAGATGAAGTCAGAGAGTATAAGTTGTTTCAAATGGCTCCTGTAACACAGCAGAGATGCAAAGTATTCGCTACTGCAACACACAGACAATTGTTTTCTACTCAGCCTATTAGTTTGTTCTTGTGTTTGGAGAGAGTATTGTTCAGTTTGTTGCTCCACATTCAGAAGCTGGAGAAGAGCAGCAAAGCCATTTTACTTGTTTTTGATGCAGTTAGTTGTAATTTGTTAAGTTATTATTATATAATTATAATGTTCAAGATAACTATACAAACCTATTTAAATTTAAACTTTAAATGGTGAAAAGATAGTTAAACTGTTCTTCTAGGCGATTGAATATGGAACATTTTCCTCTGACAATTTTTCACCATCTTGGTCGAAATAAAAAAATATTCATTTGTTCAATTTATATGATATAAATGTTAACATGGTAATTAATTACTATGTAAATTTACTAATTAACTTTAAGTAATAAACTAATTCAGTGTACCTAACGTTTATATCTTTTTCACAGTTCATTACACGAATTTTGAACGCAGTCAACTTCATAATTTCAGACTATATTTATATCTTGAATAACTAACTATTCTCAATAGCTATTCATCATCAAAATAATAACAATTTTGAGTATTGTTACAAAGGTTATCAATAACTGAGAACAGTTATAATGGTTAGATATATCAATCTTCACCAACCCATTATTCATATATTTATTGAACATCTGATCCAGGGCCGGGCCTCCTGGACTTTAGAATTTATTTACACGATATAAATTATAAGGAGAAAATTATTTCACGGTTAAGGGTTTTTCAGAGTAAAAATTATTAGCAACAGGATGGTAAAAACAAACAAAAATCTTCTACAAAATAGGAAATATTTATATATAGCATTGATTAGAAAGAAATAGTTTCAATACTATCTATTTCATAATGTTTCTTGGAGGTGAGTTGATCTGCTATACAAGAGTAAACAAAATTATAGACACATGGCATGTAGATACACTAATCATGTACCCCGCAAACAAGGTATACATGGAATGTAGATACACTAAACATGTACCCAGCAAACAAAGGGGTACATGGAATGTAGATACACTAAACATGTACCCAGCAAACAAAGGGGTACATGGAATGTAGATACACTAAACATGTACCCAGCAAACAAAGGGGTACATGGAATGTAGATACACTAAACATGTACCCGCAAACAAGGGGTACATGGAATGTAGATACACTAAACATGTACCCGCAAACAAGGGGTACATGGAATGTAGATACACTAAACATGTACCCAGCAAACAAAGGGGTACATGGAATGTAGATACACTAAACATGTACCCAGCAAACAAAGGGGTACATGGAATGTAGATACACTAAACATGTACCCAGCAAACAAAGGGGTACATGGAATGTAGATACACTAAACATGTACCCAGCAAACAAAGGGGTACATGGAATGTAGATACACTAAACATGTACCCGCAAACAAGGTATACATGGAATGTAGATACACTAAACATGTACCCAG
This sequence comes from Caprella mutica, assembly GCA_947561585.1. Taxonomy (NCBI): domain Eukaryota; kingdom Metazoa; phylum Arthropoda; class Malacostraca; order Amphipoda; family Caprellidae; genus Caprella; species Caprella mutica. Next base: position 49,050 of record CANNZV010001363.1, read on the forward strand.
CAAACAAAGGGGTACATGGAATGTAGATACACTAAACATGTACCCAGCAAACAAAGGGGTACATGGAATGTAGATACACTAAACATGTACCCAGCAAACAAAGGGGTACATGGAATGTAGATACACTAAACATGTACCCAGCAAACAAAGGGGTACATGGAATGTAGATACACTAAACATGTACCCAGCAAACAAAGGGGTACATGGAATGTAGATACACTAAACATGTACCCGCAAACAAGGGGTACATGGAATGTAGATACACTAAACATGTACCCAGCAAACAAAGGGGTACATGGAATGTAGATACACTAAACATGTACCCGCAAACAAGAGATACATGGAATGTAGATACAATAACCATGTACCCGCAAGCAAGGGGTACATGGAATGTAGATACACTAAACATGTACCCAGCAAACAAAGGGGTACATGGAATGTAGATACACTAACCATGTACCCAGCAAACAAAGGGGTACATTACAAACTAAGAACTGTTCTTCATCTCCATAGTTCTACTCGCCTCACATCCGCCAGTTCTTAATTAGAGACCTGAAGTTATTCGTCCAATAAATAAGTGCCTAAGTTCTCGCGCCTACAAACTTGACTGAGTGCAACTTGCGACGATATTGAGTCCTGCGACTAGGTGGGAGAGCTGCGTAACTACAATGCAACTCTTCGTAACTGATAGTAATGACAATGCAACTCTTCGTAACTGATAGTAATGACAATGCAACTCTTCGTAACTGATAGTAATGACAATGCAACTCTAACTTCCTATTCTCATATAATTGCATTGTCACGGTAATCAAGAGTAACGATGTGGAGGGCAAGGTAACCAAGAGTAACGATGTGGAGGGCAAGGTAACCAAGAGTAACGATGTGGAGGGCAAGGTAACCAAGAGTAACGATGTGAAGGGCAAGGTAACCAAGAGTAACGATGTGGAGGACAAGGTAACCAAGAGTAACGATGTGGAGGGCAAGGTAACCAAGAGTAACGATGTGGAGGGTAACTAATATGACATGCCAGATTACAGTAGATTAGTGAGTACAATCAGAGGTTAGGGATTAGAGAGCAGTTAATCCCTGCACTTAGTGACTGAGATTAGTCCTAATGTAGAGAAACTTTGGGACAAAATCACTGAGTCACGTCACATGGTTTGAAAAGAAACTAATGTTACTACACTAGTAACTAATGTTACTACACTAGTAACTAATGTTACTACACTAGTAACTAATGTTACTACACTAGTAACTAATGTTACTACACTAGTAACTAATGTTACTACACTAGTAACTAATGTTACTACACTAGTAACTAATGTTACTACACTAGTAACTAATGTTACTACACTAGTGTAAAAGTAACTAATGCTACTATACTAGTGTAAAAGTAACTAATGTTACTACACTAGTGTAAAAGTGACTAATGTTACTACACTAGTAAATAATGCTACTACACTAGTGTAAAAGTAACTAATGTTACTACACTAGTAACTAATGTTACTACACTAGTAACTAATGTTACTACACTAGTGTAAAAGTAACTAATGTTACTACACTAGTAACTAATGTTACTACACTAGTAACTAATGTTACTACACTAGTAACTAATGTTACTACACTAGTAACTAATGTTACTACACTAGTAACTAATGTTACTACACTAGTAACTAATGTTACTACACTAGTAATTAATGTTACTACACTAGTAACTAATGTTACTACACTAGTGTAAAAGTAACTAATGTTACTACACTAGTAACTAATGCTACTACACTAGTGTAAAAGTAACTAATGTTACTACACTAGTAACTAATGTTACTACACTAGTAACTAATGTTACTACACTAGTGTAAAAGTAACTAATGTTACTACACTAGTGTAAGAGTAACTAATGTTACTACACTAGTGTAAAAGTAACTAATGTACCTACACTAGTGTAAAAGTAACTAATGCTACTACACTAGTAACTAATGTTACTACACTAGTAACTAATGTTACTACACTAGTGTAAAAGTAACTAATGTTACTACACTAGTGTAAGAGTAACTAATGTTACTACACTAGTGTAAAAGTAACTAATGTACCTACACTAGTGTAAAAGTAACTAATGTTACTACACTAGTGTAAAAGTAACTAATGTTACTACACTAGTGTAAAAGTAACTAATGTTACTACACTAGTGTAAAAGTAACTAATGTTACTACACTAGTAACTAATGTTACTACACTAGTGTAAAAGTAACTAATGCTACTACACTAGTGTAAAAGTAACTAATGTTACTACACTAGTAACTAATGTTACTACACTAGTAACTAATGTTACTACACTAGTAACTAATGTTACTACACTAGTGTAAAAGTAACTAATGTTACTACACTAGTGTAAGAGTAACTAATGTTACTACACTAGTGTAAAAGTAACTAATGTACCTACACTAGTGTAAAAGTAACTAATGTTACTACACTAGTGTAAAAGTAACTAATGCTACTACACTAGTGTAAAAGTAACTAATGTCACTTCACTAGTGTGAGAGTAACTAATGCTACTACACTAGTGTAATAGTAACTAATGTTAGCATCATTCACTAGTTAGACTAGTACAGTAACTGGATAAATAGCATCCATTGCAAATTCAGTTACTATAATGGCTTTATGATTGTATTTAAATGCGAGCTATTATTATCAATACAAATAACTGATTTAACTAAAGAATTTTTTACTCTTAAAAATAAAAAGTGTGATTTTTTGATTTATTAATATTAATGTGACCCGTAGCCATGGCCACAAATGATTAGTATTTACTTTATAAATATCAAAATCTTTGGACAGACAGACAGACTGTTCAGTTTTCATAGCATAGATTTAGCTTCAATAATTATATTAGCCCTAAAGTAGAGGGGGTATAATACTCCCCCCCCCCCCCCCTTTCCGGATTTTATGAATATTTCACAAAATAATGTAAAAAGCTTTCTAAAATTTCATGAGTTTTTTCAAGTTTTGAATTTCTTTGATGGGGATAGGGGAGGGAGGTTGATGATGGGGGTGGGGGAGAAGTTGATGATGGGGGTGGGGGAGAAGTTGATGATGGGGGTGGGGAATATTTTGAATCTTGAAAACCTTTTTTTTTTACTGTCCAATAGAGTTGAAAGTGTCTGTACCTTCAAGATAACATGTGAATAATTAGTATAAGATTCATTCATAGTACTAACATTGAAAAAAGAATAGTCCCCCCCCCCCATTAGAGGGGGGGGGGAATTTTTGGGTTTGATTTACTTGTAGGCTAAGTTCTGAGTTATCGGACGGCTCTATACTTACGAACACGGAAGAAAAAAATATATGGAAATTATTATTTATTATTTATTTTATAGCATCCATGATAGTTGCAGGTTACACGGATACTAAAAAAAAAATACACGGATACTAAGGAGTAAATTTATAGGCTCATTACTATTTTCTTTTTCTTACGTGTACGAAAATATAGAACCATCCGATAACAAGTATATTATATCACCATTTTCTTTATTTTGTATCAGATATCATCAGTCATGATTAGTGTGGATATTAAAGGTGATATATATTAATATATACTATTTAACTTATTTATTATACATATATGGTTGACGAAAAAAAAATCAGGACACCGTGTAAATTAACTTCAAGTACAATAAATTCTACTAGTTTTATTCTTAATTTGCAAGAGAAAAATTTGATGAAATGGAACTACAAAATGAATATTGTGAGGACTATTGAAACTACTTTATTTAAAAGGTGTAATGCATCTATTAGCCCTTACTATGTTATATTTATTTATTTTATAGTTAGTAAAAAAGTAATTAGGTAGTATTTAAAAAATAATATAAAAATTTATTAAGATTAGTTTTAATCCCTCATGACGATTTTGCTTATATTTATACCAAATAAAATTATAGGTTGAATTAATTAGACTATAACTTATAGAAGGATAGATAAAACTTAAAATATATACTCTATTATGAATAAAATATTTAGCTTTTATGAATTAATTTGGAATTAATAGATAGCGGTAGGTATTACGTAGCAATTTAGATATTAATTCTTTGCTATTTTTATCTAATTACAAAAATATGAATAAAATAAATATATTGTGATTGAACAGAATTTCTCGAATTATTATCGGCACTCCTGGTATCGGCTGAAAAGAAATACGAGTCAGTCTGACTCATCGCTTGAGTCAAGACTGGCAAACTCCAATATTGGAGTCTTTTTTTAATTGACTCTACCTGAGTCAATCTGACTATGAATTAGGAGTCAATATGACTCTTGCTTTTAAGTAAAATATTAGGATGAGTCAAATTAACTCACTTTATTGAGTCAGTTTTGGGAAAAACTGAAAACTAAAATTTTGAGTCAACTTGACTCGTATTTTTTTTCCTTTTAAAATAATAATCTCCATATTAATTAATAATTAGTAATAAGATTTTTAAATGTGAAATACATACCACCAATGCAATGGTTACATCACGCTAATTATACGTCGATTGAATTAAATTACCAGCAAACAAAAACAAAAAGAATGAACCTTTAGATGATGTATCATTTAAACGCATCGGCAAATTGTCACGTCGAGGTTTTATTAATAAAATCATTAAAAAAATGAAGAGGATGGAAAAGACCAGTGAGTTGAAAAGGACAAAATGTATAAGATATTAATAGTTGATAATATATATTGGAAATTAAAATTAAAGACTGAGTAAAAAAATAGGCGAGATAAAAATTATGTTTCCACTGTTTGAAATAATAAAATAAAGATGATATTTATTCGTTAATTAAATCATTCTCACAAAATATACCCTCATTTTATTAGCATTAAATTGTAAAATTCATTTTATTAATTTGATAAAACGTTCATTTATGTATATTCACTTTAAACAGAATTTAAAAGAAAATTAAGCCGTTGCAGAAACTATTTCCTACTTAATTCTACATGATTTTTTTTTCTACAATATTAACAAAATTAGTTACCCGTCTTGTTTTCATTAATTTTTATTTCGTTCATTTTTATAACGTTTATTTTTTTAATTTAAAAATGAGTGTTTTTGTCAGTTCAAAGAAGTGAGCAAAACTAAAGACGAATCACAAGAAAAATTAAAATATAGATTGAAAATTTTTTTATTCGTCGTTTAAAAGAATGTGTGAAAACTTAATTAATTAAAAGTATGAAATTAATTTATTAATGGTAGAAGTAATTTTCAATGAATAAGGAGTGGAGATAATTTAAAGATGTTAGTTATAATAAAAGGGATAAATAACAAAAATACGGATAATTATTAATAACAAAAATACGGATAATTATTAATAACAAAAATACGGATAATTATTAATAACAAAAATTTGGATAATTTATAACAAAAGTAGGAAATAAGGAATCAACAAATACAAGAATACAATATATAAAAGAGTTCAATATATTATTTTCATGTTATTATATTATAAATATAATAAAAATGCTATACGTATCTTTCTGCTCATTTATTTTTTCCATTGAAATTCCTAGGTAAATTTAGTCATAAATTACAGAAAAGTAAAATAAATTGCTAGAAAAATACTGTGAAAATATGGCGAGATTTAAAAATGATTTAATTTAATAAATTAAATTGATTTGCAATCCATGGATGCATATTCCATATTAAATAATAATATCATTAAATTAAATAACTAAATAAATATGAACACGTTCAACATTTGGGTTAGAATTAAAAATGTGATATTGGAACTTTGAAATATTTTACGGGACGTGCGCTATAGTGTGAAATATTGCATCTATACTCAAGAAAAATATCTGAATGAACAATTATTATTAAAATTATATTTTAATTAAATAATATTTATGATATATTTTTCTTATGTGTTCGAAAATGTGAAACTGTCCGTTAACTGGTAAATCACCTATACTGCATACAAATGACTGACTATATAGTGCAAAAATTATTTTGATATCTTTTTAAGTTTTATGAACATTTATTTAATGTACATGGAATTAATGCAGAGAAAACTAACCAAATGTTTATAAATATTGGCAATGAGTTCTATGGAATATTTTAAATGGTACAACAATTTATTCTATTGAAGTCATGAAAGAAATAAAAGTGGTAAAGTAATAATAATAATACATTTCAAGAGTATTAAGAGTAAGAGTGGTAAAATAATAATATATTTCAAAAGTACTAAGAGTAAGAGTGGTAAAATATTAATACATTTCAAGAGTTCTAAGAGTAAGAGCTACTGTAGGACATTAGAGATTTTAATTCCCTCTAATAGAAGGTGCGAGGATGGCACAATGAGATGACTGGAGAATTCAACGAACTGATTGGCTAATAATACTAATACTGCCTATCTAACCTAACACTTTGCCTAAGAGTTAGTGCTGTTACTAATAAAATGATGTGCTGAGGATATACATCTCTATTTATTTTATTTAGAAGGTATTAATTAATATCAATGGTGGTAAGGAATAAGAAGCGGCTAGGGTCGCAACACGCTCACGGAGACAGAGGCTTCGACTGAGCTGCATCCGACACATGCACATCGACCGAAAGCCAGAGGGAGACTGGCCGAAACAGACCGTCTGCCTTGATAAGCTAAAAAGGCTAATTATTTCAAGATGGCGAGAACGTGATTTTGTGAAAGGCTTCTGGTGGTTATTACAGCAGCAATACCTGGTCAATGGATTCTCTGTAAACAGGAGGACTTTTGGATTGGTTGGTGGAGAGCAAACATCTGCTTCAGGAGAAGAAACTGACAAAAAGAAGAGACTGTGGTGATCATAAGCCTTGATTAGAATTACCACAGAGTTCAACCGTGCACCTCAGATGCTCTTCTTAAAAAACAATCTTTTCCAACTTTTATATCGCTAAACCTGATAAAAAAACATCCAAATTCTATTTTAGAGCAGTGCGTAGGAAGGGTGTTTTTCCCTGGGAATCTAAAGTGGAGGTAAAAGGCGACACAACTTTACAAACTTCATCAATTTAAGAGTAAATTAGGAAGAGAGTATCCTCTTCTCTGCCTGAAACTTAGTAATGAATAATCTGAAGGATAAACTTTGAGAATATCACTCTAACCTCACGTGAACTTAGGCAGCTATGGTAAACACTGCCTAAATACCACTATGTATGCAATGCAAACACCCAGAAACTATTATATAAATCAATTAACTGTGATAGTTAGTATTGAACTATACTGCAATGATTACATATAATATTTTATATCTACCAATGCATTTTAAACAGGATACTTAATTGAAGTGTATTACAAGCACATTGCGTTAATTTTTATTTATCTTTTTTATTATTCTACAGTAATAATTTATTGAAATATATTGTATTGAAATGTTTCAAACAAGGGAAAATAGTTTTACCCTAGTATACTAAAGTATCATTTCAGTTTGAGTCACTCAGGTGTTTCTCTGATGGTACCAAAAAAGAGACACTTTACCGTTTATCTCCATAAACTATAATCTTGATATACTTATTTGTTGCAAGAGCTTAGAAGTATTTCAGTGCAGTGCACTTTAGTGTCTCAGCATTCCAGTGCAATGCACTTAGAATAAGTCTACTGAAATTAACACTTAGACGTTTATAAGACACTGAAGTGCATCGCATTGAGACACTTTCTAGCTCTTGAAACACATAAATATATCAAAATTATGTTTAATGTACTTAAGTGTCTCGATCTTGTGACTGAGCTTATAAAAAATAACCGTGATTTTTACGGTATGATGGGAAATATGCGAAATTATAATTTATAATTATCTTACTTTCATTAACTATGTATATCATTTAACAAATGCAAAAGCCTAGGATAAGCTGGTTAATTGTAAGCTCACCTTAAATTAACTTAAAAATTTACTTACTTATAACTATCTCTATGTTTTTGACCTTCGCAGAATGCGGAAAGGTTATATTATTGACGGCATTTATTCATTTATTTATGTATCATCTTGCTATTCGCATAACTGTAAAAGTTTTCAACCAAAGTGCCTGAAATTTAGTGAAACGATTTGTCAATGTCCAGTGACCTGCTGGTAGAATTTTGGGAGCGACCCAGTCAAAGGTCAAGGTCATGGTCATATATAACTTAAAAAGTATTGCACCATATTGCATGAAACTTGGTGGGACAAGTGGTAAATATATAGGAATTACATCGTTTGATTTTGTTTGAAAGGACAAAGATAAAGGTCAAGGCCATTTCTAACTCAAAAAGTTTTCTACCAATTTGTCTTTAATTTGATGGTACAATTGGTTAATGTCCAGTAATCATCTGGTAGAATTTTGGGAGCGATCCGGTCAAAGGTCACGGTCAAGGTCAATCACAACTCAATAACTCAATAATTATTGAACCATAGTGCATGAAACTTGGTGGGACGATTGGTCATTATCCAGTTACCAGTGTATCAGATTTTGGAAAAGAACGGGTCAAAGCGGTGGCGGAGGTATGCGTTCTACCGAGTGCACGTAATCTAGTTTTATATATTTTATAGGTAAGTACATTAATAACCATATGAAACCAAACATTTAATAGCAACCTAAAATGTAGGAAACTAACCTACATGAAAAAGAGTACACTACTCTCACTGAGACTACTGTACTCTCTCACTGCACTCACTGAGAGTAGAGTACTCTCACACTGCACTCACTGAGAGTAGTTAAATTACCCCTTTAAGTTTTTACATACAATGGACAACGTTGTGACAAGCTGCTTATTCTCATTACTATAAGCAGCTTCAGTTATTTCTTACTCATTTCACTGACAGAATAGATCTTACTCACCATTTCATTTGAATTTACCACGGAGAAACAAATGCAAAGGTTTAAGATGGTGTACAGACGTTTCGTCGACATACGTTCGTCGACAGACGTTTCGTCGACAAGACATTTCGTCGACTAATTTTCGTAAAATGGATATTAACACATTCTAATGTACTTTAACAGAATAATACTTCAAATAATCAAATTACAAAATAGAATAATGGTAAGGAGGAAAACTATTAAATAAATTTCAATCGTTTTTTTACTTTATTACTAAACCAAAACTACTAAAAAATAACAAATAATTTTGAATTAATTTAATAATTTTGGGTCGAGTAACGTTTGTGATTTTGAAAATTTAAAACAATTTCCTCTCAATAATTTACGTTTCATAAGATTTATATCGTCGGATTTGTAATTGACAAGTCACTTTAAAATAGAAATGTTCAGAGTTATCGAACGATATCTCATTTTCGAATTTTGATCCTGTAAGAAAAAAAATTATAATTCTCTCCAGTCTCTAAGAAAAATATGAACTTATTACATAACATTGTAGAACTAATATATTATTATTAATATCAAAAGACACCTCTACATTAGCCGACAATACAAGATACTAATAGGCAGTTGTGACACGAAGCTATCTTATAAACAAAGAATGTCTTAAATTTAAAAATGTTCTTTGTGTGTGGTTACAGTCATTAAAATTTCAATGATTTCATTATTTGATGTGATATATTGTTTAACTTTATCTTGCATATGTAATTTTTCAAATTACTTTGAAATAATTTGTTTTTATTGAGTAGTTTTGGTTTAGTAATAAAGTAGAAAAACGATTGAAATTTATTTAATATTTTTCCTTCTTACCATTATTCTATTTTGTAATTTGATCGTTTGATACATTATTCTGTTAAAGTACATGTTTTGTAACATTAGAGTGTCTTAATATCCATTTTACGAAAAACTGTTGACGAAACGTCTTATCGACGAAACGTCTGTCGACGAAACGTCGGTCGACGAAACGTCGGTCGACGAAACGTCTGTCGACGAAACGTCTGTCGACGAAACGTCTGTCAACCGTAAAGATAGCCTCCTTGGCGGAGTAGATAGGGTTAAGATAGGATGCTTAATGTAGTGAGGAGTGAGTGACAACGTAAATACAACGTAAAGTCAACGTAAAGATGACGCAAAAACTACGTAAAAGCAATGCAAAGACAACGTAAAGATAACGTAGAGATAACGTAAAGATAACGTAGAGATAACGTTAAGACAGCGTAAGGACAACGTAGGGATAATATCAGGACAATATAAGTGACCTTATTAAGAACACGAAGGAGTTCTGGGGTATAAAATATCTCTAGAATTGTCGCATCTGATCAGTATGCAGAGTCACACCTCCAGTGGCGGGGCTATTCCACCCAATGGGCGCCATCCATTAGCCTCTGGATGTGAGCTGATGGACACCTTAGCCTGCTTTGATTTAGTGCTACATTACACAGACACATCGTCTGCTCAGGTAACAGGCAAGAATGTGAAGAAAGAACTGTAAGGTACACCACTAACTCGCAAATTAATAGCAATATCTCATAGCATGTTTCATCCGCAGTTTATACTCTAAAGGGCCGTACACACGTAGGTTTTTTTAAGTCTTTCCACCAAACTTTTTGCTAAGCTCCTCCTACTTTTCCACGAGAATATAAGAAAAACTATGTAGCTATTATTTATTTCAGTTGGTATCCCTGATTCCTGCTGGTATCATGGATACCAACTTAAATAAATAATAATCATATCTTTTTTTCTTATATTCTCATGGAAAAAGTAGGAGTAGCTAAGCAAAAAGTCTGATGGAAAGACTTAAAAATCCCTACGTGTGTACAGCCCTTTAGAGAAATGCACTGCAAGCGATCAAATCGACCTAAATTTAGTACTTTATATCGGTTCAATATCAAAACTATTTCTTTTTACTTAATAATATAACAGTTTGTTTTTTATCATCACGCTCTGTTAAAAAAGTAGTGAGTTTATAATTAAAATATATGCATCTAAACAGCAGAAAAATCGCTAAAACCTATTTGTTCTAGTAGTGTGGTAGGTACCTATATCTTTTACTCCGTCTGTTCTAGTATTATGGGTAATTAATAAAGGGGTGAAATAAATGAAATGCTCCTGTTAAAGATGAGGCTCTAAAAGATGTATTATTTTCCTATCGAATAGGTAGACTGATAGAGTATGACGTACAAGCCATTGAGTCATCTGAATTGGATGAAAATTCGAGAGATGATTAAAGTATCAAAGAAATAATAAATATACAAAAATATACAAATTACTTTGATAAATTTTAGTAACTAATTACCTTTTCAAAAGATCGAAATCATTAATTTCTAATTCTAACTAATAACTATTGAAATTATTTACTTTTTTATAATTCATACAAAAATCTGTGAAATTGTAACTAAAAAGAGTCCCTATGTAACTTCCCTATGTAACTTCCCTGTGTAACTAGTCCCTATGTAACTACACACTATGTAACTAGCCCCTATGTACCTACACACTATGTAACTAGTCCCTATGTAACTATAGTCACTATGTAACTAGTCCCAATGTACCTACACACTATGTAACTAGTCACTATGTAACTATAGTCACTATGTAACTAGTCCCTATGTACCTACACACTATGTAACTAGTCCCTATGTACCTACACAGTATGTAACTAGTCCCTATGTACCTACACACTATGTAACTAGTCCCTATGTACCTACACACTATGTAACTAGTCCCTATGTACCTACACACTATGTAACTAGTCCCTATGTAACTACACACTATGTAACTAGTCCCTATGTACCCACACAGTATGTAACTAGTCCCTATGTACCTACACACTATGTAACTAGTCCCTATGTACCTACACACTATGTAACTAGTCACTATGTACCTACACACTATGTAACTAGTCCCTATGTAACTACACACTATATAACTAGTCCCTATGTACCTACACAGTATGTAACTAGTCCCTATGTACCTACACACTATGTAACTAGTCACTATGTACCTACACACTATGTAACTAGTCACTATGTACCTACACACTATGTAACTAGTCCCTATGTACCTACACACTATGTAACTAGTCCCTATGTACCTACACACTATGTAACTAGTCACTATGTACCTACACACTATGTAACTAGTCACTATGTACCTACACACTATGTAACTAGTCCCTATGTAACTACACACTATGTAACTAGTCCCTATGTACCTACACAGTATGTAACTAGTCCCTATGTACCTACACACTATGTAACTAGTCACTATGTACCTACACACTATGTAACTAGTCCCTATGTACCTACACACTATGTCACTAGTCCCTATGTACCTACACACTATGTAACTAGTCCCTATGTACCTACACACTATGTCACTAGTCCCTATGTACCTAGTCCCTATGTACCTAGTCCCTATGTACCTAGTCCCTATGTACCTACACACGAACACATCACAGTCAATCAGTCTCAGGTGCGTATCAAGAGTTTCAATGTTTTTTCAGTCCGTAGTGTAATTCGATGTTAATAGTTCACTCCACGACTCTTTAATTGCTCCTTTCGGGGCTCACAAAAACTTTACTAACGTGGAATTCGCTCCCAAAAAAACCACTGCAATCATCCGCCTTAGGAACAACTAATAAGTTGTTACAGTCCTAAAAAACAACTAAAAACCAACTAAAAAGCCACTAATTGTGAAACTCTTTGGACTTAGAGAAGGGGGTACGGGGGGGGGTTAGACAATCCTTTGGAAAATAGAACACAGAACTAAACAATGGAGAAAAATAAATTAATTTTTCGTAAAAATTACCTAATTAAGATAATTAGTTCGGAGTAGATGGAACTTTTAAATAAAGTATGATTGTTCTCTTTGAATATGAAAATAATGACCATTGGAACTGCAATAACAAGAAATTAAACTCTATAAAAGGAAAAGGAAAAACATGCATCTACTGAATATATCGAACTTAATATTTAGTACACGTACTGTCTGAGCTAGTGTACACTTCCCATCAAAAAACATTGTGCATCTCCTTGCTCCTGAATGAAGAGACAGACAATCGAATTTACTCGACAGATTGACCAAACCTGACTTGAAAACAAACCTTGATTTTAAACACTGGTTTAGATCATTGAAATTAATATATTGGCTATTTCATGAATACATTACTTCAACTTATTTATTTAGAATCATCTAATTTGCAGCCTAAAGCCAAAATCTTTTCAACTATAAATATTGAGAGTAATATATTTTTTTATGATGATTAGTCCTAACTTAACACTATAAGGCAATGTTTTACTGCACAAAGTGCCCTAGAATTTTAGAAACATTCTTAAGGGCCGTACACACGTAGGGTTTTTTAAGTCTTTCCACCAGACTTTTTGTTAAGCTCCTCCTACTTTTTCCACGAGAATATAAGAAAAAACTATATAATTATTATTTATTTCAGTTGTTATCCATGATACCTACAGGTAGCATGGATAACAACTGAAATAAATAATAATCATATAGTTTTTTCTTATATTCTCGTGGAAAAAGTAGGAGGAGCTTAACAAAAAGTCTGGTGGAAAGACTTAAAAAACCCTATGTGTGTACGGCCCTTTGCAATAATCCACTTTTCTTGCAGTAAGTTTATTTTGTCTGATATCTGGCCAATTGCATTGCGATGATTTCTCCTTGATGGTTTGCATGTATGCACCTCAGCACAGAGACAGGCAATGCATAGTCACAACAAAAAACACATCAAAAGGCAATAAATAAAGTTTGTGAGTATTTGTGTAGCAAAGAAATAAAAAAGGCATTAGTCTCGAGGAGGCACAGAGAGTATATATGTAAGAGACTGATGGCTCTAATATATTTACTCACACATATAGTAAACCTAACAATCATGTCTGTTTTGAAGTTGGTTAGCATATGAAATAATAAGGATTCTTTTTAAACTGCCGTTTATAATGTAAGTAATAATCTATTTTAAATGGAACATAGTGTACTTTTAAATAAAATGACGTATTATAATAATTGGAGAGCATGAATTAAAAACTAAAATACATAAGAACATAACCATATGGTTTTGTTATATAAGAAAGAGAATAAAAAGACTATTCAATATAAAAAAAGAATAAAATAAAAGAATATAAAAGAAAAAAATTCTACATTTTATAATAAAATAAATAATATTAGCGAATAGATTTTTTTGCTATAAGTATTCAAACATTCTTATCTTCTCAATTGTTTTCATCATTTAATATTATGATAAGTAATGAGTTATTGGACAGTTCCACATCTTCGGACACGTAAGAAAAAGTCTATAATAAGAGTTTGTATTTTAATTGGTATCAATGATACCTATAGGTATCATGGATGGATACCAATTAAAATACAATGTAAATAATAAATTTTTATTACGTGTCTTAAGATGTAAAACTGTTCAATAACAAAAACAATATAGAAATTATTATTATTACCCAGTGCTGTTTAATACTTCTGCAAACCCGGGTTCGCAACTTACCCTACATCTCATTAAATATTTATTTCATAACTAAGTATTTATCTCTCGATCGTACACATCTGTTGTTTCTTTTTTGCTCTATATTTCCTTAGTGATTTGGTTGTCCTGGTTGAGGGTAGACAGTCCCCCTCCCCTCGATATTATAATGAAACAAGAACTCCTTTGATAGCAGCTCAAACTAAAAAATAACGCATTCTTTTAATGCTCCACCGATAATATTTATTAATAGAAAATTCCAACCCATTATTATGGGGAGGAAGAAAATAAGGGACACAATCTAAAAAAAATGTTGTAGATATTTTGTCAACCAAACTAACATCAACCAAACTAACATCAACCAAACTAACATCTACCAAACTAACATCAACCAAACTAACATCAACCAAACTAACATCAACTAAACTAACATCAACCAAACTAACACCAACTAACAACCAAACTAAATAACTAAAATATAAATTGTTATTATCTGCAATTATTTTAGAGGTTAATGGAAAAAAATAATTCTAAAATAACCTTATAATTATTTGAGCAAGACATAATCATTTCCTTTTAATACTGAATTTTAAAATTTAAAATTTGATAAATGTGCATTTAAAGAAATAGTGAATTTTAAATCAATTTTCAGTTAATTTGAAGTAAATTAAATTAAATAATAAAATTATCACTATTTAATCAATACTAATATAGTTCAAAAACTAATAAAATAATTTTAAAAACATGTTCCACATCACACTCTTTTCTACCATGTTTTCACTGCAGACAGAATATGTCCTACCACTCAGGACAGCCAATTAGCTAATAGAGCTCCCTCTGGCGGCCAGGTTCCGAGTTATTGTTGTCTGCTCTCACTAACGTACATTCTACAGGAGGGTAAAACTAGCACATTGTCTGCTGCCTAGCTACTGATAGTTACTCTTAAAGCTCTCTCATCGTTAAATTTTTCAGTAATTAGAAAACGATTTCTATTTTTTGGTTTGATATTATATTTCAGTAACATGAATAGTATCTAATAATGTTATTATATAGTATTAGAAAATACTATTGTGCTTTAATTTATGTATAATAACATTATTACATAACGATATAGAGATATATTTGCTCTACTATATTAGTAACCTCAATGATCCACATCATATAATGTGAAGAGAAGCAATGTGAATATCAAATTAGTTCCTACAACATTTAGTTAATAAAGAAAACGGATTATTGTACACACTGTATGCATCTAACATTATTTCATAAAGTTTAATAAGTTTTTAAAGTGAGGTGAAAACACTGAGCTTCTTATATGATTTAGTGTGGCATAGTCTTACATCGGTAGGACTATTTACCGAATGTCACCGAATGGTACCGAATAGTACCGAATGGTACCGAATAGTACCGAATGGTACACCGAATATTACCGAATGGTATATCGAATGGCACCGAATGATATACCGAACGGTATACCGAATAGTACCGAATGGTATATCGAATGGCACCGAATGGTATACCGAATGATACCGAATGTTACACCCATTAAATGGTACCAAATGGTATACCGAATGTCACCAAATGGTATATCAAATGATTGCACTTAAAGTTACTTAACGAAAACTTGAATAAAATTGGTATTTTTTTACTGTGATATCATCATATCAAACATTTTACCAAACGTTTAGAATTAACCTCATTTGTTCTCCCTATGTTTTTAATCTAAAAATATCGTCTTTTATATTGAATAAAAAATTAAAAAATACATTCCATAACATGTGAGAATGCGCTGCGCATTTTTAGGATCTAGAAAATGTGCGACAATCGCGAGATTAAGATCCTAAAAACACGCAGCGCATTCTCGAGATAGTGCAAAATTGGTATATTGCGGGGAACATATTCCCAATCTAAAGAAAACATAATCCTCATCAACCTAATTTTCTATATAAATTACATTAGAAAAATGACCCAAATTAGGTAAATTATCACATATAATTTACTTCAGAAAATCAGACATCTTATAATAATGAATTCGCCTGAACCTCATTGGCAATGGAGAGATATGGCATACGCTGGCAAAGCCATGGCATAGCAAATAAGTTAGAGTGATGCAGCGCCACTTTTTGCCACTCTAACAGATTGGAGTTAGCAAAGTAATAAAGAGTGAGGAATCACACGTCATTGCTCAGCTGCTACAAAAGACCCATCCTTCTGGAGGTTAATAAGCTCTGGTGATTAAATGAACTCCATTAAAACACTTTGCATTAGGGACACAAACTCTAGCGACAACTCTCCATCCGTAAAATAGGATCCGAAGAAAAGGAGGAATGAAATAAACCTTCACAGTGGGACAGAAGTTAAACAATAATAATATTGGACTGAAAACTGTAATTGGCAATAAGAACATCTATTAAAGGTTATTAATAATAATCTAAGTAGTCACATTATTTGCCTCGTTAGCTGGCGATGCAATTGCGATAACTCCGCTACCTAACTGTACCTCCAATGTCGAATCTTGTCAAAAGTTTGGAACTCTTTTTTTTTCACTCCGGCGTCGCCATATTTATTAAATTCTTTGGACATTCCGCAGGTGGATAATTAAAAGGCATGAGAATTTAGGCGATAGCCTTAAGGCAGGAGTTGCAATTAAGACCTCCAGAAGCACACACTATTGCTATAATGCGCTGTAAAATATTAAGAGCGAATTCTGCGTAGCTACCTAGGTAGGTAGGTACACTAGCGCAACTCTTCGCAATGTTTTCGAAAGTGGCGGGGAGAGGACGCTGTCACTAATGAAAATACTTTGCAAACGACATATTTCTGAATAACTAAGAATCTCTCGCAAATTTTTCGTCTTATTGATGTTAATAACCTTGATATTCTCGGGTAAATTAAGTTCGGAAGAATTCCTACGAGCCAAACCTGCGTAAGTGAGAACTAGTGGTGCCTATTCTTATTCTCACGCTGAATTACTGTCTTCTTAGTAACAATGGCAACTGATTATGATATAGAAATCATTCACGAATCGATAATGAAGTTAATAATGAAATATGAAGAAACACATATTTTCCATAGATCATATCCTTCGTGCCGTTATTTAATTATTAATAGTAATAGGTATGGAATAAAAATATCACTTCTGTATGATATTGTGAATTTGTGTTATTAAAACTTTTACTAATTTGTTCATTTATTACTAGGTATATGTATAGTTTCATTTATCAAATAATTAAATTATCAAAATGAATCCGCTTCATAATAAAACGGAGTTATTTCGATTTTGAAAATACTCTGCCAATATATCACTACATAAACAGAGTTTAAAAACATTATGCCCTCAAATAATTTGAACGTGAAAAAATTATAAAACAATTTATATATAGGCAATAGACATATTTTTTATAATAATAAAAAAACATTTTATAATTTATTTAGATAAATTAAACTCAATCGTGCTATACTTACCTTAATAAGATCATACACATAGGTTCTAATAAATGAAAACATACACGTGTTTATCTGGTATTTTAAGAAATATATTATTTATCGAGCAAAATAATTATCGAGCAAAAAACATCACTTGAAAGTGGGACATACATGTCCCCATAGGGCATTAAGGGTGAAGCTACAAAGAAGATTATTTCACTGATTATCATTTTTAATTAGTGTAATACCTGTGATTCAATAAAAATATACTCAATGTCCTATTTTGACAGGCATACTAACAAAAGAAAGAACCGTCTACTGACTTGGTTATTTTCTAATATTTTTCTAATAGAAAATCTGTTGCTGTAAAGTGAATAAACAAATATTAAAATTATGTTACTTTTTGATAAAATGAATATTTTAGAGTACCGTACGTGTCATTCATTTTGTGATTAGGTACACTGAAAGATCCTTCCTAGCCACTACTCGGTACACTGAAAGATCCTTCCTAGCCACTACTCGGTACACTGAAAGATCCTTCCTAGCCACTACTCGGTACACTGAAAGATCCTTCCTAGCCACTACACGTACACTGAAAAGATCCTTCCTAACCACTACACGGTACTCTGAGAGATCCTTCCTAGCCACTACACGATACACTGAAAGATTCTTCCTAGCCACTACACGGTACACTGAAAGATCCTTCCTAGCCAGTACACGGTACACTAAAAAGATCCTTCCTAGCCACTACACGGTACACTGAAAGATTCTTCCTAGCCACTACACGGTACACTGAAAGATTCTTCCTAGTCACTACACGGTACACTGAAAAGATCCTTCCTAGCCACTACACGGTACACTGAAAAGATCCTTCCTAGCCACTACACGGTACACTGAAAAGATCCTTCCTAGTCACTACACGGTACACTGAAAAGATCCTTCCTAGCCACTACACGGTACACTGAAAAGATCCTTCCTAGCCACTACACAGTACACTGAAAAGATCCTTCCTAGGCACTACACGGTACACTGAAAAGATCCTTCCTAGTCACTACACGGTACACTGAAAAGATCCTTCCTAGCCACTACACGGTACACTGAAAAGATCCTTCCTAGGCACTACACGGTACACTGAAAAGATCCTTCCTAGTCACTACACGGTACACTGAAAAGATCCTTCCTATCCACTACACAGTACACTGAAAAGATCCTTCCTAGTCACTACACGGTACACTGAAAAGATCCTTCCTAGCCACTACACAGTACACTGAAAAGATCCTTCCTAGCCACTACACGGTACACTGAAAAGATCCTTCCTAGCCACTACACAGTACACTGAAAAGATCCTTCCTAGCCACTACACAGTACACTGAAAAGATCCTTCCTAGCCACTACACAGTACACTGAAAAGATCCTTCCTAGCCACTACACGGTACACTGAAAAGATCCTTCCTAGCCACTACACGGTGGTTTGTAAGACTTTTATATTTCAAGAAACTAGCTAGAGTAATGAAGTTATTAAAATAGGTAACATCTGAAGAAACTAATCGAAGTTTAAGAAACACAGATCTATATTATTGAAATGTTACCATTCATAAAGTTAAAGCTATAACTAATTCAATTATCACTCATTGCATCATTATTTTAATTTATTCTTTCATTTCGCGCATTATTCTGTCATAGTTATTTTATAATGACTTTTTATATCAAAATAGGTATGGTGCATCTAAAATAGTTAGAAAATAACATTTACAATAATAGTTGCATGTAGCTACTATTTAATTAATTTAGTAGGGGTTTAACGTTTTCTTCGAACTGAAGGTCATATCGCTGATGTTAAAAGAAAATTAAATACAAGGAACTAGAATAAGCAGTCAGAAAGGAAAGTGGCTCCATGAACAAAGTCACCTACCACCAGTTGGTGACAAACTCATGGATGCAGAAAAGCTACTCCCTGAATGCAGTCACTTACCAAGGAATGTGACGAAAAGTGTCACAAGCACTTGTGGCTGCACTCACGGATAGAGGAAAATGAAGAGAGGAAAATGAAGAGGTGATTCAATTTGAATCGTTCAAATCTACCATTATTTAAGTTTAATATATTGTCACCGAATAATATAACTAAAACTGCCTACCAGATATAAATTATAGTTTATCCAAATAAAACAACAATAGGTTTTCAATAAAAAATTTAATTGAATATAAGATATTTATAGATAATTTAAAGTAGCCTTTGTAACTATAGAGTATAATTATATTGTGTTCTTTGTTAAGAATATCAAGGTAAAATAAGGCCATTACATAGGAATCAAAATAACGATGGGTAATACTAGTGCCAACATCACAACCTTACCATCTAAATAGGAACTTATTAATAAATTTAAAATGTCTTTTCATGCTTTTTTAACTTAGAATACAAATTTGTAGAGATTATAATTCGTAAAAAAACGAATAACTATAAATTGAGACTAAAAGGAAATATTTTCAGTGTTTTTATTTAGTTTTATTAGCGCTTTTAGCCCTTTCTTCATCGTATTTATTTGGGATGTATAATGTATTCCATCAGTGTTTACATATTGCTTTGTCAGCGAAACGATTAAGTTGCATTGAATACTCATTTAGGAATAATCAAAAATAACACAATGAAATGGTGTATTAAAATTCTATGAATATTTGTTTGATTTTTACAAAAAAATTCAGATTCAACGAAGTGATAGATACAGATTTTTTCATTTTATTTTTTAGATAATGTTTGTAAGACAACTGAATTTGTTCTATTAGTTTACTAATGAAAAGAAGCCAATAGTAAATTATTTTAAGTTGCTGGGACACTCCAAAGAGACGGTACTAAGGACACCAAGTGAGACCAATCCCCATAGATAGAGAAGTATGCTAAGTTTCGAAATCATTGACGGTAGTACTTGATCCATTCTTCAGAAACGATGTAAACAACTGGCGTCGCATTGAGTACTCTCAAATATTATAAGTATTATTAGTTGAATATTATAAGTGAATAGAGTGTAAAACGTGACGAAACACAATTTTATTTAAGTTAATTTAAATAAAAATACACAATTAACTGAATAATAGCACATTTCTTATTTAAAAAACAATGGGAACAGCTCTGTGTGACGTCACACAAAGTATTTTCGGATGTTCTAATATTGTACTTAGTATACTTCTCTATATAGTTATTTACTATGATATATCCCATTAAGTCAGTGCGGGACTCGAACCCTCGACCTCACAATCGGTAGCCAAGCACTTATACCACTATACTATGAGGTATTAAGACATAATAAGGTAGTAAGTCAGTACACCAAACTGGTGCTAGGACAATTCGTCGCGGGGACAATTCGTTGTGTACATTTCGTCGCAATATTTTCCCTTTCGCCATAATTCATTCTATAAATTTGTTTCATATTTCATTTCGCCATTTATTCGCCATATTTTCAATTTCTTTCAAATCTTCAAATTAATAAATGAAACAATGATATCCGGACGAAATGTCCGGACACAACAAAATACCCCACCGAGATTATTCTCTAAGGGAAAAGTCTACGGATACACTACATAAAAGAAATTACTCACTTCAATGTAAATTAAAATTCGTTTCAAAGGTATTTGGAATTCAACAGAAGAGAGAATATAAAAGAATGAATAACGGCGATATTTCGTCAGATGAGCAACACAAGGAAATAAACTTTAGTCTACTTCTGGCTATCGATAAGGTACACTCACACTATAATATTATACACAAAATTGTTCAACCGTAGAGAGTTCACGTTTACAAGTTTCTGTTCATTTGCAAAATGAAAGCAGAATCTATTTTTAACGTTTTGTAGTTAAATATCAAACGGTGCAAGTGTATCAAAAATTAAACACAACCAACCAGTTGAGTCTAAATTATCATTTGAAAATGTGAGTGTTATTTATCACTGGAAATTCATATCCACAATAGAATAAACGAAGTTTGAGAAAATGCTCTGACTTGATAATAAGAATAACTTAAATTAAGTAAAGATACATATCATCAAATGTAACCAATGTATCAATCACATACGCTACAGCAACTAAGATATACCATATAAATTCTCACCATTTAAATTGATAAATTAATTACATCTACACTACCCACGGTCAACTGATTAACGACTATAATAGGCACTTCTTTCTTTTATAATTAGGATACATGTTTCTATGCATAAATATATCTATGTATATAAATATCCCATACATAACGCTCATAAATTCAGGCAAGTGCATAGCTACAGCTAGTTGCTTCACCTACAGTATTCTGATATGAGTTGAATTATTAATTTCATTAATTATATTAATATTAAATCAAAAAATTATAATAAAAAATTTAACTTTGACTATGAAGGAATTTTGAAATTAAACTGGACTTCTAGTAAAATAAAAATAAAACTTCCTACCTTTTCTATATTAGGTTTTAAAATCACAAAATTAAATCTATTACAACCTCTGGAACATTTTCATCTGGGTCCCTCGGGGAGAAATAAGAGCAGTAAATAGTAAAAATACGAAAGTTAATTATTGCTGAAAACTGCTGTCAAAAAGGAGAAATAGTGTACTTTGTCTTACCAGAGAAGTTAAATTAACCAAAAATGAATGCACGGCTTTGTTACACGGTGCGAGTAAAAGTGCGAGTTGGCCCAGCCAGTTACTGCAGTGCAGCTACTCGCACAGTGTGACCGCATCAGTCGAGTAACTGTCATGGAGATTCAATGCTATGAACATTGAACTACTGGCATGCAGGTACAGTGGGACAGCTGCTGTCCACTGTTACGACAGTAACTCGCACCATGTAACAACGCCTTTAATACTTTCTCAAAGTTTTTTTCAAATTACGCATCCTGAAAAGTTTTCTGAACCTAATATATGGGTTTGAAATTTTTAATATTACGATGCAAATTGTGAAGTATATGTACCGTTTTCTGTATTTCCATTTTGATGTATCTTTACTTCATAGTTATTCCTCTGTTTTATTTTATTTCAATAAAGAATTTGATCCTGACTAGGTTGCATTCACGCACTCCCCCGCACATTTGCAATCTTCAATGGCATTCTGCAGAAGTTCAAGTCTGCTCTTGCACACCACAATGCAACAGGACGAATCGTCATACCTTTTCACCACCACCTTTCGTCTCGTCTCTTCGATGTTAGAGCAAGAGCGTACATTGGACCTCCATGTTATTAAGGACTCTTCGCTCAAACCTGATGTATGCTCAGCATGACGGTTCTTATGTAGCTCTCTGCAAATGTTGCAGTTGACAAAGTCATCCTCTTCACTCTTCCTCTTTCCGCATCTTGAGTGAGAAGCCTTAGTTCGCTTCACGGAAATGTGTCTCGAGTGATGATATCTGGAACATTTGTGATGACTTGTTATTCGATGATGGTGACAAGTGATGGTGTTAGTAATGTGCTTCTTGTTTCTGATAGAACTTTGCTTTCCACTTTTAATATTCCCCTTACTATGACAACACCCAGAAATGTCCTTCTTTTGAGCTGGCCCAACAACTACAGATGATTTTCCATCATGATCATCACCTATATCAGTTTCATCTCTAATGGATGTCTGACTGTTAAGTTTCGAAGAATTAGAATTGATATCGGTTATGTAGGTCCTGACACTCTTTTGACGAAATACCATCTCAGGAATTACGTCACTACTTCTATCCAAATATTTGGCAGACTTGTTCGGATTGAAAGTTACATTTGGATAAGACTCAGTGAATGTTCTGGAGTCAACAGCTTCCCAGTTTTCAAAGTTAAAGTAATCGGATTCTGGAAAGTTGAAGGTTATTTCAGACGGATTGGATGGAATCCCAAAATTATCCATATCCAGCATTTGATTCAAAATCGGCGATGGAATTGGAGAAAAATTCATATCTAAACTAGAAGAAGGTTTACTAGTGACCTGATCGTTGAGCAATTCCAATTCAGTTAAATTCGAATGATTACCTTCGTCGCCATTGGCAGGATTTACTTCATCAGATATAAGTTCATCATTCAGAACATTATTTACGGGTAATTCATTACCTTTTCTAATTGGAATATCGTCCAACAGACTCTCAATGATTTCAATGTTTTCCAGTCCTTCTCGTTCTGCAGTATCTTCAGCATTCCGATGGTTCTCAATGTTATCATCCGGTAATTCTCTTTCCAGAAGATTATTCTTCAACTCTTGGTATTGTGGCTGCCGATTGTTCAATGAATAATCAGGAATGTAGTGAGGGGTACAGAGTGGTGTGTCTGTAGAACTTTCTTCATTGTTATCAACATTTTGACCATCATCACCATTGGGAACAGTAAAAAACAAATCACCTTCCAATTTTTCAGCACAATCCTTCATCTGCAGAGATGTCGTACTGCCATCTGATACTGAGTTCGTTATGAGATCTGTCTTATTGTAACTGGTCGTATCCATCGATTCCACCAACAAATCAGTGTCTGTTTGTGTCACTTCCTCCATTTGTGGTGTTTCTACAGGGTTGCAGGAGCAGGCATTGCCTTTAGTAGGGTCACACATGCAAGGGTTGCACCGACAGATATCAGCACTAGCTGTCAAATCCTCCAACAGAGTAGACATTTGTTCTGAAATTATTAAAGTGTGGAACGGATTAGATTATTTAATGTGATAGGTAGTGCGTTGAGGCAAAAGATCTTTTTCTTTAAATATCGTTACAGGCACTATTCTAATCAATATCTATTCACAAATAAAACAGAAATTAAGTCGAAAATCATCTCCATTTAATTTTTTTTTTATTATTTAAGTTAATTTAGTTCTTTGTTTCACCATGAAATAAAGTCGATAACATAATATAAAAAAAAAAGTGGTGAAAAGTGGAAAGATATAACAGAACTTACTTTTTTGTGAACTGTCCTCAGTTAAATTGTTAAATTCCTTTGGTAGCTCTAATTCTGAAGATGGAAAACTGTTAGATGTGACAGAATCTGTTTTGGAGGAGCAGCATCCCGTAGGTTTCGAAGATTCTTCTTTAGAAGAGCAGCATCCAGAAGATAAAGATCTTTTAAGTCTCGAAGATTCTTCCTTAGAAGAGCAGCATCCAGAAGATGAAGATCCAGTTGGTTTTGAAGATTCTTCCTTAGAAGAGCAGCATCCTGAAGATAAAGATCTTTTAGGTTTCGAAGATTCTTCCTTAGAAGAGCAGCATGATGAAGATCTTTTAGGTTTCGAAGATTCTTCCTTAGAAGAGCAGCATCCTGATGTAGTTTCTATAGCACTATGATTATCTGAAGAATCACAACAGTTTTTGGAGGATTCAGAAGAGTCTTTCTGTTTAGAGCAACAGCCTGTTGTTGATTTGTTTTCAACAGTTGATGAAGGTTCAGTACATTCATGGTGTTTAGAAGAACAACATTCAGTTGGAGAGATCTCATCCACGTCTGTTTCATTTTTTTGAGAACAACAATAACTATCCGCGTCACTTGTAGAGCAACAATCATTGTTTTGTCCATTACCATCTTCTTCTTCAAAACTGCAATCTTTATCATCTTGGCAACTATTTATTGACTTTTCTTTGGCTTCGAGATCATTGTTATCATTTTCACAACAGCATGGACCACTTTCGGTAGAATTTTGACCTACATGAGATCCCTTGGTGTTTTTTGTATTTTCCTCAGCCAGTTTTTTCTTTTTGGTCACCTCTCCTAGAGAGGTTAGGTTATTTGGACCTTTTGAGTTGGTTTCGACTACACCGTCCATAGGCAAGTCATTATCAGGAGGTATATGAGACAGCACGTGATCACTCAGATCACTTCTAGTGGTGAAAGACTTTTTGCAGCTTGGAATGATGCACTTCATATGACCAGCAGCTGATTGCGAAAAAAAATTTAGTAATAAAAATTAATATCCCAGAAGTGGGTTGCAAACGCTTTTCAAAAATATAATGCAAAATCAAAATTTACACTACCTTCATGAATCTTTTTGTGTCTGGCCAGAATGTGAGGAAGAGTAAATTTCTTTCCACAGCCCTCCACTGTACATCTGTGAAAATAAAACTGGGTAAATTTTTTCAACGACACCTAAAACTGTAAGTAGAGTCTAATCCATAATCCAAATTATCACAACCACTTCTTCATGGTATTTATAACTACTGCAAAACAGAAACCATGGAGAGTTAACTTTTTGACCTTAGTTACCTAATTTCATTTCATGACAGAAAGTGTTTTTCACTATGTCCGTTTACCTGTAGGGTCTCTCCCCGGTATGTTTCCTCTCATGCTTAGTCAGATCAGACCGAGCAGTGAATGAGTGTCCGCACCAGCTGCAGTCAAAAGTGGTCCCACCATGTATTCGTTGGTGCGCCTTCAGCCTATCGATACAATGTTATTTACTTCGTACAGTTTACCTTCTGCTTACAAGCTAGGTTCACTTCTCAAAAACTCTCGGTAGATAGAAATACGGATGCTACGTTGTATTTTTTTGATTACCTATTAGAAATACTAGCTACTGACCAATCGTTCAGCAAAATTAGAAGTAGTAAACAAAATGTTCTGCCTAATTCATCAATTTATAACTTGTGATTGATTCTGTGTTATTGAAAAGCTTCTAAAAACATGGAAGCTGCAGACCTGTTGGTAACAAGTCGTATGCCATTACCAGTAACTATTTCAACCATTTCATACTGACATATAACTTGTTATTAGCTAGTTTCAAGACGCACCTGTACAGGAGGTTGAAACTCTTGCCGCATTCTTCGCAAGAGTGAGGCTTCGTATTCTTATGTGAGAGAACGTGAATCTTGAGGGCATACGACGTGAGAAACTTCTTATCACAAGTTTGACAGATGTGTCGAAAATCACCTGCAATGACATTCAGAATCAATCAGAGGTTCAACAGACAGTGTTGATGTGTGTTAAGGGCCGTACACACACAAGGGTTTTTAAGTCTTTCCACCAGATTTGTTGCTAAGCTCCTCCTTCTTTTTCCACGAGACTTTTGAATCATATAAGAAACAATTATACCGTTTTTCTTATATGATTCAAAAGTCTTGTTGAAAAAGTAGGAGGAGCTTAGCAAAAAGTCTGGTGGAAAGACTGAATAAACCCTGTGTGTGTACGGCCCTTAATTAGAGGAACCTGTGACATACCAGCATGGTGCCTGAGGTGAGCCCGTAGGTTCCCTTTGGTGGAGTAGGATCTTCCACATCCTTCTTCAGGACATGAGTGGCGGTTCATAATCCTCTACGAGACTAGGTAGGTAACTACTCTATCGTAGTTACACTTAATTAGAGACTTTGAAAGGTATAATGTACAGTAAATTAGACATAGTGTGAGTACTCCTGATGTGATAAATAGGATAAGGTAACTCGTTACATTTCTTTTTGTTTTTACAATTTTTACATTGATTAAATCATATGTGATTAAATGCTATGACTTTACATTTAGACAAGTGTGATTATAATTATTATAATATCATATAAATTTCTAGGCATTTACTCATTTCAGGTTAAAATCAAAGTTGAGAGTAAATAATTAATAGACAACATTAATAGACCACTAAAGTAAAGTGAGTGCCGATCCAACTTACCTTGCCAGCTAAATATTCCTATGTTATTCGTGCGGGGATGAAAAGGAGGTTCATTAACATCTGTATATCTGACGATTTAGTTAATCTGCGATAATTTTAATTCAAGATTTGAATACCTAATATATAACCGCATTCATTGCTGTAAAGTTTATTGAAATGAATTTTGAAATAAAAAAAGTAACGAGGTATTTATGAGGTCGTTTCCATGTCAGTGCCGGTTAGTTGCTCAGTGTCAGTCTCTTCGAGCGATTGTGTGGTACTTTAGCTCGTCTCTTTGGAGCAAAGCGCTGCACAGCCTCGAAAAAGGTGCTCAGAATACGTCTTAAATAACTCGTAACATTTTTATTCCAATTAAAATTATCTAAGAATAGGTAAATCATCAGCTACGCAAATGTTAATGAGAATCATTTTTATTCCCGTTTGAATAACATAGGATTATTTCGCTGATAAGACAAGTTGGAACGCCGCTCATATTACTTTAGTGGACTATTGAACAACACACATTAACTGACACCATTATATTAAATATCTAGTAATCTAGTTATTTCTTACAAACTTTACTTTAAATTCTATTCTGGACTCTAAGAAATAAGTTACTTTAGCACTTTAACTAACTTCTCCATATCACATGCGTGAATTTATCAAAACCTATCTTTTATTTAGATGAACAAACTAGAGAATGTCAAATAAGTTATAGTGCCAAACTATTTAACTCTAGATTTTGTACACGCAAAGAGATGGGCTTCACCGTGGGGACCTCTTCACGAATTAGCTTTAAAGTTCTTTGGAGGAAAATACTCCTAATAAAGAAAAAGCTGACTGTGCATCTTTCTTATATGGCTCCACTTCAGATTAACTAAAATGAAGTAAATAGAAGATCTACGATTTCGAAGACTGATATTAATGAGCAGGTTATTAACTATTAATTACTTCTCATTACACTGACAGTAATAGGAGAATAGGTTTCGACATAGATCACTGTAGATTTACGAGAAATTTCTAAAAGTCAGTATGATTTAAGACTTGTACTAACTGCCATTCTCCCATAACTGTCAAGACTCAGCTAGGTTCCCTTATTTCAAACTCATCACTACAACCATTTTCAATGCCTAAGTTCTATTTTCTGTAGGAGGGAGACATGCAGTCAAAGTAAAGAGAGTTCTTACCAGCTACTACCAGTGCCCCAAGCATTTGAAATGCTGCCTGCGGTGTTGAGGAATTAAAGAGACGAGTCACAAAGTTATATTTAATGGAAAAGGACATAAAATTATATTCAATGGAAAAAGGACCTAAAAGAACACACAGAATGACAGAGCACGTGACACACAGGTGAGTAACCTTAAGGGTAATTACCTTTTATAGGTAAGTTAGGTAACTACCTACTTAGCCACCTATGAGATTAGCATCTATTTTAAATACATTTGCATTATAACATCAGTTTTTTATCACAAACCATAAAATAATCAATAATAGGTTTAACGTCTGCTTCTGAACCAAAGGCCATATCGCTGAACATCGAAAGGAAATTAGATACAAGGGACTAAAGAAGCAGTAAGAAAGGAATGAGGGTCCATAAACGAAGTCACCAACCACCAGTCTGTGACAGGCTCATGGACGCATAAAAGCTACTCCGTGAATGCAGTCACTTACAAGGAATGTGACAAAATGAGCACAAGCACTTGTGGCTACACTCACGAATAGAAGAGGAAAATGAAGAGGTGATAGTAAATGAAACCTACGAGCATACCTAACACAAAATCTAAGACCTCGTAGTTGAAGACCATAACCCTAGCGCTATCCTATAAAATTAGAAGTGAATTTTTTGATATGAACATGAAAAAAAAAATGATAATTCACAACCTAAATTAGCTACAACATATCGAGAACCAAAAAATCTCCAATTCTCTTCCATTCACCACAGACAGCTTCAGGATAGAGCCTCTGGGGGCAATGAAATAAATTACATGAACTCACAAATTAAACTTAGTTTCACACAAAACATGAATATATTGGGGTGAATATGCGTATGATGACCAAACAATGAAAGACTAGACAAAATGAGAACAAAGTACACATACAAATGAAATCCTAACACGCAACACAGTACACTAATACTAAAGTAAAATACTTAAAATGTAAAGAATAAGACTCGCAACACCTTGGTTATGAGACACACAGGGTGGGTCAAAAGTAGTTTCCAGCAATCACTCAAAGACTCTACATTTCAAAATATGATATAATTACAGCAGGAAATCATTTATTTTTGTTAACATTTACAATTTAATCACTCATATACTCAAATTTACTGCTACAACATCTAAGCCATAAAAGGTAATAGCTGTAAACTTACTTTTGGGCCACCCTGTAGCTATACAAAGAAATTTGTTCGTAATTTCCTAACAGGAATGTTT
Organism: Caprella mutica; assembly: GCA_947561585.1. Taxonomy (NCBI): domain Eukaryota; kingdom Metazoa; phylum Arthropoda; class Malacostraca; order Amphipoda; family Caprellidae; genus Caprella; species Caprella mutica. The sequence goes on from CANNZV010001363.1 coordinate 78,794, forward strand.
ATATAAGTTCACCTTATTACTGAACACAAAATCAATTCTAGCTAAATATCAAAAATAGAGACTCGAGTTGTAATATCGTGAGGCACACACATGATAATAAATATTTACAGACTTACTTCCTAAGGCACTTGTGGAAAGTGGGACAGTTAACCTGCTAGGGTAAATTATGAATTATCAATCAGTTTCACATCTTCGGTCATATAAGAAAAAATTATATTATAATTGTTATTTTATTTTTATTGGTATCCATGATACCTGCAGGTATCATGGATACCAATAAAAAAAAATAATAACAATTATAATATAGTTTTTTCTTATATGACCGAAGATGTGAAACTGATTGATAATTCGTAATTTACTACTTAATAGGGAGGGTTTAACGTCTAAATCGATAGCTAAGAAAATAGCACTGACGTTAAAAGGAAAATAAATACAAGGGACTTTAAGAAATAGTCACAAAGTCACCAACCATCATCGAGAACATTGCTCATGGAAGCAAGAAAGCTACTCAATAAATGTAGGAGATAATGGGAGTATGTAATTTAAGTTTTATTCAGGTCACATTAACAGTTGAACCTATTCACTAACGGCAGATGATATCTACACAAGGAATGTGAAGGAGGTGGTATAACATTCTAAACAGGAATGTGAAAGAGGAGGTTTAACCTAACATGGACAATTAAGAGCAACAACTGTCAAGACTAACTCATCGCAAGCGAATAGATAATAAGAAATAAAATCTCTGAACTTTTCCATATTTTCTCTCTCGAAGTCATCAAAAGGAGTCCAAAAAATGTAACAAAATACTTAGCAACAAATATTTTATAAAGTAAAAAGTCATGAATCACTGAAATCAACATGAATGTGTGTCGAATATTAGCTAGCAACTGGTTGCCAATTAAACCATTAAAATATCGATTAATATATAATTGCAGTCGAAAGATTACTTTATTATTAAGTACCTAATCAGATAAATTAAAATTCATTAGAAGTAAAAAATTAAAATTGATTAAAATAAAATTTATCACAACATTTGCTCTATTACTAGGACTGTTAAGAGAGATATTTCTGCCACTTTATCTCTTTCTTTGTTTCCTATTATCTTTACTTCTCTTCTTTAGTTTATTGCTCTCCACGTCCTCCCCATTAGGTGCCTCTTCATTCTCTTCTTCACCTTCATTTCCCCCAATAGTTTGGACTTCATCAGGAAGAGGTGGGGAAACTTCCCCAACAAAAGTAGGTTCATTTTCCATAATAGTTTGGACTTCATCAGGGGATGATGAGGAAATTTCAAGGGAATGGTCAACTTTCGATGGTGTGACCAGTGGCTTAGGTTGATCCCAAAACCCTTCTGTGTCCTCCTCAGTCTCCCAACTAGGGGAAGCGTGTGCAGGGTTCTTCCTCGGTGTGATGCTTCTTCTCTCCACCATCGAGTCATCATCCACCTCTTGATTATTCTCCGCTTCAGCGGAATTATTCAAATTAGTCTCCACCGTATCACTACTTTCAGACGTTCTTGCAGGAGTTACAACTCTAGCACTGTCAATGGGGGGAGGAATGTTATTCCCCCCACTCTGTCGAGGTTGCCGTTTCTTCAGCACCCAGGGGACATTAACTGGTGGAGCAGGTCTTTCCTCGGAGGGAGCAGAGTTCCTCCAGTTGGAGTTGGCAAGGCTTGCTTCAAAAGCTTTATCCATTTCACTAGCGGGTTTCTTGGAGCGTTTGTCGTTGTAATTACGGAAAGAGCGAGATGTTGTGGTGCCCGTTCTTGTTTTCGGGGGAACTCGAGGGTTGTTTGGAGGGATTATCGCCTGAAACAGAACATAAATGTAGCTACAACCTAAATAAATAGTCCAGATCACAGAGGAGGATTAAATAATTTAGCCAATGAGAGACTAAAAAGCAATCAAAAAAAGGGTCAAAAAAGAAAAACAATAACAAGAAGAGAAAAATCATAAAACCATCAAAGATATTCTATCCACTATCCAGTGATGGATGCCAATCAAAGAAATTGAATTAATATTACACAAGAGTTCACTGAACACCATGTTTTATCCCATATACCATAAGGGTCATGCAGGACAGACTAATTTTAGTTAGGGGAAATAAATCAAATAATATAAATTAATCAGCTTACTGATCATAAAATCACTGGCTACAAACATTCAATCATCAAAATAGCTACACTTATTTTATCTAAATTGATGTATGTTGGTAATATTATAGGGCCTTTGGGATTCGTTCTAATGTAGGGTAAATTACGAATTATTGGTCAGTTTCACATCTTCGGTCATATAAGAAAAAACTATATTAAAATTGTTATTTTATTTTTAATGATATCCAGGATACCTGCAGGTATCATGGATACTAATTAAAGTTAAAATAAAACAATAATCATTATATCGTTTTTCTTATATAACTGAAGATGTGAAACTGACCAATTATTTGTAATTTACCCTACCGTTGTTTGAAAAAGAATTGTCTTATCTTAGGGAATATTTTTGGAAAGATAAGTTCAGCAACAAAATAATAGATAAATATAGCGCTATATAAGACTCACGGGTGTGACAGTCACGAAGTCGTATGACTGCGAGTAGTAGACGGCAAAGTGTTCATCACCCTTAGCGATGTGAAGTGCTAGCCACACCCTGTAGAGCAGGTCAGGGTACCTAGACACCCAGTAATTGAGAAAGTGAGAAGGTGGGGCACCTAGTACATTCTTCATGTCTGTGTTCATCTCGTGGTAGTGGGAGAACTGGAAAAATTAGAAACATTGCAGCATGTTAGTGAATAAATTCTGAAGAGACAATTGAATTCAGAAAAGGTCTAGGGTAAGTTACAAATTATCGGTCCATTTAACATCTTCGGTCATATAAGAAAAAATCAATGATACCTGCAGGTATCATGGATACCAATTAAAATTAAAATAATACAATAGCTAATTGTTATATCGTGTTTTCTTATATAACCGAAGATGTGAAACAGACTGATAATTCGTAACTTACCCTACTATATAAAACTTTTGTTAATATTCTAGATCAGTTTTAGTGTTACATCAGAGATTTTTGACACTTTTCAAAAATAACAGATATAGCTACTCATTAGTTACTCACCTTATTCCTGATTGCCCTGAGTAAATCCTTGATGCTGTCGTTCCTGTAGTCTCTGTGTCTACGTAAGTCGACACTCACCAGCTGGTCGAGTTTAGAGGTCCAATTAGAGGCAATGCAGTCTGCGTCTTGGGAAAGTTGTGCAGCTAATTTGCCGTCATCTTTCTTGTCTACAATATCGCTTGTCATCTGGAGAGAGAAATTACCAATAAGTTGGGATGTTTTTAAACAACTAAATGAGAGAGTTACTCCTCTAGTTATCCATGCTACAATGATATGTAATTAATGCAGATCTCTCAATGATAGGTCCATTTCATTTCTATTCCACCTTTTTTATAAATTAGCTACTTTATAAACTGTATTAGTACATAGCTAATTAGCTATGTAGCTAATAGATAGCTAAATAAAGAAGGCATCAAGCATGTAATTGACTAGGAATTAATATTATATTTAGAAGGAGTTAAAAAATTGCTTGTTAACCAGCAGCATAACCCTAGCGCTATCCTCTAAAACTGCAAATAGCGTTCACTTAAAATGTGAACCCACAGCACAATTAATAAAAGTGAAAGACCCAAGAGACGAAACTTGTCACCCCAAATTTTTTTCCCAAATTACAGCTAGCTACTATCTTAACTTTAGCATACTTAAAGTAACTGTAAATTAATTTCTTTAACACTCCATAGTTTAGTCTAAAGGGTCTTTTTAACTCACACAGGTATTTATAAGTCTTTCCACCAGACTTTTTGATACCTACCAACTAAAATAAATAATAATTAGATCGTTTTTTCTTAAGGGCCGTACACACGCAGGGTTTTTTAAGTCTTTCCACCAGACTTTTTGCTAAGCTCCTCCCACTTTTTCCACGAGACTTAAATTTTGCACCGAAAGTCCGAGACTTTTCAACAACCTACATGTTCTACTATTTTCCCCCAATCAAGAGGTACAATTTTGGAAATCTTCGTAAAGCTACTGTCAACACATAAAATATATTGTATAATAACTGGATTGGTGTTCATTTTTTAGCAGATCTTTGCTCCATTCATTTGTTTACTTTAAGGTAAAGAATTCTTATCTTTTTCTCTATATAAAAGACTGCCAGTAAAATTGATAGTAGTAATGTTTCTTTAAACTTTTTTTGTAGTATAATATATTTTAGTATAATACATATTAAGTAGTACTATCTCTATTTTATTTATTTCAACATATTACCTGTAAGCCAATACCTTTATTCTTTTTATTATCACGCAATATATGTGGTACCTAACCTAGGCTAGGTAGGTATTAATACCTTTACCTAAACTTTATATAACAGCTAAATTACATTTGTTGAGTGGATTAGGTTAATCATTAAATCGAATGAAGTGAAAATAATCTCGGTTAGTTTATTACTAAATATTGTAATAAACTTCATAAAAATTTCCAAACTAATCTTAGTAATCTAGGTAGGTTAGGTAGTTTGCTAGTAATTAATTAATCTAGGTAAAAGTAACTAAACTATGTAAATAGTACATAACTACCTAGGTTAGTTACCTAGTTTAAAAATGGGAGTAGTTAATTGCACGACATGTAAATCCACGAGATTCAAAAGTCAATCCACGTGTGGACGCTATTGACTTTTGAATCAAAAGTCTGGTGGAAAAGCGGAGAAAAAAGTCTGGTGGAAAGACTTAAAAAACTCTACGTGTGTACGGCCCTTTATATGAATCCAAAGTCTCGTGGAAAAAGGAGGAGCTTAGCAAAGAGTCTGGTGGAGACTTAAAAACCCTTGTGTGTGTACGGCCCTGTAATAACGGATTGACTTACAGTGAGGAATTTAAGAGCTTTCTCATCAGACCAGAGGAAACAGTGGAACTCTAAGGTCTTCACAGGAGGTCTCTTGTCAGCCTCGTGGTCTAGCATACTCTCCAGCAGGTTTTTGAAAGCTGCATCTGCCTCGCACCGGGAAATACTGAGGGAGATATTACAGAAAAGATGAGGAATTGCAGAGTGTTTTTCAGAACGTTTCAGCAAATTCTATCTCGTATTAAATTCAATAGGGGAAAAACTATTTCTCAGAATTAGCGACCAAAAAGATTATAGCAACTCACCATCTGTTCCTATTGAGGATGTTGTTCTGTCTTTGAATGTAGGAGCCGTAGGGATGTTCCCCAAGACTGTACACGTAGTAGTACACACATCCCAATGAGAACACGTCCACTGCCTTCGTCTGAAGAACACATGTTAGTAAAAAGTTATTAGACACCTATTTATAAAAAAATAGTAATTCTGCATATATATATTAGCTACCTAGTTACTTAGCCATGTTAATTAATGTAATAAATTACAGTGAATAAGAGCTAGAGAAAGAAAGAAATCACTATGTACATATTGGAGTCTGATTTTAGTGCAGTGGTAGCTAAATACTCATCACTCAATTGTTATTTTCTTAACAGCTCTAACCCCAAAAAAGATGTAGAATCAATTCATTGAATTAACTTGACAAAATTTATCATACAATATGAGCATGCATAAAGAGCTCTAATAATAAGATAAGAATATTTATTAGAGAAAAGTACATAAAAACTTACAATTCTACAAGCCCTTATATAATTTCTGTTAAAGAAATTTTCGGTCAAAGTTAAAAGAAAAGATTAAAATAAGTTAACCTACTCTAATAATTTGCTAATAAGGTAAATTAACCCCATAAAGGGCCATACACACGCAGGGTTTTTTAAGTCTTTCCACCAGACTTTTTGCTAAGCTCCTCCTACTTTTTCCACGAGAATATAAGAAAAAACGATAAAATAATTATTTATTTTAGTTGGCATCCATTATAACTGCAGGTATCATGGATACCAACAAAAATAATTAATTATTATATCGTTTTTTCTAATACTATACAAAAATCTTGTGGTAACAGTAAGAGGAGCTTAGCAAAAAGTCTGGTGGAAAGACTTAAAAATCCTGCGTGTGTACAGACCATTACACACCGGTCTCGTGTCCAGACTTTCAATGCGTATCATCTCCGGTGCAATCCATCCATCAGTGCCCGTGACTCCAGATTGTTTGGTGAAGGAGGCGTGTCCTGTTTCCAACTGTCTGCACAGACCAAAGTCTGAGATGCGAACCCGTAGAGTTTCTAACGAGGTTGGCAACTGCAGCAGCACATTGCTAGGTTTGATGTCCCTGTGGACTGTAGAGGAGGTAGTGATGGAGAATAGGATAAAATAGTGATTGTAAAAATCCTCTTGAAAGAAAAATGATTTTGAAAATTTCATTAATTCATACTTATAACTGGTCGTGAAAAAGTTAATATTTGATACGACATTTAAATAACTAATCTAGAACCATCAGTGTAGATATTACTGAGAGACTTCAGACTGTACACATTGATGATATAACGACGACTCACCAATGTTTAGTTTATGAAGGTGTGCCAGTCCTAGTGAAGCCTGCACCATCACCACTTTGCTAAGTTCCAATGAAGGGGGACAGTCGGGCAGCTTGCAGTGGACATAGTCCTCTAGGGTGGCGTCACACAACTCTAGTGAAATGTAACGGAACTCTCGGCACTGAAAATAGAGTGAATTAGCTATAAAAACAATTAAAAATGGGAGAGAAATGAAACAGTGGTCCACTTTCTCACAAAGTTTTAACAACTAGGTTCAGAAATTAGCATCTTCAGAAAATTAACTAATTTTGATAAGTAGACAAACTAAACATCAATAGAAAGAGACATATTTTTCTTAATCGGTAAATTGACAGAAGTACATTAATATCTCCCCTGAGAAATTAAATAATTACCTTAAGATTTAGCTACCTCTGATATCTCTCAAATTGAGAAATATCAACTAAATATCTCACCTGTTCAGTGCAGTAGTACCTGTCTATCTCACCTGTTCAGTGCAGCAGTACCTGTCTGTCTCACCTGTTCAGTGCAGTAGTACCTGTCTATCTCACCTGTTCAGTGCAGCAGTACCTGTCTATCTCACCTGTTCAGTGCAGTAGTACCTGTCTATCTCATCTGTTCAGTGCAGTAGTACCTGTCTATCTCACCTGTTCAGTGCAGTAGTACCTGTCTATCTCACCTGTTCAGTGCAGTAGTACCTGTCTATCTCATCTGTTCAGTGCAGTAGTACCTGTCTATCTCATCTGTTCAGTGCAGTAGTACCTGTCTATCTCACCTGTTCAGTGCAGTAGTACCTGTCTATCTCACCTGTTCAGTGCAGTAGTACCTGTCTATCTCATCTGTTCAGTGCAGTAGTACCTGTCTATCTCACCTGTTCAGTGCAGTAATACCTGTCTATCTCATCTGTTCAGTGCAGTAGTACCGTCTGTCTCACCTGTTCAGTGCAGTAGTACCTGTCTGTCTCACCTGTTCAGTGCAGTAGTACCTGACGACATTGTCATGTACATCACTGGCCTGTAGCAGTCTCACTTCTCTCTCTGCTATCTTGTAACTGTTAGGCAGAACTCTCTTCACTGCAGTCACACGGTTCTCAAACGAGCCCCTGGAAAGAAAAAAAAATTCAATCGAAAGTGACCTAGTAGCAATAAAAAAATACACGACATCTTTTCTCACTCAGAGTTATTGGACAGTTCCACAATTTCTGATAAATAAGAAAATATATTATTACCTAACTTTTATTTTCATTGATACGAATTATAAAATAATTATATATTTTTCTTACCGTCCTATAACTCGGAAGCTGAAGTCGGAATTTTGTCCTACATAGCATCTGTGACTAAGTTACCTGAATACGAGAGTGCCATTGCTGCCTCTGCCAAGCTGCTCAGTGGGGTTGTAAGTAATTTTACCCACTTTGATGCTACCGTCAGGCATGTCCTGAGGTACAGCAGTGACTGTACCCCCGCCACTGCCCATCACGCCATTGCTGTTACGACTCGAGCCGTGGGTTTGCGACTGATGTATCTAAAATGAACAGGGAGTAGCTCAAAGTAAAGTTATTATAGCGAACTTGGTGGGTAAATTACAAATAATCGGTCAGTTTCACATTTTCGGTCATTTAAGAAAAAAATATAATAGGAATAATAGTTCTTGGTATCCCATGATACCTGCAAGTATCATGGATACCAATAAAAATAAACAACAATTATATAATACAGTTTTTTCTCATATGATCGAAGATGTGAAACTGACAGATAATTCGAAATCTACCCTAAAGAGGAATGACATTTTAATCATATTCATTTATTTAAAAGCAATTTTAAACTCACTGAGTTTTTGATGGAGAAGATGAGGTAGAACAAGAGGGATATGGCAACGACAACGAAGAGCATGAAGCTCTTCTCATAGTTCCAGTCACTGAACACTTCCAAAAGTGACTCCAAGCCGATGTTGAGGGCTGTGAGTGGCTCTGTACCTGTGAAAAGAGAGGTGTTGAAATGACTAGTAATTGAGAGAGTGGTGCATTGAGGAAGAGAAGGGAGATGATGGCGCATAACACTAACCTGGAAGTGTGTGAGCATGACTCTCGTCCCCATCATTAGTTAGGATGACATCAGATGAGTTGACATGAGTTATGCTCAGAGGGAGAGAACCTGGCTTCATGGGGTACACCAACTCCATCACCTCTTCGGGTAAGGAGTAATGGCCTGAGAATGGATTCAGAAAATTAGAATAAACCTACAGCCACAATGGAAATGAGAGAAATAATTAAAAGATATTCATTTGAAGAACTGTGTGTATAACTCTAAAGAGAGATCATTTTATAAGTTTAGTGGTGCCATCAGTGAGATTTTTTCAATCAATCAATGACACCTCAGTTATTAACTTATCATGTCTGTGCAGTATAAAGTCACTGACCCAATAGGACAATGTCCTCCTTCTTAGTCTCCGACAAGTCCTCATCCAGAGCGCAGTCATAGAGTAGGGTTTCTTTCCTCCTGTTCTTGGGGCACTTCTGCTTTGACTGTTTCTGATGATTTGGTGGCTCAGTGGTCGTGGGAATGAAGAGATCTGAAACAGAAGAGAGACAGATGGTAGCTAATCATTCAAAGTTTTAAACGGTAATCATTCTAAGTTCAAACGGTAATCATCATTATCCAATAATTTATATAGCTAGGTATATAATAATGATATAATGAATAGCTTTCTTAAACGGCATTTGATTCATAATAAGCCAAAACCAAAAAAATTTAGTAGCAGCTGCAGCAAACAAGCTTTAACAGTTGTACTGAAACCATTCTGAAAGATAGTACACTAAACTAATGAGACTAGATACTTGGTAGACATTAAGAAAGAAGTCAATCAACTTCTCATAAGCTAAAAATCACTGACCGTCACTAGAATCCTTGGAGTGAGTGTTAGGTGGAATGGTAGGCTTCTTATCAGGTCCTTCAAGCAGCAGGACCGGAGGAGTAGCTTTTTCTATTGTGACAATAGAAGTGTCCACTAAAGACAACATTGCGTATGTGCTGCCGCCATTGCTTTCACCAAGAAAAATGCTAGGTCTGAAAAGAAAGAAAGGATTAGCTATATAATGTCAATCTGTATTATACAAAATAAATTGGTTAACTATGTAACGGTAAATAAATGTACCAATCCAAATATTTATCTTACAAAACACTCATAGTTTACAATGAAGCTATCTATTATCGAGTGATCGTTATATTTATTATAATACAGGCATCCCCGCTTTAGTTACCAAATCACAACTCTGTTTAATTACCAAACGGTAACTAAAGCGAGGTTAAGTAACAAGAAATTTATAATTGTCACTCCTTGATGATACATCTCATTTTCTATGAGTTATAATGAAAGAAAATTCGTTTTAGAATTGAAGTCACAGTTTATAGTCCCTATTCTATAAAGTTTGGTTAAATTACTATATAAGCCTATTATCAAACAGTGTTTGTGACTGTCATGAAAATTTAAAGTAGTTTTAAAATCCAACCATAGATTAACTCTCACTCAGTATAGGTGAGTAATTAATAGATACTTAGACTTCTTCAGTAGCTACCTACTCACAAGTATGTAACTATTTAGAATTTGCCATAAGCCCATAACATGCAAAATGGATTCAAGAGACTGCTATGTTCCTTGCGATCACTATTAATGTATTCATAAAAAAAAATTTAAGAAATGAAATGTCATGAATAGAATTGAGTAGACAGTTTAGTGTACTTTATTCACTGATGTTATATCCATTTTTGTATTTATAAGGAAATTATTCTCCTTACTTTATAAGTTTCCTACGTCTCTCTGTCAGCCCATCCAATAGAAATATACAGTATTTGAAATATAAAGGATCCTAGTATAAATATAGAGTATACGTTTGAAACATAGATACCTCAGTTCCTTCAAAGGGCTGTTAAGGTAGTCATCAATGAGGAAGTTTCCTTTCGATTCTGACAGTTTGATGTACTTCTGCAGAGTGGAAGATGCCAAAACAGACATGGGAACAGAGATCAGGTAGCCTGTAGGGAAATATATAATTTGAAAAGGATATATCTAAAACTAAAAAGATAGATAGTTACCTACTAATAACAATACATATTGTTTTGCAGAAGTTCTAATGTTGAAAAACATTCAAGACCATCACTCACCATTTTCTGAGAGAGTATACAAAGCAACAACAGGAGACTGGAGATCCAAAGTCCACAGGAACTTTGCTCCATCTTTATCCAAAGTAACCAGAGTTCCTCCCCCGGCAGATACATAGTGAACAAAATCTGAAAGATTAAATACATTGCAAGTAGTGAATTAAAATGTAGGCTGATTGAAAGCTTTATAAATTTTCGATAGTAGAAAAATTTAAAGGTCCTATCAACTTTCAGTTAAATTACAGAATAAAATAGGAATGTCCTACAATAGCTAGTAACACCTATTAAGCGGAAGCACTGTAGTAACACCTATCTAGCAGAGGCACTGCAATAACACCTATCTAGCAGAGGCAGTGCAGTAACACCTATCTAGCAGAGGCACTGCAGTAACACCTATCTAGCAGAGGCACTGCAATAACACCTGTCTAGCAAAAGCAGTGCAGTAACACCTATCTAGCAGAGCCACTGCAATAACACCTATCTTGCAGAGGCAGTGCAGTAACACCTATCTAGCAGGGGCACTGCAATAACACCTATCTTGCAGAGGCACTGCAATAACACCTATCTTGCAGAGGCAGTGCAGTAACACCTATCTAGCAGAGGCAGTGCAGTAACACCTATCTAGCAGAGGCACTGCAATAACACCTATCTTGCAGAGGCACTGCAATAACACCTATCTTGCAGAGGCAGTGCAGTAACACCTATCTAGCAGAGGCACTGCAATAACACCTATCTTGCAGAGGCAGTGCAGTAACACCTATCTAGCAGAGGCACTGCAATAACACCTATCTTGCAGAGGCACTGCAATAACACCTATCTTGCAGAGGCAGTGCAGTAACACCTATCTAGCAGAGGCACTGCAATAACACCTGTCTAGCAAAAGCAGTGCAGTAACACCTATCTAGCAGAGGCACTGCAATAACACCTATCTTGCAGAGGCAGTGCAGTAACACCTATCTAGCAGAGGCACTGCAATAACACCTATCTTGCAGAGGCAGTGCAGTAACACCTATCTTGCAGAGGCAGTGCAGTAACACCTATCTAGCAGAGGCACTGCAATAACACCTGTCTAGCAAAAGCAGTGCAGTAACACCTATCTAGCAGAGGCACTGCAATAACACCTATCTTGCAGAGGCAGTGCAGTAACACCTGTCTAGCAAGAGCAGTGCAGTAACACCTATCTAGCAGAGGCACTGCAATAGCTAACACCTATCTTGCAGAGGCAGTGCAGTAACACCTATCTAGCAAAAGCAGTGCAGTAACACCTATCTAGCAAAAGCAGTGCAGTAACACCTATCTAGCAGAGACTCACTGTAAGTCTTCGCATCCACTGAGCCATGGCTAGCGTAGTCATTGTAGGACACATTCCACTTGTTGCCTGTAGAGTGCTCATAGAGCACCACATTGTACATGGTGCGCCCTATGTACATCTTGGGGGGGTTATTCCTGTTCTTGTGGGAGCAAGTCTCGTAGATAGACTCCATGTCTAGGACCAATTCTTTCTCTCCTGTGAATCTGTCTATCACTTCATAAGAATCTACTTTCTTACCTGGAAAATTTTAGAACATAATGGTAAATTACAGTATACATTTAATGATTGGCCTATTTTTCTTTTATCAAGCTGTTTAATCAATATTTTTATTCATTATCAAGATTCAAGGGTTATATAATTTTAATAAGTGTTCAGAGACCAAAAGAAGTCTCACCAAGGTAGAATATTCCGTCAGTGCTGCGACAAGGAGAGTTCTCCACTAGTTGAGGGATGGTGAAAGGTAGTTTTTTTAGTGGTTGGTCTGGGTTGCTCAGGGTGTAGCGATACAGAGAACCATCAGTTGGATTGGGAAAAAATCTTGCTCTGTGAAGAGAAGAAAAATTTCATAATAAATTTTTTTCCTTAACACGTTCACTGCGTTTCGGGCCATATGTGGGATTACACTGTTGCGTATCGGGACACCCGTGTACCGAAGGCAAATTTTTATTGTGTTTTTAAAAATACTAATAGTTACTACTATAATGATTATTCTTCAACTTATGGATTTATTAATATAACTGTAATTAATATAACAGAGGAATGCCAGCTGTATCCAGATACGCAGTGAACGTGTTAAACCTACACTAACACACAAATAATCATTTTTTCTTGATTCTATTAGCAAATATTGAAATAAAATAATGCACAGGGTAGTTGCTATGTTACTTCAACTCACAAAGTCGGCTGAGTTTTATCTCTTGGATTGTTCACAACAGGATCTGAAAATAAATTGGAATGATAAGTTAAAGGAGATATCTAAATAGCAAAGAAAATTGAAATTTTATAAAGCAACCTAAATAGAATAACAATATTTAGCTAGCAATAAATTTGAACATTACCTACCTTTTTAAAGACAATATTTTTCTATAATAAAAAATTATCTACCGTGTTCATGTTGCCAAAGAGCATCTCCCGAGTAGGAGTCAAAGGCAAAAAGAGTGCCATCCAGAGTGCTGACCAGTAAAATGCTTTCATCTGAGCCACTTAAAAGACTTGTGAATGTGAGCTGAGAAACAAAAACATATTAGAAATTGATGGATAGATCAACATTGATTAATCTAATTTCAGCTTTTTGGAAAGTTTTTCATAAAAATTTCATTAAATATGTAATTCCAATCTATCCAGTTATATTAAATAGCTTCAACATTCCTCTTTCATCCTGAAAGCCATATACAATTAGAAAAAAATTTGAATGAAGATAAAATTTCATATCCCTCCCTGTAGGTGGATAGGAAAATAATTTACAATTTCAGCTTCAAAGAACAGTTATTGATATAAAGCAAAATAAAATTAATCCAAAGATATTATTGACTACATGGCTTCCTATAAATCCAAAATTGATAATTTTAATTTCTTTCCCGTTAAGAAAAGTTAAAAATTTCATGCCGTAACAATAAACAGCCGAAAATGGAGTTCATAAAAGAAAACCATTTATTCCAGCAAATAATTGACATTGCAGGAAACTAGGGTAAGTTACAAATTATCAGTAAGTTTCACATCTTCGGTCATATAAGATTGGAAATTTGGTATTCATGAAACCTGCAGGTATTAAGTATACAAATAAAAGTTAAATATTTATTTTATAACTTTTTCTTATATGACCAAAAAAATGAAACAGACTGATAAGTTGTAATTTACCCAAGCTACTATTGACAGCTATAGCTAACTGTAAGAATATTCATAAGTGCTAAAATAGAACATTAATCAATCACTCACCTGGTCTCTAATAGCATCATTACGATGGGCGGAGCATCCAACCACAGCGACAAGAATGCAAGTCAAGCTCAGCAACTTCCACATCATTCTATTAATAAATAAATTGCAGCAGAAACTAAATTATTTAGTGAATGGTATACCATATCAAAAGACAAGAAATGGCAACTAGAAATATGTATTGGATTTGTAGTTGAATCCGCATGGGTGATATTTTCATTAAAATTTGTATTAGAGCAAGTTTCTCTCAAGCTTTTCTGCAAATAAAATATATTAGACATTGAAAAAAATCTTATAGTAGTTGTTAGGAGTAAAATACTTGACAATATTGATAACAATTACCAGAGTTACAGAATACAGACAGTTAGACTAGCATATAATTATAAAAATATAGCTTAGAAGTTCATTGTCTGTTTGTATTTTAGTTCTGAAGTTTGTTTGCTCTGCTGACTTTTATAAATATAAAGTACAAGGAAAAGACATCTAAGATTTGGAAGCAAGTAAAGATAACTGACCAGAAGGTAACTAAGTCAAGAAAAACATCATTAGATCATTTCTAAAAAAACATCATTAGATCATTTCTAAAAAAAACATCATTAGATCATTTCTAAAAAAAACATCATTAGATCATTTCTAAAAAAAACATCATTAGATCATTTCTAAAAAAAACATCATTAGATCATTTCTAAAAAAAACATCATTAGATCATTTCTAAAACATCTTTAGATCATTTCTAAAACATCTTTAGATCATTTCTAAAAACATCTCTACATCATTTCTAAAAACATCTCTACATCATTTCTAAAAACATCTCTACATCATTTCTAAAAACATCTCTACATCATTTCTAAAAACATCTCTACATCATTTCTAAAAACATCTTTACATCATTTCTAAACACATCTTTAGATCATTTCTAAAAACATCTTTAGATCATTTCTAAAACCATCTTTAGATCATTTCTAAAACCATCTTTAGATCCTTTTTAAAAACATCTTTAGATCATTTCTAAAAACATCTTTAGATCCTTTCTAAAAACATCTTTAAATCATTTCTAAAAACATCATTATATCATTTCTAAAAACATCTTTAGATCATTTCTAAAAACATCTTTAGATCATTTCTAAAAACATCTTTAGATCCTTTCTAAAAACATCTTTAGATCATTTCTAAAAACCATCTTTAGATCATTTCTAAAACCATCTTTAGATCATTTCTAAAACCATCTTTAGATCATTTCTAAAACCATCTTTAGATCATTTCTAAAAACATCGATAGATCATTTCTAAAAACATCTTTAGATCATTTCTAAAACCATCTTTAGATCATTTTTAAAACCATCTTTAGATCCTTTCTAAAAACATCTTTAGATCCTTTCTAAAAACATCTTTAGATCATTTCTAAAAACATCTTTAGATCATTTCTAAAACCATCTTTAGATCATTTCTAAAACCATCTTTAGATCATTTCTAAAAACATCTTTAGATCATTTCTAAAAACATCTTCACATCATTTCTAAAAACATCTTTAGAACATACATTTCTAAAAACATCTATCTAATTTTTTCATAAACCAACCAAATCCATATCACTCAAACGCGCAACAATCGACTGATGGTTGCTCTATTAAATGTAAAAATTAGATGCATAAACTAACAAAATCCCAGTCTGCAGAATACGGGACATTAACATTTTCTGTCCGAACAATCCTTAATTTTATCCTATATTTACATTAATTTTACTGAGAACAGGTGCCAAAATAGATAATTTCTTGGAGAACAGTTTACCAAATTACCAGTTCCTTCAGTCTGGACAAAATTCATATCATTCAAGCGCGCAACAATCGACTGATGGTTGCCATATTAAATATTGAAAAAGTATTGAAAAGTATTTTTCCAATAAAAAGAAAACAATTGATTGAATGCATAAACAAAGAAAACCTGTATCATTCGGACTTGCAGAAATCGATCGAGGTACAAACTAAAAAAAATCATATTCAAACGCCGCCGCAACGCGCAGGAATCGATCGAAGGTTGCACTATCGATCGATGGCTGCGCAAACTATTGATCAACAGATTGCGCAGCGAAATCAGTCTATATTGCAGATCACTCAAATGCTCGTGACATTATGACATTATAGTTATACAAATACATTAATTTTAAATTTCATAAGGATTACATCATTACTGGATTAGCCTGATTAGGAAACAGAATAATAGATATCTATCCACTGTATAATAATTCACACTATAATTAGACATTTTGATGAACAAATTGATACGTATCTAAAAGCTGAGCGGCGCACACCAGTACGGCGCACCAGATTACGGCGCACCATTGTACATTCTATTAGATAGGTAATTTGAATAAAGATTAATGACAAATGGAGTGAATTTGATAGGTAGCTAATTGCCGTATCAAATTTATGTCTGACACCTGACGGTACCTGCATCCAATGTTTATACTACACAGTTTAATTATTTGATTGAGATGTTTAATTTGGAATAGGAAATAAAATTCATCATAGAAAACTGTAATTGTAATTTTATGGGGTAACTATTGTAAACTTTTTAGTCTGAGATGTAAATAAAAACTTATCAGTTAGCCGTTAGGTAGATGTATCGGGGGGCGTGCCGCCCCCCGAACCCCCCTGCCAGGTCATTAAACAATCATGAAGTGTGCAGAACAACAAACTAGCGGATACAACAAACTACATAACAGTTTTTCACATTGAGGTCATTAATAGAAAGTACAGTGGTGCGCCAGTCTGCAGAATATGGAACATTTTTCTACGACTCTCTGCGGGAGTTTTTGATTGAATTTTTAGAAATTTGAGATCTCTGCGGGAGATCTTGAATTAATTCCTATGTTACCATTAATTTAGCTGCGGGAGATTTTGAATTAATTCCTATGTTACCATTAATTTTGCTGCGGGAGATTCTGAATCTGCTACTGAGAGTCAGAGAGTAACTGTTTCTCAAATTAAAATCTCTGCGGGAGAAGAGACACATTCTGCAGACTGGGTGGTGCGCCGTATTGTAGTGCGCCGTAATGTGGTGCGCCGCTCAGCTTCTAGATACTTATGAACAAATTAGGCTCTAGCATCTGCCATCTGGACATCTGCAGACTCTCAGAGATTCCAGATTCAAATTTGAACTTTTTTGAAGTTTAGTTAGGTAGTAGGTAGCCAGTCTGCAGAATAGGGGACATTTTTAACATTTTCTGTGCGAACAAACCTTAATTTCCTCCTATATTTACATTAATTTTAATGAGAACAAAAGGCAAAAATAGAGGATTTCTTAGAGAACAATTTACCAGTTCCTGCAGTCTGGGTAGGTACCTAGTAGGTACCTTAGTCCCACTCTGGAAAATACCTTAGGCTAACAGATGAATTTTGGAGGCTAAATGCTGCGGATTATACAGTTCCCATTAATTTATTACTGTAATTTAAGGTTTGCTAAACTCCAACAGAGATTAATCCATCAGAAAAGACCACTTTTTCCAGAGTGGGTACCTACCTACTCATTGTTCTCTCAGGTTCTCACTTCTCAAATTCTCAGAAACAGATTTAATTATTTATACTAAATTGCTCTCTGAACAGTGTTCATAGTCTACTTAATAATGTAAACAGACCAACAGTCTTGGACTCTTGGTCTCGGGAGATTTAGTTAATAGGTACGCATTTGTACTTATTAGTGCACACTGATTTATAGGAAAAATTTGATTTAGGCCTAAAACTAGTAACGTATATTACTAATATGATAAAAAAAACTGTATGATGCAAGACTGGACAATGAAGACAAGTTAACTTACTTAACTACGAGTCACATTCGTAAAGTGCCTAGGTAATTCCTAACCACCTGATCCGCTCTTTTCTTCGAGGCACTGAACCGTAAAGACAGTTGATAGCACGGTCACGGTATGGGATAAGGTGCCTCCCTGCTCTCCTATATCATAGCTAATTGAATAAATAAGTAAAATGAGGGTAGTTAGCTATATTTTAAATGCCAGGTCACGTAAATATCATATCTGGTTTTTTTTTAATTTAATAGATAATTTAACATTTTTATGAGTCCATATGGAATATAAGATGCATCTAATTATCCTATGAAATATAATACGATATATAAACATTAATTAGTTAGTGAATTGGAATATTTATGTTGAAATCAATTTTTTCAATAAAATAGGGTTTTTATTAGTTAACAAAACTAAGTTTTAGCGGTCATTCGATAGATGGCGTTGTTTACATTGTTTCCAGATAGGTAGATGACCTTGAATCGTCAGGGATTTTTACAAAATGTCCGAATATATTCGATAATTCGAATAATAATATATATACACTATACTAAATAACAAGCTATTTATGGAGTTCTCAGTTATAGTTATGATTATGAATATAATTTGCCGATATTCATATTATAATAAGTTCTTTTTACAGCTTTCATGGATATAAAAATAGTAGTGTCATTGACTCGTGAAAGCTTGAGCGCTAATTAGCACTAGGTATATACGGTATACCTAACGCTTATTCGAAATGAAATTAAATATTACATAATTATAAATATGATTCATGAAAACTTGAGCGCTAATTAGCACTATATATACGCTTATTCGAAATTAAATTAAATATTACATAATCATAAATTATATATCAATATTAATTACATTTAAATACATATTTCAGGAAATATTTGATTTTCTCTAAGCAAAATAAAATAACTGCTAATACGTGTTTTAATGGAATCATGTATATTACATATTCAATATGGTAATATATTATGCACTCTGTTCATCTACAATTCTAAAATTCTTAAAAAAAAGTTCTTAATTTATTTTTAAAAAACGCCATCTGATGAAGAATTTTCAATTTTGCGAGTCATATCTAAATTGTTGTACTTCCATAGACGTTGTACGAAGAGCGTTTGTATATCGGAATGTAATATTCTTTAAAAAAAATCTAAAACAGTTTATTAGTTAGTATAGTGTAGGTATATTATATATACCCAGCTACATATTTCAAATCTGAAATTCGATAAACATAAATTAGCTTATATTTGCGGAGAAAATCAGACATTTTGTTAATGTTAATGATGATTAATTAAAGATCAATTATCTGGAATTAATATAAACAAAAAATGCAGTGATATCACCCGAAATATTTCATATAATTAAATAATCAATGTTTACCTAAAATATTATTTTATAATATTTCATGTGAAAATTATATATATTGAGTGAAATTATATTAAAAATTTCAGGGAATTCGATTGCATTTTTTGATTTATGCGAATAAAAAAATTACAAATAATTTTTATAAAATCTAATCAGAACATAACCTTCCGCAATTTTGCGATGGTAATATGATTGACTTTTTAGATAGCTGCATTCAAATTTTAGGCCTTTTGCACAAATGAGCTCTGATATAAATTAATGTCTATAGATTCACTACAGTATTAATACACTATACCTGAACTTTTACATGGATGGAAGCATTATTTAATATCGCGCTAATTTATATATGATATAATTAAGTTTGTCTCAAATTACAAAATATAACATTGCCTTGGATATTTATATTTACAGGTAACGATTTTTTTTATAGTATTCAAAGTGTATTGTTTTATCGATGCATTATACTGTCAAGATACATCTTAGCAATTGAATTAATATCGAGAGTTTAATAGGATTTATCCATAGTATCTATAGGTATAATTACATTTCATCCGTAATTACAAGATCTCATTAAAAATTCTTATTTACATGTCTATTTTTTATACATAGTAAAGTGTTAATTCTTCATAGTTAATGGATTTAATTTATAGAAAGAAGTTACTGTTGATTTAGATATTTTTTAATATTCAAATTCTGTGTTTCTTCAATGTAGTATAATTAATGGTTTCATTTATATTAGAATGAAAATTATATTGAATTCAGTGAATAAGCGATAGTTTAAAACTATTAGGTAACTTTTATAGGTAGATACATTATTAATCGGTAATTCATGCGTTACTTATTATTCATATATACTTAATTATTGTTATATAATATTAGTCTCAAATTGAGCAATTCAATATTAACTCATATATCAATTGAATTTACAAATTAACATCATGGTAATTAGATCAGAACTGAAATAGAAATATTAAAAATAGTCTGTTTTAAATCAATATAACGGGAATTACGAGAAGATTCTATTTCCCGTAACTCGATCTGCGAGGTTGCGTCAAGTTACCACTTGAGAACAAAACAAACTTATACCTATAAAACTGAATACGAATGCATAAGAGTACACTAGAGTTGTGACAATAGGCTTTTAAAATCATATATTCTGAAAATATTATAAACGGAGGGATTTAAATAGCATTGAATCGTTCTAAACCAGCGGTATATATAGTATTCGATACGATTTAATTTCGTTTCATTTATGATAGTCATAATATGAATATCTATGATTTAAAAATCATATTGTCACCACCCTATACAATATCATTGCATGCTACAGAATTGTGAATACCATAGGTGATAGTCACTGGTACAGAATTGTACCATAGGTGATAGTCAAAATTATATAAAAGTTATCCCTAATATTTCCACGAATATCTTTAATTATATTTCAATCAATTAACTTTTTTTTAATTAAAAAATTACAACTATAATTGAAAGTAAAACTATTAATATAATTTTCGGACTGGTTGAACTGATCAAATTCGTTTGAAATCTTCAAACATTCGTAAATATTCTCTACGATCGAAAAAATAGGTTCATTTAAAAAAATTATTATTAGATTAATAAAATTTAGCAAAAATAATTATAATTAGAATAATATGGGTGAATACTGTTAATGTATGTTTCCTTTGAATTACAGTAAAAAAATATATTTTTATAGTACTATTAGCAAGTTTTAATTGAATAAAAATAATTTAGCCGTTAAATTGACCAAGATGATCAAGATGGTTTAACCAATCCGATTCGTCAATTCTAATTTAATGGTGATTATAGTTTCTATATACCTTTTGTTCTAATTGAAAAGAAATTGGCATCTGTACCGAAAGAGTTAATACTTAATAGGCTGACCAAATAACAAAATAATAGAAATAAACTAACAATATTTCAACTTATAGATATAGTACAGTTAATGAAATAAAGAAACAGTCATATATTTTCTAAATCATTTGATATTATGAATTAGGTACCTATATTTAATTTATTTAATTGTAAATAGTATCATATATGAAATATTTATTTTTTGGAACACACGATCTTCTAAATATATTTCGAAAATATTTTCATATTTTATTTCATTATTAAGACACGTTTTTTTAATATTTTTTATAAAACCAACTAACTAATCTTTCCCTTCGAAACTGAAAGTTCCGCAGATATTATTTATTTTCTTTTAGCTGCTACGATAAGAGACTAATTTATCTTTTATATACTAAAACAATAATTTATTTGATTATATTTTATCACTCACTTCCATCCAAATATTAATCAATTAAATTCGTAATTATTAAATATTACTTTTCTTTCAATTTTGCAACCTAAATTAAAAATTCCAATAAAATACCAACCAAGTTGCTTATATAGTGCTGTAGAAATTTGAAATGGTTCACGTCACTTTTTATTATTTTATTCAATGTGGCTTATGTTTCTCTTCGTTTTGGACTTGAAGTCAATGAAATTTGATAACACATACATTTTCTTATATATAATTTTAAAGATTTCTAAGATCTATTAACCCTGATTTTCTGATTAAAGGGGCAGTATACAGTTATATTTTATTTTAATAATTTTAATGCCAAACGATTGCTTAGTAAAAATAAAATATTCGTGTAGCCCCTAGAATTATAAAGTTCAATAAAATTTAATAATGGAAATGTATCATTTTATATACAACTAATTTCTTAGCAAAGGCTAACGGTAGATGGCGCCACAATCATTGACGCCATCTTGTAAACAAACTAACCTTAACAAGTTTCTATCTAGATCCTAGCTCAAGTGAAGAGATGGCTTTATTTTTAAAACTTTGCCTTCTTGTCTTCGAATCCACATAATCTTTTCCCCATTTTGACGAAAACAAAGGTTGATTACTATTTACTGCATACATAAATTAATATGAAAACAACAAACATAAAAATGAGTGCAAATGCTTCCGCTAGGTGTCGCTAATTTTATTATATACTTTTTATATGAACATTTTAAAAATAAACGAGCATTCAAATATTACATAATTAAATATTGTGAATCGATTTAAAACCAATTTGGCGATTGTTTGATTTTGACTTTATTATCCCTTTAAATTATAAGAAAAAGAATGTACGCTGTTTGTTTTGAATTTCAGCTAGGTAGGTGCTATCTATTCAATATTAAATATTCGAGTAAAGGTTGAAAAATTATCTCTTCAAGCAACTCTAATCTAATTTTGCGTGTGACGTGCATTATTGACGTCACAAGCATGATTTTCAAGAATCGCTTATTGGAATAGGAAGAATAAAAGTGAACTCTCAGAACAAACAACCTGATCAAATACCAGAAGCAAAAAATTAAGAGTAAATGAAGACACTGTACAGTTTTACTGAATGTTCATTGCCTAGAAACTAAACGTATAACGTCACTGGAACAACAGTTAAATTTAAGACTTAGATAAATATATTAATTATTATGTTATATGAACTACTATGGAAGTGCAATAAGTTCTATATATTCATATTAAATCGTTCAAAAAGCCTGTAATTGTACTTAGAGTTTGGCTAATGTGACGTCACTAATCATTTGATGCTACTGTTCTTCTTAGAATAAACTTCTGTGTGGTAGGTATCTTCCAGGGGAATTCCTTTTAAGACTCTAAGCAAATAGTCGATTAGGCAGTCAACTGTTTTAATGGACAAACAAACTGTCCCTATAAAGAGTCTGCTTCGTCTGTTGGTGGAACAGAGTGAACCTGACTCCAAAGCAAAAACAACCTCAAGAATTACTTTCAACTACTACCTTCCACTTCAAAATGTAAGTACTTTTTATTAATTCTGTACCTATATCCTTTTAGCAGACAGAATAAATTTGTGGGTTAATGAAGTGCAGAATCGTATGAGTTGAATGAATTGTATTTTTAAATCAATAGTTATGCACAATTCAAGTCTGTTTTTATGTTTTATAATTAGAAAGATATATCAATTTGGTGTATTAGAATCTTTATCTCCCTTTTTCATAAAGTTTAGTTTTGATGGTTTAACAAATGCAATTTTCATAACAAAGGGAGCCAGTAACTTCGTGGTTAAAAATAAGCAAATAATTGTGTAAACGAGTCTCTTTAAGTTGAACTCAAGTTACGAACAAAAGTTGTTTTAATCAATATCTTTCGTTAAGTTCTAACTGTGATAACTATTAAAATTTAACTTTCATTTCTCTTTCAGGAATAGCCTGAAAATGGTATTGGTGATATCCTCCTTAGTGGTGGGGATACAAGCTAGACCCGACAAAAGGCTAGGCTTTGGCGGAGGTGCAGGATTTGGAGGGGGAGGAGGATTTGGAGGAGGTGGAGGTGGAGGAATCGGTATCGGCGTTGGAGGCGGTGGAATTGGGGTTGGAGTTGGAGGAGGTCATGGTGGAGGAGGCGGCATTGGAGTTGGTGTTGGAGGTGGACATAGTGGAGGAGGAGTGGGCATTGGTGGTGGTCATTCTGCCGGTCTAGGAGGAGGTCATGGCGGAGGAGGAGGTATTGGAGGTGGAATTGGAGGAGGTCATGGTGGAGGATCTGGTGGTGGATATGGAGGAGGTGTTGGAGGAGGGGCTGGTGGTGGAGTTGGAGGAGGTCATGGTGGAGGAGCCGGAGCAGGAATTGGAGGAGGAGCTGGTGGTGGATATGGAGGAGGAATTGGAGGAGGAGCTGGTGGTGGAGTAGGTGGTGGAGTTGGAGGAGGTCATGGTGGAGGAGTTGGAGGAGGTCATGGTGGAGGAGCTGGAGCAGGAATTGGAGGAGGAGCTGGTGGTGGATATGGAGGAGGAGTTGGAGGAGGAGCTGGTGGTGGAGTAGGTGGTGGAGTTGGAGGAGGTCATGGTGGAGGAGTTGGAGGAGGTCATGGTGGAGGAGCCGGGGCAGGAATTGGAGGAGGAGCTGGTGGTGGATATGGAGGAGGAGCTGGAGGAGGAGCTGGTGGTGGAGTTGGAGGAGGAGCTGGTGGCGGAGTAGCTGGTGGAGTTGGAGGAGGAGCTGGTAGTGGATATGGAGGAGGAGCTGGTGGTGGATATGGAGGCGGTCTTGGTGGAGGAAGTAATAATGGAGGAATTGGAGGAGGAGTCGGTGGAGGAGCTGGGGGAGGTCACGGTGGAGGTGGAGGCATTGGAGTTGGTGTTGGAGGTGGTCATTCTGCCGGTCTAGTAGGAGGTCATGGCGGAGGAGCTGGTGGAGGATATGGAGGAGGAGCTGGTGGAGGTCATGGCGGAGGAGCTGGTGGAGGATTAGGAGGAGGAGCTGGTGGAGGTCATGGCGGAGGAGCTGGTGGAGGATTAGGAGGAGGAGCTGGTGGAGGTCATGGTGGAGGAGCTGGTGGAGGATTAGGAGGAGGAGCTGGTGGAGGTCATGGCGGAGGATATGGTAGCGGAGTTGGAGGAGGTGGGCATGGTGGAAATCAAATAGGAGGCCAAGGTGGAGGATATGGAGGAGCTAACAGTGGCGGTTACAAATATGCTGGCGCGACATCTTTCAGTATTTCAAACAAGCCTCGTACTTAATGCATTAAGATTTAAATAAAATAATTAGGCAAATGGAAGATATATTTATTTTGATATAAATAACATTTTGTTTTTGTAATGAAAATACACCAATCAGGAAACAACATCTTTCATTACCACAAAATTCTTTAAGTTAACTATATGGTTATTGATGAACACTTTTTGATTGTTAAACCCGATAATTAAATAATTTTTTAATAGATTACGAGGCCTTTAAAATTATATTACGGATCAAATTCAATTTCATTTGGATCAAACATAATTTTAAAAAAGATTCATAACAATCAAATTTACTTTAATATGGATAAAAATCAATATCATAAAGATCAAAATATTAAATACCATAAAGAAAAAAAATCATACAGATCAAATTCAATTTCATAAGAATCAATTCATTCACTTGGATGAAATTGAATTGTAAACTGCTTGCTTTAGTAACTCAATAATAGACTGATTATAGACAGTAATAGCAGGAGACATGATAGACTCATTATAAACAGTAATAGCAGGAGACATGATAGACTCATTATAGACAGTAATAGCAGGAGACATGATAGACTCATTATAGACAGTAATAGCAGGAGACATGATAGACTCATTATAGACAGTAATAGCAGGAGACATGAAAACGAAAGTAAAGTTTGCTTGAGATCAGAAAATGTGATAGCAAGAAGAATAGTGGAACAGCTTGGAGGGAGAGGAAGGAGAGGTACGAAATGGAGTAGGAGAGTGGAGGGATATTAGGCGGAGATAGGATTGCTGTGGGGTTTGGGTGAGGTTGAGGGAAGATAAATAAATAACTAGCAGGGTGAATCAGTGGGAGGAGACAAGATGGAGAAGGTAGATAGATAGCAAGAGTTCCATAAGAGCATATAGATGGAAGGATGGAATTGAGAGCGGTGATATATATGATAATGGTTGGTATTCGGTGCTGTTGTTCAGGGCAAGGAGTAACACGTTGAGGCTGGGGTGGAGGGATAGGTTTGTGAGTGGGAGAGTGGAGTGTCCGTTGTGTGGGTTGTGAGAGGAGGACTTAGAGCACTTTTTGGTAGGGTGTGGGAGGCTGAGGGGGGTGAGGGAGAGCTCTGTGTCGGGAGTGTGAGACATGCTCTGGGGTTCGGCATGAGCTGGAGGTAAGGGTTGTTATGGGATATATCAAAGATGCATGAGATGAGAGGATGGGATTGATAGGATTAACGTAGGATAGGCTAATTTGTAGGGAGCCATTATCCCGAAAAGAGACTTGATCAGAAGGACAGTCTCTGGATGGTAGAGTATCATCAAGTATAATTAGAGGAAAATAACTATAAATCATCTCTTTAATGTTTTATCATATCAAACGAAACCACCAATAATTATATTCAAATAATGAGTTGAATAATAATTATTATACTTACTTGATCGAAAATGTGGAATAGTTTGATAACTTTGAGTTCTACCTATTATAAGAAGGACATTTGAAAAAATTGAAAATTTGATTGATGAATTTGAATCTTAGTGGAAATAAATACTAAACTAGATGATGTGCACTCGTAGAGCGCATACCTTCGCCATCACTTATACATGATCTTGACCTTTCACCCGTTCGCTCCATAAAATCAAATCAAATGGTTCCTGGGTAATGACCAATCGTACCACCAAATTTCAGGCAATTTAGTTGAATAGTTTTTTAGTTATACGAACAACAAGATTATAAAAACACAAATTCCGCCTAAAATACAACCTTCCGCACTCTGCGATGGTAAAAATCCCTTGTAGATAATTTTTTTTTTAGTTGAAGGTATTAATAAAACAAATAAGGTACAATAATCAATAGAAAGTTTTACAAGAACCAATGAGAATTAATGAAAAATTTATCAATCGCTATTGAAGGATTTACTCTGTTTTAATATTTATTGTTCTTATCATCTGTAGACAAACTGTAAATAGTCTAATAAATTTAGGCATAAACAAAGTTGATTGAATGGAACATTCTCCAATCAGCTAAGGTAAATAACAAGAAGATATAAGATACAGTGTCTTAAATTGATTTAAATTGATTATGGTAAATGTCAACAAACAATGTATCATTTGCACCGGCTAATCTATTCAGTTCTGGTCAAACCTCTTCACTGATAACTTCTATCCATAATTTCATGATGGAGGTTTCAAGTGGGGCCACTATCAAAATTCTGATAGTTGTTTGCTGTTTTTCCACGTTCACACTCCACTTCAAACACTTGTACAACATGTACCTGTCTAAGAACACTGTTATAACGTACAGTTTGAAGACGGACAACCTGGAGATGCCTGCAGTGACAATATGTCCCCCAGGATCTTTCCATCCTTTGTATCTCCATTCACGAGGGTTGAACCTATCCTGTGAATACCAAAGTGACTGCATAGATGAACTTAACAGACTGCAAGGTGTAAAATTCGAGAGGCACACCGTGAATGGAAGCATTTGGGAAAAGGGAGTGCTACCTTTAACAGACCTTGTCGACAGAGTTGAAATTGATGATGTGAAGATACCTTCCTGGGAAAATATATGGAAAATATCCAATACTGTTTTTGGTCCATGCTGGACAATGCGCTCATCGAGTTTAAAAGATCTACCTGTTCCAAAATCAATAAAGGTTTTCGTACATAGAAGAATATCTTGCTCGCGTATGTTAAAGTTTATTAACAAAGGAAACTGGATGGGACTGAAACATATTAATATTTACGAAAACTGTGAAGAAATGGCAGAGTTCTGCAATACGATATGTTTCTACGAAAAAACGTTGCACGTCGTTCTTAAGAATGAAAAAACGAGCCAGTTTATCTTTATCATACATAAAGAATGGGAACCTCCTTCCATTGGTCAACTAAAGGCAGTTATTCCAATTCACCAAATAGGTGGGGATATAAGTTTCAGAAATCATATAACTATTAACATGCATCAGAAACAAGTGAACCTAATTAATAATTGCGTGAAAGACAAATCATACTCACAGACTCTTTGCATATCTCGCTCTGTCGAAAACCTAGTCACACAAGAAAGATGCCAACTCTTTTCGGACTACATGGAAAGAAACTCAAACAAAAGCTTCTGCACAAATAGTTTGTTCAAACACAGGCAGAAAATGTTAAGCAATACCAATCAAATTAGATCTTATTATGACGAATGTGAAGAAAAATGTCAATCTTCATGCAATGATAAACAATTCGAATATATTGAACGACATTACAACAAAAGATATGCTGACCGTTCCAATTTATCCTTCCATGAACTAGAAATTATTCAAACTAACACTGAAATAATAATATTTTCCGTCACTCATTTTATCTCCTCGGTTGGTGGAATTTTAGGTCTACATACCGAAATTGGTTTGCTAACTATTTGGTGTATGATTTTCAACCCTTTAGGAGACTATTTACAAAATCTTCAAGATAGAATGCAGTTCAATTTTATATCTTTGAATCAATTGATTACGCATTGCAAGTCACTTTGGAAGCAATTAGGTACCTTGTTATGTTTTTTTGCACTCGCCATATCTATCTTGAATTTCGTTGTAGGATATTTAAGATATGATTTAATATCAACAATTGACGTATCATCTGACGAACCTTCTCCTGAAATACCTTTTAACTCTCGTATGCTCAATCTGAACATCACCAGTACAAGACACGAAATGCTGAACTCACCTTCTTGCAACAAGGAGACATTTAGGCAGTGTGACAGACATGAAATTGTCAAATACTTTTCAATAACTTACCAGGATTTTGGAATGATGGCAACTTCTTAGACGAGGCATGGAATGTATCGCAAATAAGCTCTGAATCTCTGATGGACTTAGAAAATATAAAATTGAACCATGTTCTAACTTCCATGGGTTACTGTTTCCTGGTCAATGATACTGATATGGAGTACGGCATATTGTATCTCCCTTTTAAAAAAGATCCTTCTAATATGTTCAGAATTCTTGAAAACTTCTATTACAGGAGTAAATATCTGGTTTCTAGTAAACTCATAAACCCAAATTCTCCAACTATTGTTGACCGTTCAGAAAGCATTTTAATTACTAAAAAGGATACTTTGACATCTTTAGTAGTCTCAAGGGTTGTAGTTCATGACGTGTCAACACCAAAATCATATTGCAGATCACCTCCTTATATACAATCGGTTTGTTTTGACAACTGTCTCATCTCGAAAGCCATAAATAAAAGTGGCTGTAGGTTGCCTTACATCGACGCTGAAGTTCCTTTTTGCAGCACCCAGAAGGATTACAGGAATTTTCCGAAAGGAGGTCTACCTGGTATTCCAGGGTGGATGAAAGAAGAAGGAATTGTGGATCTTTGCAATCAGAAGTGTCCCAAGGAGTGCATCTCTAAAATCACACACATGGATTTGAAAACTGATTTCTATTCTGTCTTTTCTGAACGACCAATTCGATTAGCTTATTCTCCTGAAGATCACAAAGTATTTAGAAATAGATTAGTTTATTCGACGGGTAGAGGAATTTTAGAAATTTTGGGTCTACTAGGAGTATACTTCGGTTTTGGGATTTGTGAAGCTCTTGTTGCACTTTGTTTGGAAATTTCAGATTTTCTAAAATGTAGATTCTCATCAATTTGGTTAATTTTAGGAAAACTTTCAAAGCAGTTATTGAACAGTGTTGCTTTTATAGTTACTATTTTTTTCATAATTCAGCAATTTCACAGCTATTTCTTTATACAGCCAAAATACACAGTAGCTTCAACTGGAAATATTACGACTTTGCATCTTCATTCTGCTACAATTTGTCGGTGGTTTCCTTTTAACTTGACGAAAGCCGTTGAAATAGGAATATCTTTTGATATAGAAGACTATTGTGAGTATACCTTTCTTGGTGGCAGCAAATGTCATTTTTTTGAACTGATAGGTGATTTCTTGTACATGAGAATGAATCTAGGTAACTTAACAGTGGAAGATGTTTGGTTAAAAGCAGGGTGGGACCTGACTGACATGATTAGCTCGTACTATATTGACAGCAAAGAAATATTCACAGGGAATAGTACATTTGATAACATATATTGGACACCCATTATAACGGCAATGGGTAAATGTTATCTATTCAATTCTACAAAAGTTGATGGGAATATAAGTATTGCTTTCTCTATTCAGAAATATATTTATCCAAAATTGAATTCTGATAATCCGAACATGCCATCATTAATTGACATGACAGTGCTTGCATACAACTCTCGAGATTATAAGGATGGCTACATTTACATGAACTTTCATTCAATTGAAGAGGTACCTACATTCACTTATGAAAATTTCAACCTGGCTCTCAGAATGGATGCGAACAGTAGTCTTCTTATTCGATATCACTACACTCTAAAACAATACAGACGAATTGAAAACATGGGAAATTGTACTTCTGATCGAAATTATACAAGATTTCGTTGTCTTCAGAATTGTTTATTGAATCAAATGATTAATGAGATAAAATGCAGACCTCCATATGCAAGAGCTCACCAGTTCACCAAATACGCCAAATGCAGTGGAGCTAATTTTTCCCTTTTTCCAAATTACAGAGTCATTTCAGAAACACCAGGTGGCGCGTTCCACTAACGTTACAGACTGCAGGAGACAATGCAAGCGAGAATGCATTCAGAACCACTATGCCATTGAACTAGACAGAACCAACCGCCTGCTGTATTCTAGTGGGCCTAATCAATTATTGATAATGCTAGGCTCAAAAACACCTCACTATGAGCAATTTACCGAACAGTACCTCCTAAATGTGGTGACAGTTGCCTCAGACATTTGTGGAGTGGTTAGTATGTTGTTAGGTCTTTCTGTCTACTCTGTGTTAACCTACATTGCTTCTTTTATTCAATCAAATGTGTAGAGAACATTGTTTCCATAAAACCAAATATATTGAAATGGATTATCGGTAAATTGCTCGAAAACAATTGCTCGAATGAACAATGATCGAAACGAAAACAATTGTTCGAACGAAGAATTGATCGAATGAATAATTGCTCGAATGATCAGATTGTTCACAGTGTTTGAATTAATAAATGTCAGGCAAGACAGTCAGATAATCTTGAAGTTGAATCTCTTCAATTAGCTGCGCCTAACCGTCCTGGTTTCTAATTAGTAATTTATAATTACTGCATACAAGATTTTTTAATAAATCCCTAGTTCACGTTCCTTTTTCATTTAGGGACATGAACTAGGAGGGGGTATTTTTTTTGGATCGGTTTCTAGTTCACGTCCCTGATTGATTTAGGGACGTGATAATATACAGAAAATCTAGTATCTTAACTACATACACAAATAAAACCAAAAAGGAATTAATATTTGAAATAGAAATTCAGAAAATTATACGAAAATCATTATAAGAAAATCATAAATTTATAAAGAAAGCTATATTATTTATCCAGATTTCATTATTTGTTAATAAATTAATTTAATTTTAAAAAGGCCAATAAAAGAGGGACCTAAAACAGGACGTTTACCTTCTTCCTAGTTCACGTCCCTAAATGAAATAGGGACGTGACCTAGGAATTACAAATTACTATTGATCATTGTAATACTGTTTTTTTTATTCCAATCTTCCTTGTTTTCTTATTTCTATAGAACAGGAATACTGCAGCAATTTGGGTACTACAATTTGCGGGTTTTTTTATCAGTCAATCACTACAGTGGTCTCCGACGAGATGTTCTTAGGGCAAGGTTAGGGTTGTTAGGTTTTAGCCACTTGGGCTATGGGAACTGCCGGTCCCCGGACGGAGCTGTTGTTCCAGAGACATTTAGCCTGACCTCTGGTATTCGTGATACTTTCTTTTCTAAAATTTTCCCTTTTCAGTAGTCCTAATATTGTTGATTCTTCCTCTTCTTTTATATTAAGCAATTGATTATTTG
The DNA here is from genome assembly GCA_947561585.1 of Caprella mutica. Taxonomy (NCBI): domain Eukaryota; kingdom Metazoa; phylum Arthropoda; class Malacostraca; order Amphipoda; family Caprellidae; genus Caprella; species Caprella mutica. Next base: position 110,300 of record CANNZV010001363.1, read on the forward strand.
AAATATGATTATTTGAGCAATTATTGATCATTCAGGCAATTGTTCATCAGATATATTGTTCCTTATGCAACTGTTTATGGAATCTCATCGATTAACTGCACCTAACAATTATTTTCGACCAATTTTCTTTCGAGCAATTTACTGTCTACCATTATACTATTTATTTACTGTAGTTCACATCTCTAAATAATATTCAGAGTTAAGTAAAAAATATTCTTTGATTTTTTTTTTAATGTTACGTAAATCGGATAGTAACCTAGTTAGAAAATGTGAGGAAATTATTATACTATTCTATTCATCTAAAACAGTAAAAATCCACTCCAAGTCTAACGTATTACTTCTAGTGTTATAACTTATTTAGTGGAAACTAGAATCTAGATAAATCATTTACATTATTTGTTCTTAAAATCAAATTTTAAAGTTGGATATTTATTTAAATTTGTTGGGATGCAGATTTATCCCTTCTCACGTTTGAAATAGTTCTTAAAATTTTATTGATTGAAACTCTCAGTGGTTGCAAATGAATATTATAGGTTTTGCTTAAAATATTTATTGATTGGTTAAAAATAGAATGAATAGTAAATTTAAATTTAGCCTATTTTATTGCAACAATGCCTAGCAGCGAACAGAACACCCTGCACTTTATTAAATTTGCTGCATATATTGTTATTTGAGATTTACATTTAATGATTTATAAAAAGGACTAAATCTTCACAATTTTCCAGATATTCGACTGTTCTATTATTTAAACGTATTAAAGGTATAATTTTATCTTTCGATGAATAAAAAGCATAAGCTTGGTTTCAGAAATGTTTCGAATAAGTTTATTGAGTTGCAACCACCGAGATAATTTCATGAGTGCAATTTATTAAAAACATTATTAAAATCCTTGTCACTGTATAATCTAGTATTGACTCTTTATGGGTGTGAACAGACATGTTCTTAGCATTAATAATGTTTATTTTTGTATGTTTTGTGTTATATATTTATCATTAATAACTTAATAAGAATGAAGTAAAAAGTTAATTTTACTAATCCAGTTGAGAAGTCACTTCAAAATTATAATCGTCTGTTTTCTTTCGGTGCTTATAATCGTCAATCGATGATAAAAAGATCTTCTGTCTACATAAATTAATCATAAATTTAAACATTTTTAATCTATCGTCTTTCGTCGGACATTCCCGAAATAAAATCCTGAGACGATATTAATGTTTGAAATTATGATATTTTACAATTTCATCACTATTCATTGTAGTTATTTGTTTATAGATTTTTCTTGATAATAAATGCTATTTGTGTAGCTCTAATAAATTAAATAAAGAACAAATAATTCTTTTTATTATCAATTATATAGTTGAACTCCTCCTTTAACTGATGCCATTCATGGAAGACTAAGAAAATAGTTCACTATATGCATGGGGTAGTTCTGTTACTCAGGACTCTACATTCACTATAGAGGAGTTCTACTATAGAAATTTCAAAGATTCACACATTGTTCAATATAAAGCATACGGATAAAAAAAAACAATTCCTGAATCTGAGAATCAATTCCAGTGAATTAATTCTAGAGAACAATTAAACAGGGTGAATTCCAAGTTATCGCACTGTTCCACATTTTCAACCATATTTTATTATTGTATATTATATGACTCCATTTTGACTCTGCCTCCATTTAACTTTGGCTAAACTGATAAATGTTTGGTTTGATATGAAATAGCGAATTAAATAATCAGGGCATGTATTCAAATAGTCACATCACCTGAATATCAGCTAAATGAGAGAGGACTTCGAATTATCTTTAGGATGTTCGTCAGCCTAGTGTGGGATTGTGAAGGAGTTAAGAAGAAAGATAATTCCGATGAGATTGCGTGACTGTAGGTATAGAGCTGTGACTTGTGAGATATAAACAGTAAATGGAAAATCCGCCAAAAGAGAAAATTCGCCGAAGGGGAAAATTGTTACTATAAGACTGCCTTGGTTTGGATCGGTTCCTAGTTCGCGTCCCTAAATGGAATAGGGACGCGAACTAGGAAGATACATCAGATTTATAAAAAATGCAACTTAATATCAATCTGTAGCTACATTAAAAAATTGGTAAATTCCTAGTCCACGTCCTTATTTCATTAAGGGACGTGAACTAGGAAGGGTTTATTTTGAAATTCATAAATTCAACTTTCTTTTCAACTGATTATCTGATAAATATTAATTGACAGAAAATTTAGTATCTTAACTATTTCTTCTATATGTACTAATAATTTCCCTCGTGTGTTTATTTATTTATTTGGTGTCCGCTTATACACGATGTGTATTAAACATGAAGATTGTAACAATGATACGCACTGGAATATATTGACTTGATATTCAAATTCCCAGTTTTTATTCAATTTTTAAATGTATTTTATCTATAAAATAAATTAGACTATGTAGAAAAATAAATTTTAATTGAATTCATTAAAAGTAACCTAATAACGGGTAAGAAATCAGTATTGATCATACCCGTTATTTTTAACGGGAAAATACACTAGTATACGAATAATTCCAAAATGGAATATTTGAAATTGAAATTCAGCAAATTAAATAATATCGGTTTGGAAAACAAATATACTTTTTTTTAAATGATTATCATGATAAGAAAATTATTAATTTACGTTTACCCCCTTCCTAGTACCTATATACTATATAATATTAAATATATGATATAGGTATGTTAATTGTGGAATAAAATGATCACTTCATACAGACCCTATAGGGGGAAGTCTACATTTATCGGCCACTTAGGAGGTTGCTTTCAAAACTATTATTATTGTTTAACTCTCTTCTCTACTAATGCATATACGACAGAATCAACTAAAAGATGAAATTCAAATCTTTTAAACCATATAAAGTACTATGCAGTTCGTTTAGTATAAATTAATCTACATTGAATCAAATATTATACCAGAAAAACTCCAATTATCGACGATATGTTGACACTAAAAATCGTCATTCATGTTAATACTCATTTATCGTCATGTGTCGATACATGGGTGATATCGTCCACAGAATAAAACTTTCATTGAACAGCTGGCAGGATGCGGGAAAAAAGGTAGAATGGGGTGAAATACAGTAGAATGGGGAAAAATTCAGTAGAATGGGGGAAAATTAGGTAGAATGGGGAAAAACTAGGTAGAATGGGGGAAATTAGGTAGAGTGGGGGGAAATCAGGTAGAACGGGGGAAACTAGGTATAATGGAAGAAATTAGGTAGAATGGAGGAAAATCAGGTAGAACGGGGGAAAACTAGGTAGAATGGAAGAAATTAGGTAGGATGGGGGGAAAAGTCAACATGATGGCAAAATGGGAAAAATAATGATTGCAGTCGTGGTTTAACGTCTGCATCGGAACCAAATGCCATATCGCTGATGTCAAAAGGAAATTAAATACAAGCGACTCGAAGAAGCAGTCAGAAAGAAAAGTAGCTTCATCAACAAAGTCACCTACCACCGTCAGTGACAATTCTCATGGATGTAGAATAGCTACTCCGTGAATGGAGTCACTTGAAAAAAATAAGATAATACATAATCTAAATTATAACAGTTCGAGGAACGCTACTAGGATAGCGCTAGGGTTATGTTCTTCAACTACGAGGTCTTAAATTTTGTGTTAGGTAGACTCGTTGGTTTTATTTACTATCACCTCTTCATTTTTCTCTTCGATCCGTGAGTGCAATCACAGCCTCACAGGATATACCGTATACGTATACTTCTTAGTCACATTTTTGGTAAGTGATTGAATTCAAGGAGTAGCTTTCCTGTATCCATGAGCTAGACACCCACAGGTGGTATTTGACTTTGCTTGTGAATCTCATCTTAAATAAAATTTACCATTTTGAAGTCAGTGACTTGGCATCCGATTCTGCAGGAGACGTAAAAACCCCTACGCAAGTAATTAATCAAAGCGACAATATTTTTAATTTTCTTCTCACTAAATAATCTTGAGTATCACAATAATGTTTCGTACTATTGGGTCACACAGAGTATTAAAAACTTGAAAAAGAATGGGAAATATATAGTAAACTTTATTTTACGCGGTTTATTTAACATAATCATATTTTTCCCGGATACTGGAAATGACATTTAAGATAATATGATGGATTAACAATATTTAATTTATGATATGAATTATTTCAGCTGAAATCAATTTATTTGAGAGGAAAAAATTGTAGATAACCAATGTCTTATCGAAATTTTGATAGATCACGTTGTTTGTTTTTCCCAATAGATGAAGTTCACAAAATATCTATCATCGTATACTGTGTAAATAATAATTAACCGAATCTCAGAGAAATGTAAACACTAAACTAACTATTAAATGATTTTAAAATGAATATCATCTATATATTAATTATTAATATCACACGCAGATGTACAAACATTCTTTGGATAACGTGTATGGCAATACAACAACATGACGTCTAAAACTTGTGAAAATTTTGTACGTTTTATCAAAATAGATGACTCTTTTTCTATTTAAATCAAATTTTGTTTATTTTTACTAATCATTATTTAGATGAACAAGGTACATAATAGTATAATCAACTATTCTGATTCTATTATATTTATTTGAAGCGTGAAATCACGCATATAAATTCTCTATACCTAATCAATTTCGGTAGGTTTATCCTGAATGTACAGTATCGTCATACATCTTATCAGTTAAACTGACTCTCTAACTGCAATTTTAAATGAAATTATTTAAATTTTTGTAACGATATTAAAAATATATAGAAACATCGAACTGTAAAAACCTAAACCATGAAAATGTTTCTAAGTCTTGTTATAGACGAAAATAACTGAAACGTGACGATAAATAGAGAGTGGCGATACAAGGAGCCCTCACCATACATGCAAGTATACTTTTGTAACTTTTTTAGATGATACTTATTTTTATTATATTTTCTTTTTCCTTTACTTTAATTATAATGATATTTCAATACTTTTCTTTGGCTCTAAATAAATGACTTCTGCATGAAAATAAAATGTTTAATTGTTAGTAATAATTTACTTAAATATCAATAACATAACTTTGAGAGTAATGAGTGAGAATTCAAAGCTCGTCTTGAGTGAGGTAGGTTGCGAAGACGAGTGTGCTAGCGTTGGTGCTTGCGTTGCCAAGGCTTGGGGTATCCTCTACTTTACCACGTTGAGGAGAAGGATATACGCTTGATAGCTGATATATCAGTCGAACCTGTGACTGAGAATGATTACCACTGAGTTGCGTAGTAGTAATTGCGGCGTAGTACTAGTTGCGTAGACTAATTCCTGCAAATCATGAAGGATATCAATATTTGCATTTGTATATTATTTTCACTCCTCTGGTTAGATTACGTTACTTTAAATAAATAAATTGTTTACTAAACAATTGTCTAGTAATCACCAAAAGTTACTCAAATGAAATAGGAGTGAGTTATTTAGAATATTAAAATAAATGAGATTATAAGAACTTAGTCAGTTAAAAAGAAAATTGCTTACTACCGATAAGGTTGGTGAGATTTAATATCTGAGGCAGTACCCCTTAAGGCTTTGAGGCTTATCGTTTTCTTTGATAGCGTCACTCATAGAAAGCGTACTGAGCAAGCTTTACGCTATGCGTATATTATGTACACATAATATCTAGTACTGATAATAACTAATATTACATATATTGAATACATTACTATTATTTAAGGCACTGCCATATTTAGTATACTTGTTATTTAAATATTTGCATTCAATGATATGGTAAGTAAGATAAGAATTATAGAATAGTAAATATTCATTATATTATGACAGATAATATAATAAGCTGTATATAAAGAAAGATGAAATTATATATTTATACTGTACCCAATTATTGGGGATGATGAAACTGAAGATATTGTGCTGAAGAAGTAGCAACGATGTTCAGTGTTCATAGATGAGCGTCAAGAGGGTAGGTATATATTGGGCATAAGTTTGTATAACCAAGCTAGTATTTTACTGACAATTAATAAGTTTCCTAGGTCTGTAAAGTAAGAATATGTTATCACAAATGTAAAGAAGGAATTCTCAATGAGAATAGACTATAAGTATATCAAATGATATGTGTCTATGAAATTACGAATCACAAAGTGGTGACCAGTTTTGTAACTCTTTTAGATGATACTTATTTTTATTATATTTTCTTTTTCCTTTACTTTAATTATAATGATATTTCAATACTTCTCTTTGGCTCTAAATAAATGACTTCTGCATGAAAATAAAATGTTTAATTGTTAGTAATAATTTACTTAAATATCAATAACATAACTTTGAGAGTAATGAGTGAGAATTCAGAGCTCGTCTTGAGTGAGGTAGGTTGCGAAGACGAGTGTGCTAGCGTTGGTGCTTGCGTTGCCAAGGCTTGGGGTATCCTCTACTTTACCACGTTGAGGAGAAGGATATACGCTTGATAGCTGATATATCAGTCGAACCTGTGACTGAGAATGATTACCACTGAGTTGCGTAGTAGTAATTGCGGCGTAGTACTAGTTGCGTAGACTAATTCCTGCAAATCATGAAGGATATCAATATTTGCATTTGTATATTATTTTCACTCCTCTGGTTAGATTACGTTACTTTAAATAAATAAATTGTTTACTAAACAATTGTCTAGTAATCACCAAAAGTTACTCAAATGAAATAGGAGTGAGTTATTTAGAATATTAAAATAAATGAGATTATAAGAACTTAGTCAGTTAAAAAGAAAATTGCTTACTACCGATAAGGTTGGTGAGATTTAATATCTGAGGCAGTACCCCTTAAGGCTTTGAGGCTTATCGTTTTCTTTGATAGCGTCACTCATAGAAAGCGTACTGAGCAAGCTTTACGCTATGCGTATATTATGTACACATAATATCTAGTACTGATAATAACTAATATTACATATATTGAATACATTACTATTATTTAAGGCACTGCCATATTTAGTATACTTGTTATTTAAATATTTGCATTCAATGATATGGTAAGTAAGATAAGAATTATAGAATAGTAAATATTCATTATATTATGACAGATAATATAATAAGCTGTATATAAAGAAAGATGAAATTATATATTTATACTGTACCCAATTATTGGGGATGATGAAACTGAAGATATTGTGCTGAAGAAGTAGCAACGATGTTCAGTGTTCATAGATGAGCGTCAAGAGGGTAGGTATATATTGGGCATAAGTTTGTATAACCAAGCTAGTATTTTACTGACAATTAATAAGTTTCCTAGGTCTGTAAAGTAAGAATATGTTATCACAAATGTAAAGAAGGAATTCTCAATGAGAATAGACTATAAGTATATCAAATGATATGTGTCTATGAAATTACGAATCACAAAGTTTAAGAACTATACACAGGTGTTTATTTAACTAGTTCAGCGTCTATACTGACAGTTGGCGCAGAATATTCCAAAGAGGGCTTTGTTTTCTTAGGCCTAGTGGATACATTGTTTACAAACTTTCTAGCTTCGCGAGGGTTGTTACTATCGGTAACAAATATAAGGTGTGCGTGTGATGATGGTTGTTTGAAAATAAGATTATTTGTATACAATTAAGAAGGAAATTATATTTATTATTAAAGAGAATTAAGTTAACCTTAAGGAAGAGCATGCTGTTAAAATAAGATAATTAATAAAATAAAGATAAGGAGAATTATGATTAGTATTTTATATTTAAGGATTATATATAAGAATGTATGACGTGAGTCACTACAATACTTTTTGCTTTATCTCTCATTCATCATAATCAAACAATTCATCCATCTTATATAATATATATGAAGGTATAAACATATGTTTATTTTTTCCTGAATAAAGTTTATTATTATAATTTCATTGTGGTCTCTGAAACTTAATCCACTCACAGTTTTTAATATCAAGTGCTCAAACAAGAAAATTTCCATTATATTCTCTCCATCTTGTAGCTACATGTAAAAGTAATCGAAAAAGTTGTACTTATCCTATTATCGCGCACGTTCTTAGAACGAGATTATAACGTACTTGGCCCAGTTGCGAAATACGACTCCCTCAATGGAAAATAAGGGTTTTTGTGTGTTTTTAATGATGGCTGTCATGAAATACGACACCTTACAAATATAAAAATTATATTCGGCACCTATGATACAAAAATTTGTTATTATATTTATTCTTGTTATTATTAAATTCAAATGATTTCATTACTAATACTTGAGTGTAAATTAAGAGGAGTCGGATTGTGTTAAAATCGTCTCTCTATATAGCTGTCAGGAAAAGCGACTCCCTTGAATTTCTCCCCGTAGGAATACTAAAGAGATACGATTTAATTACCATGTGAGGAGTCGGATCAATGAATTAAAAAGACGGCTCTTATACCCTTAGTTGCGAAACACGACTCCTTGCAAAATATCAAAGGATAATAGCCTGATAGGTTAGGTTAATGATATGATTAGGTTAGGATATGAAATTTATACATATAACCAAAACTACGATTTAGAATGAACTACATTTTTGAATGAAACCTAAACTAAGTTTTAGTTGTCTCTTTATTACATGTCAGAATATTTTAAGATCGAGGAGTCGGATCGAATCTTTGTATTTCAAAGTAGTCGTATTTTGCAACTGTGCCACGTACTTACCTAAAAGTCGTACTGATATCGTCTTATTCATATTAGTTATAGATTTAAATATATGTTAGATATTTACAAGGTAACGTTTTGTAGTGTATATATTAAAATTATATCCATATTCCACAGTGTTTCCATGATCAACACTCAGGATGTCAAAATGGAAAAAACCGCTAGTGTCCACGTGGGCAAAAAATGATGCATTTTGCCACAGAACAAATGAAGTCTTGTCTAGACAATTTATATGGTACTTACGTTGCCAAAAAACAAGAAAATGTACCTTCAAACTCATGCACGAGATGGGCAAACTCGCGTGTTGATGACGTCAGTAGCTCAAGATAATTTCAAATTTGTAAGCTATGTGTTATAAATAATGAGTTTTTACATGTTCTCCATTTTTGCCAATCAGTTTACTATCAAGAACACTTCAAATATGTCTATCTATTGCAAAATTCCGTGTCCGGTATCAGTTTGTTTATGTTATGAAGTGTAGGGTTGAAGGTGTGACGTCACTATAACGCACAGTGTATTTTAAAACAAGTACAGAGGCTACTTCGCTATTCATTGTTCTAAGATTTAACTATGATTACCGGCACAATGAGGAAAGAACGTGTACCGACTAACTATAAGTCAATTTAGTCAAAGCTGTTGATAAGTACCATAACGGCATAACCTTGTACATACCTATCTAGCACTTGAAAATAACCAATGTCAAGTCATGCCAACTGACTTAAATAAGATACCTCCAACTAATACCCATCTAATTTGTGTAGTAGCTATATCTGAGTCCTGAAATGAAGAGCTATAAGCTAGGTAGTGCCGTTGTGCTAGTAATTTAGTAAACTGTGGATACTAGGTTATAGGTACCAAGGTTTATATATAATATATAGCTATTATTATCTATTTATAAATGTGACTGATTGTTGGATGTCCTTCAAGTTCTAAATTTCTACCTAATTGTAAAAATGATATATAATAACTACTTTAATTAATTTACAATAAGTCTACCTAGGTAGTTATTTTTTTTATTAGATTAGTAGATACCTATTCATAGTATTGAATTTTTGTTAGGTAGCCTAGCTACCTATTTAATATTTATGACATTATAATCTATAGAAAAGGAAGAGTTAAGAGTAGGTAGGTAAGTTTAATTCTTTACCTAAGAGGCTCAGAATAATCAGATTAGTACCTGTGACCCTGTCCAGTTTCTACTCCAGTTTGCAGAATATAGAACACTTATAAAACTTTCAACATTTTCTGTGCTAAGGCAGGCTAGGCAGCAAAGCAAATCCTTAGACCTTAATTTCATCCTATAGTGAGTATAGTCTATAGCCAGTCTGCAGAATATGGGACATTTTTAACATTTTCTGTGCGAACAATCCTTAATTTCCTCCTATATTTACATTAATTTTAATGTGAACTGAAGGCAAAAATAGAGGATCTCTTGGAGAACACTTTACCAGTTCCTGCAGTCTGGTTCTATAGAAAAATATTAAGAGGCCAGACTGGGCCTGACTGGCCAGTCTGCAGAATATGCAATATCAAATATATATATGGGAGATATTAATGTTTGATTGATTGTGGCCCTGAGCCCTCTAAAACATTCTGAACCGAAATTACATTAAATGATTAAAATGTTGCATAACTACAAAAATAAGCTTAGAAGCGCAGTGCCCAAGTAAAATAGGTAGTATGACAGTATGACTCATAAAATCTCCATTCGTCTCTCCAGCTCTCTCCAAAAATCACCAAATTTCTCTCCAAAATGATCAAATTATCATAAATTCTCTCCAAAATAACATTGTAGCATAGGAGAAAATTAGATACCTATTTCTCTCCATTTGCATTTGAAGGACTCAAAATAACTGTCTCTAACTCGCCATTAAAATGGCGACTTTGGACATGCTTTATTACCTGGCGCAGTGCATGCTATAATTAATTAATTTAAGTTTTTAATGTGTGTTTTAAAGCAATGATGTTTCTGTATTTAGAGGCCACATTTAGTTAGTGTGCCGAAATTTACCTGCTTGCCAAGTAAAATAGTATCCATGTTTCAGAGGCTGGAAAATTGTAAGCCAATTATTGAGCCAAAATTTCACAAAAAATCTGAGCCAAGCCAATTTGGCTCATTTTTTGAAGATTTCAAGCCAAAATTAACATGAGAACATAGGAATTAATTCAAAATTTAAAGCCAATTAGACATATCTGAGATTTGACCATTTCAAATCTAAGCCAATTAATTGACTTTAACTGACATACTCTTATACATGGAATAGTATGGCTCATTGTCTCTCCAAAAATCATCAAGTTTCTCTCCAAAATGCAAAATAGAGGACAACTTGAGATATTTGATACATAATACAATAGGTATATTGTTCAACTATTATTCTATTACTAATTCCATATCTATCTAGTTTTATATATATTAATGTTTTAACTAATCATGAATTATGTATAGTTAAGTTTCAACCATCCAGTTCCAAGTTCAAGAAGCTCTCATATATTTTCCTTTTTTTCAGATAAGCTATCAAAGTTTAATCATTTAGTCTCTTATTATTCAATACCAAATCTCTCAATCTTTCATCATGCTGTTGGGTCTTGGAAATCCTCTTTTGGATATTTCTGCAAATGTCACTGAAGATGTCCTCACTAAATATGGACTGAAGGCCAATGATGCTATCCTTGCTGAGGAGAAGCACATGCCTCTGTACTCAGAGCTGTCTGCTCTCAAAGATGTTGAGTACAGCTCTGGAGGCGCAACCCAAAACTCTATTAGAGTAGCTCAGGTGTCTATTTATTTATCTGAACAAATTTTTCTCTTACAAAATTCAATTCAATTAGAATGCCGGGACACTTTCAATTGTAGAAATTATAAATTTCAAAGTAAAAGAACAAATTAAATTATCGTCTTAATTTCTATATAATTTATTGCTATAAATTTCTCACCATCATTTTCTTTACAGTGGATCTTGGGAAAAGACAATTCGACTTATTACTTTGGCAGTGTTGGCAAAGATAGTTTCAGTGAAATTCTTCTTGCTAAAGCAAAAGAAGCAGGAGTTTGTGTCAAGTATCAGTTCAATGAGGCACACGCTACAGGTAGCTATTTAATTTCCAATGCATTATTATAGCTAGTTTCTTGGATATAAAGTTAAAACCAGAGATTAATTTGAGTATGTTCATTTATTGAGGAGATAATAATATTCAATCTGGGATTCTGGAAAAGAATCTACATTTCCCCATCTTGTCAAAATTTTGTTCTTATTAACCAGTTGTTTATAATTTTTTTCTAACGCTACTTACAGGTTTAGAGGATAGTGCTAGGGTTGTGCTCTTCAACTACGAGGTCTTATATTTTGTGTTAGGTAGACTTCATTTATTATACCCTCTTCATTTTCCATCCACGAGTATAGTCACCAAACACTTGCTGATTTTGTTCATTGAGCAACTTTCTTTACTGACTTCTTTTTCCAGTCCCTTTTATTATAAATTCACTTTTGAATTCAAAGATATGGCCTCTGATTCCAAAACCCCCTACTAAATTAAATTTCTGAGTAACTGAGGTCAATTTGAATTAGTATCCAACTTTCTATTCAACCATTATAAATTTTTTCAAACCCATGCATTTCATATTTATTTTTCAGGCACTAGTGCCGTAGTTATCACCCAAGGAGGAAAGTGCCGCTCCCTCGTTGCTAATTTGGCCGCTGCAAACCACTTCACCAAAGATCACATTGACATCCCTGAAAATAAAGCCATTATAGAAAAATCCAAAGTGTTCTATATTTCTGTGAGTTGTTTGGTTATGTTAATTACACTTTATTATATCCAATTCTAAATAGTTTTATCAGATTATGTGTAATTATTCTTCAAAGTCATTACATTGATTTTGGATATATTATTTTTCAGGGTTTTTTCCTCACTGTAAGTCCAGAGACTATCTTGGCTGTTGGCAAACACTCTTTTGATAACAAGAAGACATTCTGCATGAACCTCTCAGCTCCTTTCCTCTGCGAGTTCTTTGCCGAGCCAATGATGAAAGCATTCCCTTATGTTGATATCATCTTTGGAAACGAGTCTGTGAGTAAAAATATACACCTTGCCTCGATCATAAATCTATGTTCTCTTTTAAGTTTAAAGCGTCCGATGTCACGTACGTTGATGAATAAATCATTAACTTGGTAGTCTATAAAACTAATTGTTACTTTGTTTTTTCAAAAAATAACCAATTAGTATCATCTTACAGCTAGTTGATGTGGACATCTAATTAGGTACATCTTCTTTCCATGCTTTTTATTTAAATACATGTGTATTTTTTTGTTCAGGAAGCAGCAAAGTTCAGTGAAGTGCAAGGCTTTGGCACTACTGATCTGAAGGAAATAGCACTAAAGATGGCAACACTTCCCAAAGAAAACAAAAGTAAACCAAGAATTGTTATCATCACTCAGGGAGCTGATGCCGTCATCTCTGTAGTTGGTGAGAATTTTGTAAACCGAGGAATTGCTTAGTTTATTACAGAGATATTGTTCAATTTGTAACAGAGATATTGTATTATAGTTCAATTTGTAACCGAGATATTATATTATAGTTCAATTTGTAACAGATAGCTATTTTTCAATTTTTATCTGTTTTCAACTTTATCACATTAATCAAACAGATCAGTTCAATAGTAATCAACTTTCTACTGTTTCAAAATGTACCTATAATTTAATTCCGTGAAATTTTAATCCTCAGATGGTGTTGTGGAAACTCATTCCGTGGTGAAACTCCGTGATGATCAACTAGTAGACAGCAATGGTGCTGGCGATGCCTTTGTAGGGGGTGAGTTTAATAAGTTTATTAATGAAGGCTTACAAAAGAAATTAGCTAAATAAACATACAAAAATACATGGTAGCTATAGCTAAACATTAAGCCAAACAATTAGCCTGAATTTAAGCTAATATGGCAGCGTGTCTTAACATAGTTGGTACAAACTATGTAGCTACATATAGTAATGAGTAGAGTTGTGACAATATGCTTTTAAAATCATAGATCCCGAAAGTGTGATTTAAACAGCATTGAATGGCTTTAAACCAGCGGTATATAGTATTCGATAGCCTTTGTTTTGTCTGACATTCTTAAGATCATGATTTTGAAAGCATATTGTCACAACCATAGTAATGAGAATCGGCAAGGGAAGGGATTTTTGACAATTAAATGTTTCTATTAAAACTATTGATAGTTTTTAAATTTAACAATTTGCAAAATAGTTTATTGAATAACTCCAGATATGAATTATGTTAACACTTCAATGTTGATATTTCTAAATATGGATTTCATAGTTCTGCTCAAGACCTATTTAGAGTTTGAAGTTCATTCATTTGAATCTTTGATTCGATAAATATGTCTGCGTTTGAGTGAACACTGTTATTGATGTATAAATCTGTTACAGGATTCTTGGCTGAGTTGGTGAATGGTTTGCCTGTGAAGGACTCCATCAAATGCGGTATTTGGGCTGCCACTCAAATCATTCAGCGCTCCGGATGCACTTACCCCATGGACTTATCTTACGTTAGATAGGTGCATAACTCAGTTATAAGATATAAATACAATAGGTACATAATTTCATGCTATTAGATAAATGGGTACATAACTCAATGCTATGCGATAATAGGTACATACTCCCATGCTTTGCAGTATATAATTACACTTTTTGCTTTAGGTAGCTAAACAACTTATGATAGATAAGAACATAGCTTTGTGCTTTACAATAGATAGATACAAAGCTCCTTGCTTTACAATACACACACTCCTTGCTTTACAACACAAACACTCCTTGCTTTACAATACAATTACTCCTTGCTTTACAATACAAATACTCCTTGCTTTACAACAGATGGTACATAACTTCATATCTTGTATTCGGCTTTCATCGCACTTGTGATAAGATAAATTAGAGATTTTAGTCATTGTCTTCACATTCACACTAAGCATGACAATAAATACGTTATCATTTCGATATACTAAATATATAACGTCATTAGTTTCATTAGAACTATATAATTGTATATCTAGTCTTCAAGTATTGAGCTTTAAGTAATTGAAGCATAAGTAACTTTATATTCAAATTAAATCTTTTTTATAAATTACTGAATTTCTAACATTATTATGATTATTTTAAAGCATCAAACTATGTTGAAAGAAATTCTCACTATCCAGTTAGTTGCTTATGAATTCTATGATGAAGGTAGAAATTAATTTAAATTATAAAAAGCATCTTTTTGATATATTGTTCCTAGCATTTGTTGGCAGCACTTTTTATATGAATATTTTATACAACACACGAGTTATAACTTGTTTCATTATATCCCAATTATTTTTGAACTAGTAACTAGTTTTAATGCAACCCTTTTAAATTCGCTAATTAAGCTGTGACATACAACCTCGGCACTTTTTTTCAAACAATGTTATTTAATTCACCCTTGCATGTTATATGAAAATTATTTGGTTCTCTAAACCATTTTGAAAGTTTAAGAAGACTAATTGAAAACCTATGTCTTCCCATTCGATATAGATTGCCTTGCTGGATAATTCAAACCCAATTTGGTAAATAAATGAACACCAATTTTCAACCAAAACACAGAAATTATCTTGGAAAAAAATTTATTAGCACTGAAATTATTGTACGAAAGATCCCGACATTTTCAGAAATTTAAGTTTTTAGTTTTTTATGATTCTTTCAAACTGGCAATGATTGTTATATTTTAAATATCAAATCTGAAGTTGTTCACACCTACATATATGGGACAAATTTTTTTAAGAATTTTGAACGAAAGGCCATCGCTGTGCTTGAATTCCAACATATAGCAAAATGCTATGATATGTACGGTGTCCGGAAAATTGTCCGTGACTTTGTGTTTTTTTACTTTTTATAACCTTATTTGGTCATATAAACACATTATAACAACATTTTCATTCATTAAAAAATGGGTTTGCCATTCATTAAGAAGTTGAGGGGACATTATTAGCTAAGTCAGCTGTAATGTAGTTTTTGTATCCGCTAGTTTGTCGTACTGCACACTTCATTATTGCGGCACGCCCGCAGATACACATATATTCGATGTAATAAACTCACAGACCAATGAATTCATTGGTCTGTAAAAAACTTGCTAATGTTCCTGTGAATTAAGCCTATCGTCAGGTTAGTACAGATTGCAGTTCTGGATAATTCAAAGTATATCGCCTGGTTAGATAACTGTTTACCATGACTTTATGATTTAATGTACCTATTGTTCAAGGCAAGTTACTTTGCTTTTAAAGCTATATACTTTCAATTCTTTAAATAATATTTTTTGTCTTTTTGATACTGACAGACAAATATGTAACTGGAATTCATTACAATTTTATTTTACCATACTTCGAATTCGACCAATAGAACGGGTCAAATAGTTGTAATGTAGCTATTGTCAAAATACTCCTATAAGAGAAGTTGATTTGCAAAGTAAGTCCGTTCTCTACACTGTAAAGCCCCGTTAACACGCAACGATATATTGGACCAATTTATCGTAATGAAGAGGTTGTTGCAATCTATCGCTACGTTTAAACAGGTGATCGTAGCAATTTATTGGATTGTGTGATTGGTGCCAGCAGGCTCAAATTTACACGAATCGTAACGATATGTTTGAACGTGTAAACAGGGTTCCAAGAAATTGTTACAATCTAGCTCAACATATAATACGAAACACATTCCAAATGCAGACTACCACAATGTTTCTTCCATGACGGATAGTAAAGACTAAAAATATTGGAGTAAAAATTGTTGCATGTAAACACTGTCTCAATCATCTGATAAATTGTTACGATCTCTGTGTTCAATAAATCGCTCCAATTTATCGTAGCGTGTAAACGGGGCTTTAGACAACCTCATTCGGTCATCTTCTTTTGGAAGCACAGAATTGTATCGGTGAAGTTAAAGTTTAGTGTTCATAATTGCTAGGTTTACCTCCTTTTTTGTATTGTTTACGACTGTTCCGAGCACAAAATCAGATATCAATGACTTCTTAAGTATCACATGAGTTTTTAAATTTCTATTTGAATATTCGATATTGGTGAGTTCAATTCTTCATGTTGTTAATGGAAAAAAATGTGTTTTTAAACAAAACAAAATAAATATAACATTTGGAACAGTAATAATTCACAGAATAGATAAGTTACGAAATATCGGTCAGTACTACATCTTTGGACATATAAGAAAAAACGGAATTATTGTTATTACACAGTGCTATCTAATACTTCTGCGAACCCAGGTTTGCAGAAGTATGATAGCACTGCCACAGTGTAATAATAACAATTTTTATATTGATTTTTCTTATATGTTCGAAGATGTAGTAATGACCAATAATTCGTAACTCACCTTATGTGAATTATTTATTTTCTTCGGGTAAAATCGATGACATGAAAATAGAGTACGTAGGTAAATAGCAGCGTGGTCGGTGACAACTGCTTTCATAGCTACGGTTGCTAGCACTGTCTGGAAAACGCCTAAAGGGTCTATAAAACTTTTAACCTTGGCTAGAGTTTGCTCTGTCAGTCTCACTAGTTTAGAGTTAGGGTACGGTTATGTAGGTGGTCAACTGTGCTGCTCTTCACCATCCTCAGTTATTTTCAAATTTGCCCTTTTTTTGCGCGCAATTTAATAATTTAGGTTTATAAATTATATTTTTTTTAAACTTTTGATTGCGTAAAATAACAGCAACTTTGGAAGATTATTTTAAGTATCACATTATTAATTCATTTTCCAGAATAATGGAAATTTCCTTATGTAGCAATAGGTACAGGTATAAACATTTTCATATGATTTCCTACTGCCACAGTTATTACATATATAGTATTTTTATCATCTGATTATCCCGAAGATGTTTATCAGATATATATATATATATATATTATTTATTACAAATCACGTTACTTGCAGTTTTAGAGGATAGCGCTAAGGCCATAATTAGACGTCATAAAACATAGTTTTTGTTTTGCTAGGTGTGTACGTAATATATAGGTTCAGTCTTTTTTTTCTAATTTTTTTATTGCAGATTGCTTATGATTTTTTTTTTTTCAATATAGCTACGTGGGTTTAATATGTCGTCACAATAGGATTCAAACAATTATAAAGGTAAATAATTACAGTATTTATTACCAGATGACTCGGAGTTCAGTTGATCATTATTCATAAATTTGTTTTATTTAATATGGTCATCCATCAAATTTTGAAGTCGTAGGCTAGATGAAATTTTTTATTTATATATAGAATGTTTTCTTAATTGAATATTTCTAATAAGTTAACTTATCACATGAAATTATAGATACATGCATTAATTTTTTTAAATTAATTTATTACTAATTCGCATTAAATTGTGTCCAAGAATGCCCCGATTAATTAAAACAACAGTCAAGAATTAGCAATTTTATTCATTTTTTTAACAAAACTTGAATATGTAACTAATAATTAATTTGTAAATTAATCATATATAGTATAGTTTGCATGGTTTTGAAGAGCTAGTCATATGAACTTTATTTACTATATATAACAATCCTATTTATTGATTTCTTTTTTCTGGTATTGTTATTCTGTAAATTTTCATTTGAATTAAATGATACTTTACGCAATGTTAACTCTCAATATTAATGACATTTTGTAATGTTGGTTAAATAATTTGTAATTGTATCACTAAACAATGAAAAAATACGAGTCAAGTTGACTGAAAATTCGAGATTTCAGTTTGTCCCAAAACTGGCTCAAAAATGTGAGTCAATTTGACTCATCCTATTATTTTGCTCAAAAACAAGAGTTATATTGACACCTCATTCATAGTCAGAATGACTCATGACTCAGGTAGAGTCAATCAAGAAAAAAGAATTACCTGCATGCAATCTTTATTGTTTCAATCAATACGTTTATTATACCTCTTCATTTTCATTCAAACCACATGAAATTTGATAGCATATTTATTTGTTCTTACTTTCAATAATCAATGCATGAACTAATTTTAAGTCCAAAGAAGAAGAATAAACTCCTTTTATTTTGAATTTATTATTTATTAGGTAAGGAGATTATATTAAATATTAAATATTCAGGTATGGGTAGAAAACAATAAAAATTGTAAAATAAAACTTCAATTCACAATAGGTAATCAATGACAGCTTAAATGTGGTCTAAACATGCAATGTTTGTTTAATCTAAACAATGAAGCGTACAATCTTCTTCTTCAGCGTCAGATATTAGTGTTTCGGACGATTGTTGCATACCCAATGGGAATCAAAAAAAAATATAGGCATATAAAAATATATACCGAAACAAATTTCATTCAGATTATGATCCTAGATCTTATAGTTTTATAATATTATTTATAAAAACTCCTTTTTTACCTATAGCTTAATTATAGAGGACCTTTAAAAAATAAAATATTCATATGATTTGTATATTATATTAAAATATAAAAAAAATTATAATATATATTGATAAGACGATCTAGCCAATGATCTGAAATTATTGAACAGCGTAATAATGGTTAATTATATAATAATTTATATGTAATTGAAGATTCAATGAAGTTTATTCTAAATTATTGCGGTATATATATTTTTATTATGAATAACTACATACTATTTAGCCATAAAATTAGACTATAAACTTGAAATAGAATTAAAAAATGTAAGTAACGTCAGCTGTTGACATTTTTAGTGAAATTAAATTTATAAGATTGCAAAGCTAAATGAAATACTTTCAAAAAATCTCAGCTGAAAATGAAAAATTAAATGTCCAACATATGTGTTGTCCAATCAATTAATTAATTTCTTTATAGAATACTGTTTTCATTTATTAATTAAATAAAAGACAAAATTCAATTGTTCTATAGGATCAAATGGTATTGACTCGTTATTGAGGTATTCGTTGAAAAATATAAAATGTCCGTTTCAACAAATATTATATTTTTTTGTATTTATTTAAGTTCTTTTCATAGAGAACGGTCTTTTTCTATTTTTGGACCTTGAAGGTGTTCTCTCTTTTTTTCAGATCTGTGGTAACTACAGTCTTCATAATGTACATATCGGTCAGTGACATTTCTAGCCCCAAAAAATACGTAAAGTGATGTAATTAATAAGATACAAAAAAATGGATCAAAATAAATTTCAATCAACTATTTCGATTAATTTCTGTTGAATCTATACGTCTTCATAGCCATGCCAAACAAAAGTGACAGGATAAGTTTTGAAAATTGTTTATTGTAATGGTATAAGTAAAGTCAAGAGATATTCAATTAGGATATAATTCCTATCATCACTCTTACAGGAGTCATTCCGTAGGACCTGGCTAGCTCCTGGATCTTCGCCAGTTGACTGGTGTGAGCCTAACTACGTCGTAACTTCCGCCGTCGCAGAGTTCACAAACACATTTTCGAATGTCCTTTTCTTGATAGCTGGTCCAATTTGCATGAGGAATAACTCCTGGAGAACTTTCAGTAGCCAGGTTTCTGTAGGTGCAGACATTCAGTTCTCGTTGCTGCTGCTTGTAGCACTCTCTAGCATGTACTTCCATGCCAAACTATCATTAATGGGACAGTTCCTTGATGAAATATTCATTCTTTGGGGAATAGTTTTATCATATGCTTCATTCTTACCAAATAAATACAGGCCATCTTTTTATCATGGTAAGACAGCCTACATGATTTCAATTTTCATTGGAATTATCTGTACTGTCCTTTGGTCAGTTTCACCTTTCCTGAACGCATTCATACTAATGGTAAGTATTCTTCCTACCATATTTTTGCAGTACATGGTGCTTAAAGATAGGAAAGAAGTAGAGGTGATATATCTTAGCAGGACTCTGGCAACAGTGTTGAGTCTTGCAATTTTGATATGGGTGATAGACAGAACATTGTGTGGAACGCTGCTTTCGCTGAACATACCTGGGCTGCACAGCGTCTGGCATATAATGTCCTGCTTTGCATTCTACCTGAACATAACAGTATACTGTTTTATCAAAACTGAAGAAGAACAACCATACTTAAAGCCAACAATTCGCTTTTACCCAGGAACGAATTGGGGTGTACCGTACCTCTACATCAGAGAGGTGTATCGATAACAACAAAACAATTGTAATACTGAAATAAAAATTCTTCTCGTTAAGTATTCAAAAACTAACAAAGAAATTAAATGTGAAGATATTTTAGCTCTAAGTTAATAGACATATTTATCGAAATCAAATTTAAATGTGCAGCAACTAAAAATTTTGATAGTGTTAGTTCTAATTTCGCGGATTCTTCGATAGTACCGTGACCGAACAACTGCCACCCTCAGACAACAGCCTCCCCCGGACAACTGACACCCTAGAACAACTGCCACCCTCGAACAACTGCCCCCCTCGGACAACTGACATCCTCAGACAACTGACACCCTCGGACAACTGCCACCCTCGGACAACTGCCACCCTCGGACAACTGCCACCCTCGGACAACTGCCATCCTCGGACAACTGCCACCCTCGGACAACTGCCACCCTCGGACAACTGCCACCCTCGGACAACTGACATCCTAGGACAACTGACACCCTTGAACAACTCCCACCCTCGGACAACTGACATCCTCGGACAACTGCCACCCTCGGACAACTGCCACCCTCGAACAACTGCCACCCTCGGACAACTGCCACCCTCGGACAACTGACACCCTAGGACAACTGACACCCTAGGACAACTGCCACCCTCGGACAACTGACACCCTAGGACAACTGACACCCTTGAACAACTGCCACCCTCGGACAACTGACATCCTCGGACAACTGCCAATCTCGGACAACTGCCACCCTCGGACAACTGACATCCTCGGACAACTGCCACCCTCGGACAACTGCCATTCTCGGACAACTGCCACCCTCGGACAACTGCCACCCTCGGACAACTGCCACCCTCGGACAACTGCCACCCTCAGACAACTGACACCCTCGGACAACTGACACCCTAGGACAACTGACATCCTCGGACAACTGCCACCCTCGGACAACTGCCATCCTCGGACAACTGCAACCCTCGGACAACTGCCACCCTCGGACAACTGCCACCCTCGGACAACTGCCACCCTCGGACAACTGCCACCCTCGGACAACTGCCACCCTCGGACAACTGCCACCCTCGGACAACTGACACCCTCGGACAACTGACACCCCAGGACAACTGCCACCCTCGGACAACTGCCATCCTCGGACAACTGCCACCCTCGGACAACTGCCACCCTCGGACAACTGCCACCCTCGGACAACTGACACCCTCGGACAACTGACACCCTAGGTCAACTGACACCCTTGAACAACTGCAACCCTCGGACAACTGACATCCTCGGACAACTGCCAATCTCGGACAACTGATATCCTCGGACAACTGCCACCCTCGGACATCTGACACCCTCGAACAACTGCCACCCTCGGACAACTGACATTCTTGAACAACTGCCACCCTCGGACAACTGACACCCTCGGACAACTGACACCCTAGGACAACTGACATCCTTGGACAACTGCCACCCTCGGACAACTGCCACCCTCGGACAACTGCCCCCCTCGGACAACTGACACCCTAGGACAACTGACACCCTTGAACAACTGCCACCCTCGGACAACTGACATCCTCGGACAACTGCCAATCTCGGACAACGGACATCCTCGGACAACTGCCACCCTCGGACATCTGACACCCTCGAACAACTGCCACCCTCGGACAACTGCCACCCTCGGACAACTGACACCCTCGGACAACTGACACCCTCGGACAACTGACACCCTAGGACAACTGAGATCCTTGGACAACTGCCACCCTCGGACAACTGCCACCCTCGGACAACTTCCCCCCTCGGACAACTGACACCCTAGGACAACTGACATCCTTGGACAACTGCCACCCAAATATTACTTTAAGTTTTCTGATTTTTCTCAAACTAAGTGGAAAGCAGACAGTAAAAAAAATAAGATTAGGTTACTTTTCTGTCTGAGGGATTTGAGAGGAGGAGATTTGCATATATAATAAACTATATAATAAAAATACTTATCTGAATATATTGCTTCGATAATCTTTATGTTCTTTAGCTTTTCTTCATTCTTATGATCATTTATTTAGTTACTTTAAACATGTGTAGTTAGGCAACAAAATGTTATTAAGGCAGGTTTCATTTAAACCGACGATGAGCCTTTGCTTCAACTATTTTCAATGACGACTTTTCTAGTTTTCGAAATGTTTTTCATTTTCAGTGATCAATTTCAGGATGCAATTGGACAGCCACTTAGTGAGGTACTTTTTTATTGACATAATTGAAAAAATATGTGTATGAATACCGATTTGCTATACAATAAAGTGTTAAAAGACATCATATGAATTTTAATTTTCTTCCTAATTTATTTCTATATCCTTTTTGAGAATAAATAGAAATACATCGATGAAAAGTATAATCCGAATTCTTAAATCCATAATGCAGTTCAGATTTTTAATAATTTCATGGAACAATATATCAATATATGTAAGACAATGCCAGAAGTTTTATATCATTTACTTATTTTATTTCTCTAAATGCTTATTATTGATATGTACAGATTTATTGTTGAAAAATATATAACTTTCATTTGAAGGGATGTTGCAGTGGATATGTTAGAATTAAGAATAGTTGTTCACTATAATTCTTAGAATGAATCTAAAATCTGACATAGGTTGCTTTATATATAAAGGGATAAGAAGACAAATTATGTACACGATAAAAAACCATTTATTTCTTTTTTCGGTTATAAAATTTGGTGAATCAAAATTACCATTCAACAATGAAATGCTGATTCGATATTTCAATGTTACATACGTGGGTTATGATAACGTGTATAATTGAATTTTGATTGTACATATATAGTATTCCGAACCAATGGCAATAGGAAATAATCAAACATATGTAATGAGGGTAAATAATTAACGATAATTAATATCAAAATATATTTTTAGTGGGTAAATTATTTAGGCGATATTGTAATGTCCCAATGGCCAATTCATTTTCCACGTTATTTGTAGTCATTTTCCACCCTACACCCACGTTGCCGTCATATGTGGCTGTACTATACATGAGCTAGTACCTATATCGTATATGGGCAAATCAGTGTACTCAATTTGACCTACTTACCCTTTTGATGCCCACCAATCTCGTAATACGCAATGAGCCTTGGTAATGCGGCCCCAGCTTTATTGTTTCTGTGGTTGTACTCAATGCAATAAATGCATGTTCTTGTGATGATGACGGTGGTGTCGAAGCGTGAAGAATTATGTAGTGCTTAAATGTCTGCCTACATATTACAATAATGTTGAAGCATCACAATCTTGCGATGAAATTAATTGATATATGCTTATCGATTACTTCAACTCAATAAATTATTCATCTAATAATACGAATCAACTGAAGATTTGTTTTCACGCAGCGAAATTTATAGCGAAACTTTCTCATGGCAATTCTGATGCAGTATTATCAGCAAAAGCTGTCTGCTTGTCTAAAAAGATACATTTCTGTATTTTAAATTAGATACCGTAAATAAATCTATTATTCTTGTAATTCATGAATTATTTATATCGTGGATCTTAGTCACAATGCTAAGTAGAAGAACATTATATTTATTGTTTAATTCCATTAATAAAAACTGTAATTATAATACGACAGCTGCCAGATTGATTTTTAGCAAGACCGGTAATTGGGTGAGTTAAATAAATTAACTTGTAAATTGTAATGAAAATAGTGACAGTAGCTAATTAATTAAACATGAAAGACTATTTTTCCTAAGTGGAATGGAAGTTCATTATCTCTTTTTATTTTTTCCATAGACTGTCTTGTCGCTTTCATAATATGAAGGTTTCATACTTCATAGGATTCTAGGAAAAAAAAAGTTTGCAAAGTTTCAAACAGTTGGCACTGACTCTCTGAGTGACTGATCCAAAAATTTATCACATTTATTAGACCTAATTAGCCTATTACGGTGCCAAACTGCCAACTACAAGTGACTTAATGATCACTGACTAGTTAGGTTTCAACTTAGGTACAATAGTGGAGTCACTGGAGTGATAAGTGATTTAACATTTTAGGGTTCTAGTCTTTTAGACAGTCGTCAGACTGCAGGCAGCAGGTCCGCTGGAACTGCAGTAACACTAACTAGTGACTAGTAAACTATTCTCTTAGATATCCTCTATTTTGGCTTCTGTTCTCAGTAAAATACATGTAAATTAATAAAAGGAGGAAATTAAGGGTTGTTCACATAGAAAATGTCCAAGTACCTAATAAAGCATGTCTAAACTCGCCATTTCAATGGCGAGTTTGTGACTGTTATTTTGAGCCCTTCAATTGCAAATGGCGAGTTTTATCTATTTTTCTCCTATGCTACAATGTTATTTTGGAGAGAATTAATGATAATTTGATCATTTTGGAGAGAATTTGTTAAATTTTGGAGAGAGCTGGAGAGACAAATGGTGAGTTTATGAGACATACTAATTTACTTGGGGCCAAAATGTCAACATGTTAAAAATATTCCATATTTTACAGACTGTCAGGACTGGTCTAAGGTCTTTAGGAATTTAGCTTGGTATTTAGAGAATTTCTATTTTCAAAACTTAGAGGTAAATTTTTAAATCTTGAATTCAAAATGAATTGACATGATCAGTAACTAGAAACGAGGGTCACGCAGGTAAATTGCGGCCCCTTAATTTTTAACTGCGGCCCTCTCAAGAAAGTTAATAAAACATTTTGAAACTAAAAAACAGTAAAATTTTGCTTACCTACCAAAAAAGTACAGTGCATGCTATAATTTATAAAAGTTTTTAACGAGTGTTTTGAAGCTATGATGTTTCTGTTGTTAGAGGCCGCAGTTAATTAGTGTGCCGCACTTTACCTGCTTGACCCTAGTAGCCAGAATAGTGAGAATACAGGAATATTGATATTTGTATTTAATACAGATTGATTTGTTTAATTAAAATAAGTAAGATACCTTTTATAATGGATATAATCAGTTAGATTGATGTACTATTTTTACTTATTGTTTGCCACTGTAATGTTACAGTTTCACATTCTCAGTTATTTTCATTTCACTCAGACCTCAGTTGCGTATTCACTTCTAAGCAGTGCGGTTGTCCTGTTTAATCTCTCTTGCATCTGAATCGTACACTCACGCTCTGCTAGTAGTTTTCTTATACAGTTGTGTTCAGTTCCGTATTAAAATAAACTTTAAGATTAACTCTGAGTTTCACTTGACATCCATAACACTTATTTTAATAGGTTATGGGCCCAGACGTTTTGTCAAGTGATATTTAAATTGGTGAATTATTTGTTTCAAGTTAGTGACTCACAGCCATCTTGTGAGTGACGGCAACTGAGACATAAGTTGACACCCGTAACGAGGCTAGCGTGTGCGAGGCTAGAGAGTTACACACACTCTCCAAGAAAACTGCGGTGGCTTTTTGAAAGTAAGCAATTGTATTGTGCTACTTATAAGTCATGGAGAGAGGTGTAATAAACATTGTTCCTTTGAACGAGAAGAACTATCCAACCTGGAAACTGCAAATGAAAATGCAGTTAATTAAGGAGGATTTGTTTGGCTTAACTGACGGTTCTGAAACTGCACCTACCAATGAAGAAGCACTGACTAAGTACAATAAGCGGAAAGCCAAGGCACTGGCTGCTATTGTATTAGGCATTGATCATAAACTTCTGTATTTAGTGGGGGATCCAACTGATCCCCAAGTGGTTTGGCAGTTGCTTCAGGACACTTTTCAGAAGAAAACTTGGGCAAACAAACTAAGGTTGAAGAAACGTTTGTATAGCATGAAATTAAAATCAGACGACACAATTCAACAACACCTGAAAAACTTTGCAGAAGTTTTCGGAGAGCTTGCAGTTATTGGAGATGCAGTTAGTGAAGAGGATAAAGTCATCACGCTACTTGCGTCATTGCCGGACAGCTATTCTGTGTTTGTTACAGCATTAGAAGCTTCAGAACGTGTACCTACGTGGGAAGCTGTTACGGAACGGCTGTTACATGAAGAAGACAAGATTACTAAAGTGAAAAGTTCTAGTAATAATAATGCATTAGCAGTGAATACAGTGAATAGAAATAAATTTCAAAATAAGTTGAAATGTCATGAATGCAATAAAGTTGGTCATGTTAAGAAAAACTGTTGGGTATATTTAAAGAAATGCAAAGCTGAAAAAGCAAATTGTGTGGAAAATAAAAATTCTAATGATAACGTTACATTAGTTGCTAGTGCTTTATCAGTTAATTCTTCTTCTAAGTTAGGTAACTGGATTGTTGATTCAGGGGCAACACAACATATGTGTTATGATATTAATATGTTTTCTAGTTATTTAGAATTAAATGATCCATTGCTGGTTTCAATAGGAGATGGCAAAACTCTGAAAGCTTTTGGTATTGGTAAAGTTACTATTGAATTAAAATTGCAGGATAATAGTATTAGGACTTGCAATCTGGTAAATGTGATGTTCATTCCTGATTTAAATTATAATTTGCTGTCAGTACCTAGAATAACTAAACGTGGATTAACTGTAAATTTTGCCGAGTCTAAGTGTGAAATACTAAATGTTGATAATGATGTTATTGCTGAAGCTAAATTAGTTGGTAATTTGTATCATCTAGAATGCAATTTAGAAGTTGCAGCTAATACTGTTATTGATTCTAACGTTAGTAAACAATCAAATGAGGTGTTATGGCACCGTAGATTTTGCCATCTCGGTATTGACAATCTTTGTAAGTTAGTTACTAAACAATTAGTCACTGGTCTCAATACAACTCTTAACCATGATAACATTTTTTGTGAAAGTTGCTGTGATGGCAAAAACCATAAACAGCCATTTCATTCTTCTGTGAGGGAGGAAAATAGAAAACCATTTGATTTGATACACACTGATGTGTGTGGTAAGCTTGATCCATGCTCTTTAGGTAATGGTAACTATTTTCTTACCTTCATAGATGATGCTTCTAGATACACATGGGTTTATATATTGAAGAATAAGAGTGATGTTTTTGAAACCTTTGTTGAGTGGAAAACATTAGTAGAGAACCAGTACAATACTAAGATAAAGTGTATTAGGTCTGATAATGGTGGAGAGTATACCTCTAATGAGTTCAAAAACTATTTGAAAAAACAGGGTATTCGTCATGAAACCACAATTCCTAAAACACCCGAACAAAACGGGGTTGCGGAAAGAATGAATAGGACTTTAGTTGAAACCATTAGAGCTATGCTCTCTGACTCTCAGTTGCCCAAATCATTCTGGGCAGAAGCTATTAATACAGCTGTTTATGTACGTAATAGGTCTCCTACTTCTGTATTGCTAGATAAGACACCATATGAAGCTCTGAACAACAGAAAGCCTAAAGTTAGTCATTTACGTGTATTCGGTTGTGCCTCATATGTCCATATTCCTAAAGATGAGCGATCTAAGTTGGATCCTAAAACTAAATTATGTGTATTGTTAGGATATGGATCTGTAACTAAAGGTTATAGATTATTTGATTTAGCAAGTAAGAAAATAATATTTAGTAGAGATGTGTTATTTAATGAATCTAAAAGGGGTTTGCTTGAGAAGGAGAGTGCTGAAAATGAAACCGTTCATGAAACTGTTGATATTTCCATTCCATTGGGGGAAAGAGATCATATTGATGAAGCTAATCCTGATGTGTTGCTTAGACGCTCCAACAGAGAAAGACGACCACCACACCGTTTTGGTGAGTGGGTTAACACTTGCAGTGAAGTTCCTTTAGGTGAACCGCAAAGCGTTGAGGAAGCTCTTAATGGGGCTGACAGTTCTCTGTGGGAAGAAGCTATGCAAAAAGAGATGAATGCTCTTTCTTTGAATAAAGTTTGGGATTTAGCTAAGTTACCTGAAGGTAAAGTCCCTGTGAAATCTAAGTGGGTATTTAAAAAGAAAATTGGCCCCGATGGATCAGTTTCCTCCTACAAAGCTCGTTTAGTTGCCCAAGGGTTTACTCAGCGCTTTGGTGTTGACTATGACGAGACCTTCAGTCCTGTGGTTAGATTCGAGTCCGTGAGATCTATCCTTTCCTTGGCTGCTCATGATGGATTTAAGGTTCATCAAATGGATGTGTCCTCAGCATTTCTCAATGGAGAACTGACCGAGGAAGTCTATATGACTCAACCTGAATCTTTTCAGGAGCAGGGAAAATCTAATCTTGTATGTAGGTTGAATAAAGCACTCTATGGTCTCAAGCAAGCTCCAAAGTGCTGGAATGATACTCTGGATAAATTCTTGAAAGAGTTGAATTTCGAGCAAAACAGTAGTGACTCGTGTGTTTACACACGCATGTATAACAATGATATATGTATAATTGCTATCTATGTTGATGATGTTATCATAGCCTGTAAGTCTCTTGATGTCATTACTAAAATTAAGAATTTGTTGAATAAGCAATATTTAATGAAAGACTTAGGAGAATTAAACTATTTCCTTGGTGTTAAAGTCGTCCAGAGTGATGATGAAATTTTCATCAATCAATCTGGCTTTATCAAAAGCATTTTGATAAAATTTGGATTCGCTGATTGCAAACCAGTAGCAACACCTTGTGATGTAAATAATACTCTCTTAAAGAGTTATGATGAATCGGATGTTTTTGAATCTCAGAAATATCAGTCTGCAGTGGGGAGTCTTCTATTCCTATCCACTAGAACCAGACCTGACATTTCTTTTGCAGTCTCAAATGTAGCAAAGTATTGCAACAAACCTTATCAGCAGCACTGGTCAGCAATCAAACGAATTTTCAGATATTTGAAAGGTACAATAAATTTAGGATTACTCTATACTAAAAGTAGCTCTAAGGGTTGTGTAGGTTATGCTGATGCTGACTGGGGTGGGGATAGAACCGACCGCAAGTCAACATCAGGTTACTGCTTTAAGTTAGGAGGTAGTGGAGTGATCTCTTGGCGTACAAACAAGCAGACTTGTGTGGCATTATCAACTGCTGAAGCAGAATATGTTTCCCTCTCAGGTGCAGCACAAGAAGCAGTTTGGCTTAAGAGCTTACTTCACGATCTCAATGTCAAGGATGAAAATCCTATCAACATTTTCGAAGATAATCAGGCCGCTATGGTCATTGCCAAAAACCCAAAAGATCACTCACGCACTAAACATATTGACATTAAATTTCATTTTGTAAGAGAACTGATTTTGAACGATAGATTAAAATTAACTTATTGTCCAACCGACGACATGATTGCCGATGTTCTAACTAAACCTCTTGCTTCTGATAAATTCCTGAAATTTCGATCTTTGATGGGTATCACTGAAAAACAAAGTTAATGTAACCGATTTGATGTTTTTGATATGAATTTTTTTTTTATGTATGAAACAATGCAATCTGAGAAGGAGTATTGATATTTGTATTTAATACAGATTGATTTGTTTAATTAAAATAAGTAAGATACCTTTTATAATGGATATAATCAGTTAGATTGATGTACTATTTTTACTTATTGTTTGCCACTGTAATGTTACAGTTTCACATTCTCAGTTATTTTCATTTCACTCAGACCTCAGTTGCGTATTCACTTCTAAGCAGTGCGGTTGTCCTGTTTAATCTCTCTTGCATCTGAATCGTACACTCACGCTCTGCTAGTAGTTTTCTTATACAGTTGTGTTCAGTTCCGTATTAAAATAAACTTTAAGATTAACTCTGAGTTTCACTTGACATCCATAACACTTATTTTAATAAGGAATTGGTAAATTATTCTCCAATAATTCCTCTTATTTTTTTGTCTTCTTTTCTTAGTGAAGTACATTGCATGTAAATATAAGACTAATAGTAATAAGAGGAGATTAAAGATTGTTTGTACTGAAAAAATATTTTATACTTATAATTTCATATAACATCCATTATTTTCTCTCAAATATCAAGGAATGGTCCATTATCAGATTTATTATGGATTTTACTTACTAATATTTTCTTTTTCTTCTATTATATCAGGATGAACCCTACATCAAGCAAGATGTTTTACATGAAATAGAATCCCATTGGAAAGAAATATTTTTGCAAGAAGAACTAAGTAATGAAAATAAGTAAGTAAGGTTACTTGAATACTCATATATTAAATATTTAAACTGAACTTCTGAAGTAAATTCATTCATCTATGTATATATATATATATATATGTATATAATATAACTTCAAAATTTGATATCGGTTTGATGTAGCTACTAATATTTGTCATCCGTATGTCTTTTGACATTCTTTAATTTAGATTGCAATAAAGTTGTTAATTGATATTCAAATGTTATCTAACAGGCATTTTATTCTTTCAAGTATATTTTTCTTGCAGTGTGCAGAGCAATAATTATGATAAGAAGAAGTATGTTCTCTCAATGTTCCCTTACCCAAGTGGACAGTTGCACATGGGGCACGTTAGAGTCTACACAACCAGTGATGCGATGGCCAGATTCTACAAGGCCAGAGGCTACAAAGTCAGTGTGTAGCTACTCTATATTATCCATTTTACATAATTCTGTTTTGATGTATTTTAATAAATATCTTGCATTTTATATTACTGATTCATATATATTTTGGTATCTTGCTACTTCTTTCAGCCTACAATTAGTTCAAAGAAATCTCAAAGTAGCTCCTATATCACACTCTACAGAGAATGAATTTATGAGTCAATTCATTGTTCGCAGGTGATTCATCCAATTGGGTGGGATGCATTTGGTCTCCCTGCAGAGAATGCTGCAATAGAGAGGTCTCTACCCCCTGCCCAATGGACAGAAAAGAATATAAAGCACATGAAAAGTCAACTCAATCAGTTGGGTGGGTAATAATGGATTTCTTTAACTTGTCACCTTTGCTAAAGTTAAGGTTATTCTTGAGAGGTTCGTCTCTAAGCTAGAGAAGATAATTATTACAGTCAAAACTCCATTAAAAATGTAAAGACATAGTTCTGTAAAAACATTCTTCTAGCTAGTGTATACATAGTTATATGTTGATGCAAGTTTCATTGAAACGTCGATGAGCCTTAAGAGTTACTAATTTTATAGATTAAAATGAAACTTGCATCAATAATAACCTGTTGCCTTCCTACACTGATAGTTCTATGTATCTATATCACCTAATTGACTTACTCTCATTCACCTAATTTTCAATATCAATAGAACATCTTGAAAATCTTCATAATGCGACTGGTTCTTGTCATTTTTTCTCTCACATATTCAAGCAGGAGAATTTTTTTAGGTTTTTGTGACTATCTAATCAATGGTTGCATGAAGTCACTTTTCTGTCTCATTGAATCTTTTAAATTCCCTTTTAAACTATAAAAAATGTTAAACTCTTTACTAAATGAAGATTGAAGAAAAAGCTTTGAAATAAGTGTTCCCATTCAATCAAGAATGAAAGTTTATTCCTCTGCAGGCTGCAAATTCGACTGGTGGAGAGAAGTTTGTACGAGTGATCCTTCTTACTACCACTGGACTCAGTCTCTCTTCATTGATTTGTTCAAGGCTGGCCTAACCTACAAGAAAGAAGTAGCTACATCATGAATTATTTAGTGATAAGAAGCCCGTAAGGGGACCATTGGGATTGCCCGGGATTTCTCTTATTTGGATTCTTCTTCTTACAAAGTTTATCAATCTTTACAGTTTCAGAAGATAGCACTAGTGTTGTGCTCTTACACTATTTAGATTTTTAGTTACATATTCTTGCAGGCTTCATTTACTACCACCTCTTCATTTTCCTCTTCTATCTGTGATTGGAGTTACCGGTACTAGCAAGGGGAATGACTATTCATGAAGTAGTTTTTTTTATCCATGAGCATTGCCACTGAACGGTGGTAGATTGTGCATGGAGTCATTTTTCTTTTAATTAAATTAGCTACTAGCTATACGTTTTATTCTTGAGAAATTTGAGCAACAATTTTTTTGATGAAACATGATGAAATTTCAATTATTAGTACCAATTTTCATGATCAAATCTTGATGATTAATTGTAAATGAAATCAATATATTTTTTCTTAAATCTCTCCAAAATAATTTAATATTTTTGAATATATTTCACTGACTTGCACTGTCACTTACAGGCAGTAGTGAATTGGGACCCTGTAGACCAGACCGTGTTGGCAGATGAGCAAGTGGACAGTGAAGGTATGGCCTGGAGATCTGGTGCTAAGGTGCAAAAGAAATTACTGAGTCAGTGGTTCATCAGAACCAGCAGGTAAAATTCCACCACTCTTATCATCTATTTCTTATCAAAATCTTAATTCATTGGAGCTCTAACCAAAGCTGCCTTTGGTGGATGAATGAGAAAGGGATTTAATTTCAATGTGATGCGAGTTACTGTCATTCAAATAATGAATCGTCTTCATTTTATTGTGTTTTTAGTTTTTGAGGATAGTTCTGAGATTATGTTGTTAAATTCTTATAATTAGATATGGTAAAGCAGCCTCTAGTCCTGTTACCACCATTCTTTCTATTTTATAAAGTGCCATAGAAAGTAGACCAAGCAAAGTAAACATCGCACTCCTTAGATTTATTCACAAAATTTGCCAATGAATGTTAAATAACTGCCCCTGCAAATAATGAGAAAACAGCACCAGGCCTTTTACTGGAATCAGAGTGAAAACATAGTAAACTACCCAAACACTTTGAAGAAAGAAATTAGGTTTATCAGAAAATTAAGAGTTTAACACTATCAGTTTCTTTACTTCACCGAAACTGTTAGTCTTAGAATTCAAATATGTACTGAAATAACATTTTCTCATGTAGCTAATAAAAAAACCTACTTATCACCTGTAATTAGTTTGTGTCAAAGCCACGACTTGGATACTTTTAAGAAATTTCAAACAATTTTGAAATTTCTCATTGTTTTTCAAATTATTCTAATTTAAGATCATAAAGTACTAGCATCTGCCTTTCTGTAATCTTCTTACCAATTGAACTTCTTATTGCCTTTTTCTAATTTCTTTTCCTTTTCACCAGTCTGTCCAAGTCGTTGTACGAAGGCTTGAGTGAACCACAGATCCAAGACTGGGGCTCCGTCATCAATGCCCAGAAGAAGTGGATCGGTTTCTGTGATGGCTACACAGTGGATTTCGAGACTAGGGTCAAAGGAGGCAAGTCGTGTGTGATTTATAATACTCCAGGCAAACCTCACTTGGGAATTACTATAACGAATTATTATAATAGATAGCTATACATAAAATAACAATGAACATTGACAAATTTCAAAAATTAGTTTAAAATTAATACATATAATTTATAGCTACCTAGCTAGAGCTAATAAATATAGAATAGATGGAGAACTTTTACAGTAATTTTTTAACAGACTGTAGTTACAGCTACAGAGCGTTCAGTTATTTATTAAGGGTAACATCACATTACCTGAACAATTAGTTAAGATCACAGTGCTCGGGAAGTGGGTGTAAACATGATAGTTCATATTAGTCCTGATAGTTCATATTAGTATATGATTGATGTTACTGTGAGTGCCCGATAATTATTGGTTACCCTAATTATCATTATCAAGATTTATCATTATCAAGATCACCATGAATCATCATTCTATTTTTCAGCGCATAAAAGACTTATGGTAGGGTAAGTTTATCGGTCGGTTTCACATATTCGGTCACATAAAAAATACAATATGTAATAATAATTGTTTTTTTTAATTGGTATCCATAATTCCTGCAGGTATCATGGAAAATTAAATATGATTATATAGTTTTCTTATATGACTGAAGATGTGAAACCGACTGATAATTCATACTTTATGCTACACACAAAACTTCATCTATCGTAAGAAATTTAGCCCTTGTTTTAATGAATAGACTTTGTTAACTATATTTTCCTTTCTTGCAGGTAAATCTTCCAAAGTGACTTTATATGTTGAGACCCCAGAGTTGCTGCATGGTTTATCATTCATTGGCTTCAGAAGTGACCATCAATTGAGTGACAGTGATTGTGGCCAAACAAAGACCATTTCCCTAAACAAAGGAACAAAAGAGTTGGAGTATAGAGTGTCTGATGTACAGCTAATCAATCCTCTGAACGGCAAACTTGTTCCTGTTATCATCTGTGATGGTTTGCCCTTCAGAACTGCAAAGTGCGAGAGTTACACTGCATTCACCGACACAGAACTGGATAGAAAAGTGTGTCAAGAGGAGGGTTTCAGTTGCACGAAAGTACTTGAAGAAGGCATGACAATAATGTACATAAAAGAAAGGAGGAAGCTGGAGACTGATGTTAGTCATAGCAATCCCTATGATGAGTTGGTGCTGTTGAATTCAGGAGATTTCTCTGGGTTAGCCCTTAGTAAAGCTAGGCAAAGTGTTGTTAAGCACCTTCTAACTAACGATCTAGGTGGTATGCTCGCCAGTCCCTCTCTCAAAGATTGGCTTGTATCCAGGCAGAGGTACTGGGGCACTCCCATCCCAATGATAAACTGCCCTTCTTGTGGTTCAGTTCCAGTGCTTAACACTGACCTGCCTGTAGAACTCCCTACCCTCAGTTCTAAGGACTTCGAAGCAATCAAAGATAGAGGTCCAAGTGCCTTGTCCCTCACTAACAGAGATGAATGGAAGAATGTCTCTTGTCCTAAATGTGGTGGAGAGGCACAGAGAGAAACAGACACCATAGACACGTTTGTGGATTCCTCCTGGTACTTCCTTCGTTTTCTTGACCCCAAAAACACTTGCATGCCCTTTGACACATACCTCGTGAATGAAGGGATGCCAGTGGACCTGTATATAGGCGGAGAGGAGCACGCGCTTCTTCATTTATACTTCGCTAGGTTCTTCCAACATTTTTTGGCGTCACAGGGTCTGGTGAAACACAGAGAACCTTTCAACAGGCTCCTCCTTATTGGAAGGGTGAAAGCTCCTGCCTATATCAGGGAGAAGGACAACAAGTATCTGAGGAAAGAAGATGTCGACATGAGTAGCAAACCTTTTATAGAGAAAGACTCGGGATGTACTGTTAAGGTTGTGTCCGAGAAGATGAGTAAGAGTAAATTTAATGGGGTGGACCCCAGTGACGTGATAGGTGAGCACTCTACAGATGTCATGAGACTGGCTATGCTAAGGGGACAGTCGGCTATGTCCAACATACAGTGGGACGAACAGAGCACTAAACCCGTGCACAAGTGGATCAACATGCTATGGAGAACTGTCGGCACCTTCATTGAAGTCAGGAAGGTAGGTTCAAAGTAGTATTACAGTTCTTATTGTTTGCTTTAATGGATTATTTCTGAAGGGATTGTTTTTCACCTAAATGATCTTTTAAAATCAATGATTCATTAATGGGTTTCCTTTATTCAATTAGTAATGAATGTAGCCTGTGGATGGAATCTACCATATGCCTATTTATTTTCTTGCAGAATGGAACTAATAAGGTTTGTTCTGCTGAAGAATTAAGAGAGGGAGTGGCAACTCTCAATTACGCCCGCAACTCTGCTGTCCATTGGGCCACTCACAACTTCGATAAAACTCTAATGATTAACATGGCAGTGAAGGAGATGGAGATTCTCAGCCATGCTATCAGGGTAAGAGAAACTATTAGTGATCTATGTGCTATTTGATGAGCGCCACATGCATAAGTTCTAAAAGTTCCTATATGGAACTTCGTATAAGCTTGGATCATTCATTGATTAATAAACTTACTTTGAAGTAAAAATATCGTTAATAGCTATATTAAAGTAATCCGATTTTATATAATCCTTTTTTCTAATAATCATATTTAATTGAAGCCTTAATCTTGAAGGACCTATCACGTGTTTTTACATATAATGAATACATGAACACTAGTATAATCACGCCCCCCCCCCCCTCTCTCTCCATTTCAGAGTGTGCCTTTGGCTTGCATTGATAGTGTAGAGTACGAGAGAGCTCTGTCAGCACTGCTTGTGATGCTGTCACCTCTCATGCCTCACTTCAGTGCTGAGTTGTGGTCAGCATTCAACCATCATGCTACTATTCAGCTCAGTGAGGTAAACACATACTTTATTGCGTTAGTGTTTAATAATGACATCATTTATTGCCTTGGTGCTTAATTCAGTCAATTAAAATCCTAATAATACCCCAGATGTTGCAGCTCTTTGCTCTCAAAATGCACTCCAATTATCCTTGATAATATTTAATATTTTTCAGAGCGTTCACAGCGAGAGTTGGCCTGTCGTTGACGTAGACCACAGTGAGAAGATAAAAGTCATAGTCAATGTAAGTATTTTGAGAACTAACTTAAAACTCTGTGACTGGGATTAACATATGCCTAATTTACACTAGCTAGCGTCGGACCGGGTGGCTTTGCGCATTTTCCGCATACTTTGATTTTACGAAAAAACTAGAGAAGTCAGTATTCTGATTTTTTGTGTGCAGATAGATAAAGGGTAGACCTAGGTGGTCACCAAGTTTCAACTTTTTAAGTTCAATAGAAAAAAAGTTATCATCGAAAAACTGTGCGCAAAGATCGTGGGGATAAACCGGGTGAATTTTGCGCAATTACCGGGTGTACTTGCGCACTGCGCAAATTCACCCAATGTGAAACTGCGCAGTGTGCAAGTTCATTCTGTATAAACTGTGCATAGAAAATCTAACCCTGATATGCTATGCAACTGCCGTGAATCTGCCCCAATCTTCTATGCAACTGCCCCAATCTGCTGTGCAATTGCAGTGAGGCTGCTGTGGAATTGCAGTGAGGCTGCTGTGGAATTGCAGTGAGTCTGCTGTGGAATTGCCGTGAGTCTGCTGTGGAATTGCCGTGAGTCTGCTGTGGAATTGCCGTGAGTCTGCTGTGGAATTGCCGTGAGTCTGCTGTGGAATTGACGTGAGTCTGCTGTGGAATTGCCGTGAGTCTGCTGTGGAATTGCCGTGAGTCTGCTGTGGAATTGCCGTGAGTCTGCTGTGGAATTGCCGTGAGTCTGCTGTGGAATTGCCGTGAGTCTGCTGTGGAATTGCCGTGAGTCTTCTGTGGAATTGCCGTGAGTCCTCTGTGGAATTGCCGTGAGTCCTCTGTGGAATTGCCGTGAGTCCTCTGTGGAATTGCCGTGAGTCTGCTGTGGTATTGCCGTGAGTCTGCTGTGGTATTGCCGTGAGTCTCCTGTGGTATTGCCGTGAGTCTCCTGTGGTATTGCCGTGAGTCTGCTGTGGTATTGCCGTGAGTCTGCTGTGGTATTGCCGTGAGTCTGCTGTGGTATTGCCGTGAGTCTGCTGTGGTATTGCCGTGAGTCTGCTGTGGTATTGCCGTGAGTCTGCCGTGGTATTGCCGTGAGTCTGCTGTGGAATTGCCGTGAGTCTGCTGTGGTATTGCCGTGAGTCTGCTGTGGAATTGCCGTGAGTCTGCTGTGGAATTGCCGTGAGTCTGCTGTGGAATTGCCGTGAGTCTGCTGTGGAATTGCCGTGAGTCTGCTGTGGAATTGCCGTGAGTCTGCTGTGGAATTGCCGTGAGTCTGCTGTGGAATTGCCGTGAGTCTGTTGTGGTATTGCCGTGAGTCTGTTGTGGTATTGCCGTGAGTCTGCTGTGGTATTGCCGTGAGTCTGCTGTGGAATTGCCGTGAGTCTGCTGTGTAATTGCCGTGAGTCTGCTGTGTAATTGCCGTGAGTCTGCTGTGTAATTGCCGTGAGTCTGCTGTGTAATTGCCGTGAGTCTGCTGTGTAATTGCCGTGAGTCTGCTGTGTAATTGCCGTGAGTCTGCTGTGTAATTGCCGTGAGGCTGCTGTGGAATTGCCGTGAGGCTGCTGTGGAATTGCCGTGAGGCTGCTGTGGAATTGCCGTGAGGGCGAGGCTGCTGTGCAACTGCCGTGAGGCTGCTGTGCAACTGCCGTGAGGCTGCTGTGCAACTGCCGTGAGGCTGCTGTGGAATTGCCGTGATATAGGAGTGTCGGGGATGAATATCACAGGTTTATTAATGAATAAGAGCTCTTTAACTTTATTAATAAATGTGCGCAAGTCCACCCGTGAATTAAAATATTCCCAGGGTGATGTTGCGCATCTAGTATATTGGTTATATCTCAATAATTTATAATTATTATTAAAATCATCTTACATGACGTTAATCTGCAGTAAATTATGCGTATCCAACGTAAATTGCAATCAAATTGGAGCATAATTATCAACACTACAGCAAAGTTCGCGGAGATTCGATTCTAGTCCAAAATAATTATTTTGCCATAAAAAACATAGGTCTCTGTTTGAACACTTAGTATCTATACTCAATCTCTTACGATTTTCGTGAAATTTATGCACTAGGGGGTTTAAGAGCTGCTCTTTCCAATGGTGTTGTCAGATTTAAAATATTTCCACGCATTCACCGTCAATTACCGATGCGCAACTTCACCCGGAATGTTGAAGTGCGCAAAGCCACCCGGTCTGACGCTATATGAAATTCATCAGACTTTCTTTTCATTGTTTGGTGTCTGATGTTAAATCGGTAGCTAGTAAGAGTTTTAATTTAAATTTTTCCATTGGAAATTGTTTTATATATGCATTTATGATGAAATTTCGCTCATAACATTGAAATAAAGTTTTTGGTAAAAATTGTCTGAAGTGAAAGTTTACATAGATCGTCCGTTAAGTTTTGAAAATTAATTAAGTAGATTTAAACTATTCACTTCTATTATTAATCTAAATATATAACAATGATTTATTTTATTTATATGAAATTTTTTAAATATATTTGATTAGCTACTTTGTTATCTAACTTTTGCCTGCAAGTATTTTACACTATTATGTAAGTTTTTATCTAATTATACTTTTGTATAGTTTCACTGATACACATATTATCATTGTCTATTCAGGGTGTCCCAAAAAAAATGATACCCAAATTTCAAAGGCTGTAATTCAAAAACTATTAAACTTACAAAAAATTGGAAAATCACATTTTGTTTCTCAATACTATTTCTTTCTCTTTACAAAATATCAGATGAATCAATTTCTTGTAGCTGTATTTTTAGTGACCGATACCAAAAACCTGATTGCGCACTTTCAGTAAAACACTTATTTCACAGTTCGAATTGTTAAACAAGCACTTACAGAAAATTTGCAAATCACTGCAATAAAAAGTGGATTGGATGTTACTAAATCTACATTAAACAGAATTGAAGTGGTAACCTTACAAGATGTACGAGCGAAACAAACACTTTGATACTGATCTTCCTCTGTGGCTGAATTTTGCTCATTAGTTTTAACAAAAATATGTCCGGTTTATGGATGATAATGTGGTTGGTGATGAGACCACTTTTCATTTGAATGGCAAGATAAATTGTCCAAAGAACCAACCTCCTTCTTTCAACTTTGGCGTAAAACTTTTGTGAAAGAAAGTCTGTGTGTGGATAGTACTAGCTAGGTAGCAATGGCCGACTTGGCTGTATCGTCTGTCCTTTTTTTTACAAAAATAATTTAAATGGAGATAGATACCTTGATCTAATAAATGATAGAATCGTTCCTAGAATGCGAGAATTACATGGAAACAGAATTATTCGAACCTGGTTGGTTCAAGACGGGTTCAGAACTGTTACTGTAAGGAAAAACTAAATGAGCTATTCGGCAATATGCATTATCGCCCTGAATCAAACAATAAATAGGAGGAACAGTATGATTTTTTTTTGGTTGCATATTAATAAACTCCTTTTGATGGTATAATAACGGTTTTTTGATAAAATAAATATAATAAACTTTTGAAAGGTATTAAAAACATTGGTTACTAAAAATACTGTGTAGAGAAAAAGGTTGGGTATATTCATCTAAAATTTTGTACATGTGTAGACAAGGAATAAATGTGGATTAACAAAATGTGATTTTCAAATTTTTTGTAAGTTTAATAGTTTCTGAATTAATGCCATTGAAATTTGGGAATCTGTTTTTTTGGGACACCCTGTATAGCCTCTGTACATGAGTGGACTTCATCATTTGTACTATTTACATTATTTACCAACTCGATTGCAACTCCCTTCTGCCCGAAAAGGTTCCGTTATCACCAGAAATTGTTATAAGGGCTTGAATTTGTTGTTACTGTGTACAATTTTTTTTTCAATGAAATTAAATATCCTTTCCCCAGGTTGACGAGGAAGAGGTCCTCACAGAGAGGGTTGCACCGGATACTCTCCCTCCAGTTGAAGCAATGGAGTCATTCCTCCTCAATAAACCCTCTATTGAAAGTATCATCTCCAACAAGAAGATCTTAAACTCCAACCTTGCTAGGTCTCACTCAGGCTTCTCCTTTTGTCTCGATATCTTCACTCTATCCAAGAAAGAACTTGCCTTACAGAGGAAGAAGAGGAAGCAACTAAAAAAGAAAACATCCTTAGAGTAAAATGTGAAATTGTTTAAATTTCTTTTATCCCAAGATTTAGATGTTGAGAAAAATTGAAGTGAAATCATGGATGAACTCTATTAACTTTATAAATCTGTTTGCTTAATTGCCTCTATCTTTTAATCAAAGACAAAAGTTTATTTTTCCAGTGTTCAGTTCATAGAGAGACTGGAGAAAATTAATCATCTCGTATTAAAAGTTTTTGCCACCAAATAGCTAAATTAACAAAGAAAATGAGAATCGCATTGCTCTACTTTAGATTGGTTTTACTAGCTAATAAAATATGGTCTTATTTTGACATTGATAAGCAGAAATGATAATGATTAATAAGACACAATATCGCCTGACGCTTTTCACAATATAATTTAGATAAATACGTTACAAAAAATAAAATATCGATGTTGCTACATATTGGAATTTGCAATTTCAAACAGTTAGCATATTTATTATGAAGAAAAAGAAACGGCAAAATAGACTAATATTACAATTCTATAAACGATAGAGTAGAGTAATCTTTATGGGCAAGGTCCTACCAAACTTCCAATTAGCTAAATTAAATTGGGTAATTACTGAAAAAGAAATAACATTTCAACAAGACTCCATTATAAAAAAATTCAAGACAAATGAAAACTTCTTTCTGCCATCAGAAAACAGAAACTAAATAAAGGAAAAGTGTCTAAAAATATTAGTGTAATAGATACACTCCACAAAATAATTTAACCCTTTTTTTGAACAACTCAGTTATAAGATCAATCCTTACCGTTCACAGAGTCTATCTTATTCTGATTAAACTCTTTAGTTATATGATATAAAAGCAATTAAAGAACAAAGATTTCATTAGGATGAATGACATCTAATTTTGATAGAAAAAAATCCGCTGTATTTGAATGAGTTCGCCGACTATTCTATCGATTCCAACTTGTTGTGATATTATCGCACGACATATCAGAATAACCCTGAGTGTTAGCAGCTAAAAGATTCCTAGCCCTCTCTTCTGCATTCTTCTCATCCTCTATCACCTCAGTAATAGACTCTAATATCTCAATGGTAGAGCCAACATCATTGGTATTGACTATTGCAGCTTCAAAAGAGTTCAGAAAACTAAGATCAGACTCATTGTTACTTAATACAGAAGGATCCAAAATGTTAATTGTATGTTGGACATCAGAGTTCATGCTAGAAATGATGGGTTCAACAGCACTAATTTGTATACCGGAGTGTGAAACCTCAGAGGTGAAATGAGCCACTTCATTACTGGTAGACTGTTCTTCAAGGTCCATTTGCTCAGTTTTAATATCCTCTTCTCCTAATTCAAGTAACACATCATCATCATCTTCCTCTTCATCATCTGTGGGAACTTCAGGATGAACATCATTCATGTGCTTCAAGAATTTCTCAAATGTTTTAAAGGCAGAGTAGCAAGAACCACAAAGGAAAGGTTTCACATCCTGATGCTGCTCCTTGCGGTGTGCATTGCAGTCCTCTTCCCTTTTGAAATAACGAGGACAGTCTGAGCATCTGAACTTCACCTGAGATTTATGAAAATCTAAATGTTTCAGTATTTCAACTTGACTCTCAAATGTTATGTTGCACAGGCGACAAATGAACGGCTTTTTATCTTCTGCAACATTTGGTTTGTTCTTATGCTTCCGGTTGAAATGATTTCGCAGGAGGGTGCTGCTAGAAAAGCGTTGATTACAGCTACCACACACGTGTGGCTTCTCTCCCGTATGAATGCGTTGATGTTCAATCAGATGAGTGGATCTGATGAAGCCCTTTTCACAGTATTTGCATTTATAGGGTCGTTCCCCTGTGTGGATTCTTCGATGAGCTTTCAGGTTAGAATGCTGGACAAAGCTCAAATCACAAATATCACACTTATACTGTTTTTGTCCTTCGTGGATTTTCACATGAGATTTCAGATTAGAAGAATTGGTGAAAACACGCTTGCAGACTTTGCATATCCAGTTGCCACTTTTGCTCCTAGAGTTTTTCTGAAGTAATGAACTAGGGACCGTGTCTGAAGTCAAGACAACACCAACTTCTATTTCATTGCCATTAGCAATGAGTTCTTTCAAGTCATCTCCACCAAGTAGAATATTTTCAAAACTGTCAGATGCCATTTTGAAATCCTGCAAAAGAGATTTTGGATAAAAAAAATATTCACGATCTAATGAGTAATGACTAGGGTTGTGACAATATTCTTTTTGAAATATGCTTTATGCTTTAAGCTTGTTAAATATGCTTTTATGCTTTTTATGCCTTAAAATATTCTTTTTATGCTTAAAATATGCCATTTATGCTTAAAATATGCTTTTTATGCGTTCAGGTTAGCTTTATATGCTCAATGATATGCGTTCAGGTTAGCTTTATATGTTCTAATTTCTTTGAAATAAGGCTAATTGTATTTGAGAGTTTTCATTGATGGTATATTTATATAGAAGGCAGGGTAGGAAACAATGTCAAATTGAGACAGTTTATTCTGTATGAGGTAACCAAAATAATAAATGGTGAACAGTTTTAGACAATAACTTGGACAATAAAGAAAGCATTTATTACATTTGATGATCATATCTTGTTTTAAATTCTCGAAAATAATTCTACGTCTGTTATCTGCTATAATTTGTAGTCTTAACTCATTTCGAATTTAAAAAATAAGGTTCGTCTGGGAACAAAAAATCTGGTACCGAAACGTCCTAGCTCCGTTTACAATGGAGACGTGTCATTAGTCCGACAGTTACATCTTTCTATGTTATTTCTTGTTTTATTTATTGATTAAAATAAAAAATATTAAATAAATATACATTATAGTTAAACCAATTTAAATAATACAATATTTACCTTTATTTTATTTTTTAAATATATATTCCTCTCTTATTTTACATTAATTCTAATAATAGCTAATTTGTATGATGCATTTCCTCATTCGATTCAATGTAGTTTGTTGTATTCGCTAGTTTGTTGTACTGCACACTTCATGACTTTTTTGTGACCTGGTGGGGGTTCGGGGGGTACCCCCCCCCCCCCCTGGTATACATACATTTTGATGTTCAATCAGAAATAAACAGCAAGAGTGTCAGGACTAATGGAGGGTCGCACCAATGAATTGTAACCGAATAGCTCCTATTGTGTACTCCTTTTTAAAATTATTATTATTTATCACCTTATAGCTAGGTTCCAGTGATTCAAAGAGGTAATTTCCACACCTAGTCTTTTAAACTTGAAACTTTTTGAATCATACATTCAAACCATAAAAATTAGTTTGTGTTTCATTTGCAGTCACTTTGACTATTTGATTAACTAAAAGCATATTTTGAGAATATTCTTTACTTAAAAAATGATGCTATATTGCTAAAAAGCATAAAAAATAATTCTTTAAGCCAAAAAAATATTGTCACAACCCTAGTAATGACTCAATTTAAGTTATTTAGTACTTACCAGTTTTTAAATCTCTTCAATGTGATCAATTTTGGAAGTTCAATTTACCATTATTTATGATAAATTGATTTGGTTTCTTACCCAATTAATTTTTTGAATGATTGATAACAATTAAATC
The DNA here is from genome assembly GCA_947561585.1 of Caprella mutica. Lineage (NCBI taxonomy): Eukaryota > Metazoa > Arthropoda > Malacostraca > Amphipoda > Caprellidae > Caprella > Caprella mutica. Next base: position 154,834 of record CANNZV010001363.1, read on the forward strand.
TGTAATAACAAAAATAAATATATATTGGTAGATAGTTAACTCTCATAACTATCAAGAAATATCACCTTTTAATTACTCTATACCTTTGCTAGGTTTCTAATGATATTATAAAATAATTTATAGATAATCTTACAAAGCTGTTTTTCAAATTTTCTTCACTAATTATCGTATTTAAATCCAATGAGCATTATTATATATTATGATCACTTTAGAGCAGTGGTTCTTAAAGTTGGGTGACCCTTTGGGGCCTGGATTGTTTGTAGGGGGTGGTGCCTAGGATTTTTAATAGAGTTTAATTTTCCTAACATAAATAAATAGGTTTGTAAATTATATGAATTAAATATTCAGTTTCCTTACTATTTCATTTTAAATTCTTGCATCATAGTAACCAAATATGTTATAATTGTAGCTTTCCAATCTATTTCAATGCAATACAATGCTCAGGGGGTGCCTGAGAAAAGCAAGGGGTGTACCAGAAAAATTAATAAGAATTACTGCTTTAGAGTCATAGACTATCAAACTACTTGTTTAGGTATGATTGATATTCACATGAAATAATTATCCAATTAAATTTTGAGAAAGCGTTTCCATGGCTACTATTATCAGAAATATTTAGAAGATATATTCCAGTTTACACAGACTTGTTGGCAGAACTTTTCCCCCTTTGAAAATAATATTCCAGCAAAAGTCATTGGATTTTAGCTACTTCTTCCCATGTTGCCATTAATTTCTGGAGAATAAATCAGGAAAATATTGGTGAATTAGCCAAATTATTGAATTTTGTTGGTGGATTTTTTCAACTTTTTGAAAAAGTCAGTGGGTTTTTCTGCACCAAATACAGACTGGGATATATTTAAATACCTTATTAATTACTAGAAGGTTCTGACTGTAGAAACTGAAGTAAATACAGGTACACACTCATTACATGTACCAGAAAAGCGTTAGTTATAACGATCAGTGTTCGTTTTACCGATACATTATTTAGTCAAGTTGGAGATTTAAACTTTGTAAGTTTTCTTTAACAGCATTTCAAAGAAACTTTAATGAATGGAACCAATCTCTGATTATTATTAAAGGAAAGTTTTAATAAAAATCTTATAACATTCATATAACTTACCTATATAAATACAGGAAGGCCTCACTTTAAGTACAACTCAATTCAGTAAAAGTGGTCCTTATTTCGAGTTATGATTCAAAATAAGAACCGTTCGTAGACATAGAAAACTGAGACAATTTTCTGTGATTATTTCACGGTAACTAAAAAACATCAAAATTATAATCCAGATGAGGTTATTAGAAGCAATTGGTTCAGAAATTCAACATGTCCCATTTTAGGGTAAGTTCCGTGTTATCGCATGGTTCCATATTTTCGAACATGTAAATTTTTTATATAATGATCATTATTTAACTGTTTTTCAATTAGTATCCATGATACCAATTAGAATATAAGGTAAATAAAAATTATAATATTTTCTTTTCTGACGTGTCCGAAATTATAGAACCAACCAATAACTTGGAACTTAGTACCCTACTACCAAAAATACTTCTTAGAGCATAAAATTGCCGTTTGTTAAATGTAGCATAATAATTATATTATAGAAGTCTCAGTATCTATTAATCACTCAACTATACTGAGTGAGGGTTAAGCTATGGATGGATTTTAAAACACTTAATAAATGCACGACTTAAAACTTTTTCATCACAGTCACAAGCAATGAAAGACTGTATATTATTAAAATATGCCTATATACATTTTACTCTAATAATAAATTTTCTTTCTATAACTCATAGAAAATGAGGTCTAAATCAATGAGTGACAATTATAAATTTCTTGTTAATTTTATTCACTTTAGTTACCGTTTGGTAACTAAAGTGAGTCGTGATTTGGTAACTAAAGCGGGGGATGCCTGTATACAAAATAATAAGGTAGGTATAACTGTCGCTTAAAGAACTATAAAATATGATGAAAAAGGGTGTTAATTTTTAACTTAACTTATATTGATATTTATTTATGATTCTTAATATTTAGTTTGGTATGAATAAATGAAGAATATATTAAAATAGAATATAAAATAGTCACACCTTTTTCAAATTTCTATTGAAATTTATAAATCAAAGAAAATGTGGTGGAAAAGAATCAAAAGGGTAACAAAAACAAAATAATGAAAATCTTAAAAGCAATAGCATCAACCGGGGTATTCCATCGCACTCAGGTCTCAGAGTATCGGGGTAATTAATCTCACCCGTTTTTTAACAGTGTAAGAAGTAATAATTTCGGAAAACTGATTGAACCATTAAAAAGATAGCAATTTCTTCTATAATTATAGTAACTTTCATTCATTTTTGTTAGATGAAAGTATAAAATATTTTAGAGTAAACAGTAGAGAACTTTTTTCACCCTATAAAAAATTTATTAAATTTATTTCAGATTTTACTAAATTCCCGCAACTTTAACACTGGGTTGGACAATTGTTTGAAATCACACTGAAATTTACATGGACACAGTAAAATATACCATCAAAATGAAATATAAACAGTTTAAAAAAATATGCACCATTACGTAGGAATTAATTCAAAATCTCCCGCATCTAAATTAATGGTAACATAGGAATTAATTCAAAATCTCCCGCAGAGACCTCCAATTTCTTAAAATTCATTCAAAAACTCACGCAGAGAGTCTTGGAAAAATGTTCCATATTCTGCAGACTGGTGTTATAAAAGAAAGGATTCTAAACATTTTCTAAATGTTACCAACTAACATACAAAAAAAAACATGTATGGGGTCACGCAGGTAAATTACGGCCCTTTAATTTTCAATTGCGGCACTCTCAAGAGTGTCTAAAACATTCTGAACCGAAATAACATTAAAATGTTGAATAGCTATCAAAATAAGCACAGTGCATGCAATAATTTATTACTTCATGTTTTTAACGTGTGCTTTGAAGGCTGAAGCTATGATGTTTCTGTTGTCAGATGCCGCAGTTAGTTAGTGGGCCACAATTTACTTGCTTGACCAGTTGACCCTAAAAGTTAAAACAAAATATCTAGACCTTAACCTTCCAATTTGAGCTATGTTTCAGAGGCTGGAAAATTGTAAGCCAATTTTAGAGCTCAAATTTCACAAAAATTCTGAGCCAAGCCAAATTGGCTCATTTTTTGAAGATTTCAAGCCAAAATTATTAAATTAACATAGGAATTAATTCAAAATTTAAAGCCAATTAGACATATCTGATATTTGACCATTTCAAATCTAAGCCAATTAATTGGCTTTAACTGACATACTCTTATACCAGTCTGTATTTGGTGCACAAAATTCCACCAACTTTTTAAAATAGCTGAAAAAATCCACCATAAATTTCCAGTAATTTGTCTGATCCACCAACATTTTACCCATTTCTCCACCGAAAATTAATGGTAACATAGGAATAAATAACAATAAATCCACCGACTTTGTCAAAATATTATTTTCAATGGAGAAAAATTCCACCGACATGTCGGAGGAATTTACCACGAAATACAGACTGGCTCTTATACATGGCATTTGAGCCTTTGAGGGCCTAAGTCCTAACCTTACTAACCATTTACCATGTTAAGGTCAAAATAAGATACAAAATAATAACTATTAATAATTTTAAATAATAGAGGAACATAACATACAAATACAATGAAATAATTATAGTGCTATGCCCCCTTAGCTAAAAAGTAGGTACCTACAACATTTTAACAATTTCTAATATTTAAAAATTTCTTCTTCTTCCAGAATGTACTAAATACTTGACAACAATGTTATGGATCTTAATCTGGACTTTATTATTAAAATCTCCTAACATCAGATTAGAAATTTCAAAATTGACATTTAGATCATCAATTCAAGAGCAGCTCTCATCTCATTTCTGTTAGCTCTATATTCCTCACACTCAAAGAGGAAATGTTCAATAATCTCATTCACACCACTTCTTTCTTCTTCTTTTCCAGATTGGGAGGAGTCCTCAGGATCCAGCGGTCCTACGAATAACCCAAATGAACCCAAATGAACCCAAATGAACCCAAATGAACCCAAATGAAACCTAAATGAACCCAAATGAAACCAAATGAAACCAAATGAACCCAAATGAACCCAAATGAACCCAAATGGAACCTAAATGAACCCAAATGAAACCAAATGAAACCAAATGAACCCAAATGAAACCAAATGAAACCCAAATAAAGTCCTACGAATAACCCAAATGAACCCAAATGAACCCAAATGAACCCAAATGAAACCTAAATGAACCCAAATGAAACCAAATGAAACCAAATGAACCCAAATGAAACCAAATGAAACCCAAATAAAGTCCTACGAATAACCCAAATGAACCCAAATGAAACCAAATGAACCCAAATGAACCCAAATGAACCCAAATGAAACCCAAATGAACCCAAATGAAACCCAAATGAATTCCTACGAATAACCCAAATGAAACCAAATGAACCCAAATGAAACCAAATGAACCCAAATGAACCCAAATGAAACCAAATGAAACCGAAATGAACCCAAATGAAGTCCAACGAATAACCCAAATGAACCCAAATGAAACCCAAATGAACCCAAATGAATTCCTACGAATAACCCAAATGAACCCAAATGAACCCAAATGAAACCAAATGAACCCAAATGAACCCAAATGAAACCCAAATGAACCCAAATGAAACCCAAATGAATTCCTACGAATAACCCAAATGAAACCAAATGAACCCAAATGAACCCAAATGAAACCAAATGAAACCAAATGAACCCAAATGAAACCAAATGAACCCAAATGAACCCAAATGAACCCAAATGAAACCAAATGAAACCAAATGAACCCAAATGAACCCAAATGAAACCAAATGAACATAAAAACGAACAACCCAAATGAAGCAGAAACAACCCAAATGAAGCAGAAACAACCCAAATGAAGCAGAAACAACCCAAATGAAGCAGAAACAACCCAAATGAAGCAGAAACAACCCAAATGAAGCAGAAACAACCCAAATGAAGCAGAAACAACCCAAATGAAGCAGAACAATCCAATTGATGCTAAAAACGAATAACCCAAATGAAGCTAAAAACGAATTCAAATGAAGTAGAAACAATTCAAACATTAAGTAATCAATTGGTCTTCATATGGTCTTCATTCGATTTTCATTTGATTTTCATTTTATATTCTTTTTATATTCATTTGATATTCATTTAGTTTTCATTTGGTATTCATTTAGTTTTCATTTGGTATTTATCTGGTATTAATTCACAGTGAAGTGTTAAAACAACCATCATTTGTTGTTATTAATATTCACAGTGAAGTGTTAAAACAACCATCATTTGTTGTTATTAATATTCGCAGTGAAGTGTTAAAACAACCATCATTTGTTGTTATTAATATTCGCAGTGAAGGGTTAAAACAACCATCATTTGGTGCTAGGACGTGCTAGGACGAAACGGTGCTAGGACGTTTCGTACCCGGACATTTCGTTAACGGACGTTTCGTTAACGGACGTTTCGTTAACGGACGTTTCGTTAACGGACGTTTCGTTAAAAGGACGTTTCGTTACTAGCACGATAATTCGTTACCAGTTTTTTCGTTCCAAATCGCTACTAACGATTTTTATAATTCGAAATGAG
>CANNZV010001364.1:0-160156 GCA_947561585.1 Caprella mutica
CCTTTCCTTTGATTATTTTCCCTTTCAGGAAATTTTTATTTTTATCCTTTCCTTTGATTATTTTCCCTTTCAGGAAATTTTTATTTTTATCCTTTCCTTTGATTATTTTCCCTTTCAGGAAATTTTTATCCTTTCCTTTGATTATTCTGTAATATTTTTACAATAAAATATAAAAGAATATAAAAATATTGAGCGCCACCCAATACACAATATAGGAAAAAAATGGTTAGGCAAAGGACAAAAAAATATAACTTGCAATAATAATAAAAAAAAAATCAAATAAAATTTCTAATCAATATAAGTATCAATGAACATGCACAAGGTTGTACCTGTGTATACTTATTATCAAAATTATTGGGCACAAAAAAATAATATAATAAGAAATAATTAATTTACAAGCACATACACATATGTATATAATGTAATTATTATGTAAACATTATTTAGGCACACAAGAAAATATAATATAATTATTTCTCAATCGTAAATGTTCACAAAATTCAAAACTCAATACTGATGAAGGATTCCCCCTAATATTAATTAGCAATCAACAATATTTTTCGTTATTTTGAATTAATTATTTAATTCCCACATAACTTACTCATTCTTGCTTCTAACAATTGCATTTAACAACAGTTATAGAACGTTCAACTTAACTTGATGAGGTGAGTCTTATTACTGAATACTATATTCGTTGACTGCTGAACTTCTGAAGAACCTCTGCTTTCTCTTTGCTGACCCCTTTTCTCTGAGTGTCCTGTTGTGGTCAACAGCTGTAGACTATTTCTTGTCTTCTTCTCAGCTTTGGATCCGCTGCGATGCGCTGTTTTTATACTATTATTCAGTATATGAAGTAGGGCTCCCAACTTTATTTGATGAAGAAGAAAATAACTCGTCACTCAGTTAAAGTAATTTCAGTCACTTACTCCGAAAGTGATGAGACGATTTAATTTACTTTAATTCGTTTTTTATTTGAAAGTGAGTTTATCACGACAAAAGTAGCTTTGTCGCCGTACCAGTTTTTCTTGCCACTAGTACCCGAAGAGCTGATAGTACGCAGGTAACAGCGCGTTACTAGCGTAGCTAATGAATTTTTACGCTGCCTCCTTCTTCTTTAGCACAAGGAGTGATTGTAGCACTTTAACACTGGTGTTATTTTTCACACCGGTATAACACTGAAATACTTTACATCGGTATTTCTTGAAAATGTTATTAGTTATTAGAATACTTTTCACATGTCACGTGATATTCTAAATAACCACACTATAACCGCATTAGTGTTTCATACGAAAACTTTCATACGGGGAACAATATTCTACCCTTATCGAACACTTCACTTTTTAATTGTTAATTGTGTTTCCCACTGTAATTGATTATTGATTCTAATAAAAGCTGCTTTTTGTTAATTTTTGATCTCCGTCGTAGATGTCATTATTAACTTTCTTTTCTCTAATTCTAGTCTTTGTTTTATTTTCCTCAAAGACGAAGAAGACTTCTTAGTTAATTTGCAGGTTCTTAGTCTTCGTAGGTCAGTTGATCAAAATATATAACAATTGCCTTTATAATTCAATAATTACAATCAAGTGGGGTAAATGGAAAACACGGTAACACAATCTAATATAATAAATCAATTGGTTTACACTGTATAAAGTTTGAGTAAAATATCGATTAATTAACTTGTGTTTATTTCTTCCTTGAACAGTGTTAGTAAGCTTGATAAAAATAAGTCTATCGGCACTTAATTCACTCAGTCACTATTATGGAAAGTTATTCAAGAGTTAACTTGATCAAGAGTTCTAGATCGATAGAGCTCGAACACTTTATGTTAGACACACGGTGTACCGGGGAACACGTCAAGGAGTGACGATGAAGGAATAGAACTGAACAAATGAAATGATTCTCAATTGGGTTTTATATAGGGAGGTTGAAGGCCAAATGCACCCACAGTTTTCCCAGGTCTTGGGTGGTAAGTTCGGCTTTATCAAAGATTTAAGAACGGCAACATCAAAGTTAATAATATAATTGAATTCGTGTTCTTGCATGAGTTTACATGAGTTTAGGTCTGAATAACAGAGTCATAAATATGAGTCGATGTGAGTGTTCTCACATGAGTTTGGGACTGAATAACATAACCATAAATATGAGTTGGAATTTCCTAACACCTCTTCCTTGATTAGCTATTGAAGAGTAGTACAGGATTATAAAGTTTATAATCTTGTTAAAGATTATAATCTTTATAAAGATTAAAATACTTCTGCGTATTAACAATAGATCAGTAAATTAATTAGGTCGATTGCTATAATTAGATCGATTGTTATAATCAGATCGATTGTTAATATATATAAAATCTTTGCTGTCGATAAATTCTTTGTTGTAGATAGATCGTTTGCTGTATATAGATCCTTTGTAGTAGATAGATCCTTTGTAGTAGATAGATCCTTTACTGTTGATAGATCATTTGCTGTAGATAGATCTAAGATCCTTTTGTGTAAATATATAAATAAATCATTTCGCCGTAGATAGATCCTTTGCAGTAGATAGATCCTTGACTGTAGATAGATCCTTTGCTGTAGATGGATCCTTGACTGTAGATAGATCCTTTGCTATAGATAGATGCTTTGCTGTAGATAGATCATTTGCTGTAGATAGATCCTTTATTGTAGATAAATTCTTTGCTGTAGATAGATTCTTTGTAGTAGATAGATCCTTTGTAGTAGATAGATCCTTTACTGTTGATAGATCATTTGCTGTAGATAGATCTAAGATCATTTTGTGTAAATATATAAATAAATCCTTCGCCGTAGATAGATCCCTTGACGTAGATAGATCCTTTGCTGTAGATAGATCCTTTGCTATAGATAGATTCTTTGCTGCAAATAGATCATTTGCTGTAGATTAATGCTCTTGCTGTAGATTGATCCTTTGATATAGATATATCATTTACTGTAGATAGATCCCTTATTGTAGATAGATCTTTTGCTGTAGATAGATCCTTAACTGTAAATAGATTCTTTGCTGTAGATGGATCCCTTTCTGTAGATAGATCCTTTCCTGTAGATAGATCCTTTCCTGTAGATAGATCCTTCGCTGTAGATAGAACTTTTGCTGTAAATAGATCTTTTGCTGTAGATAGATCTTTTGCTGTTGATAGATCCTTAACTGTAGATGGATCCTTTGCTGTATATAGCTACTTTACTGTAGGTAGATCCTTTGCTGTAGATTGATCCTTTGCTGTAGATTGATCCTTTGCTGTAGATAGATCATTTGCTGTTGATAGATTCTTTGCTGAACATGGATTCTTTGCTGAAGATAGATTCTTTGTTGTGGATAGATCCTTTGCTGTGGACAGATCCTTTGCAGTAAATAGATACTTTACTGTAGATAGAACCTTTGCTGTAGATGGATCCTTTGCTGTAGTTAGATCCTTTGCTGTAGGAAGATCCTCTGCTGTAGAAAGATCTTTCGCTGTAGAAAGATCCTATAGTGAAGATAGATTTTTTGCTGTAGATAGATCCTTTGCTGAAGATAGATCCTTTGCTGTAGATAAATCCTTTGCTGCAGATAGATCATTTACTGTAGATAGATTCTTTGCTGTAGATAGATTCTTTGTTGTAGATAGATCCTTTGCTGTAGATAGATCTTTTGTAGTAGATGGATCATTTATTGTAGATAGATCCTTCGCTGTAAATAGATCTAAGATCCTTTGCTGTATATAGATCCTTTAATGTAGATAGATCCTTCGCTGTAGGTAAATCCTTTTCTGTAGATAGATCCTCTTCTGTAGATAGATCCTTTACTGTAGATAGAAGCTTTGCTGTAGATAGATCCCATACTGTAAATAGATCCTTTGCTGTAGAGATATCCTTTGCTATAGAAAGATCCTCTGCTGTAGAAATATCTTCTGCTGTAAATAGATCCTTTGCAGTAGAAAGATCCTTTGCTGTTGACAGATCTTCCGCTGTAGAAAGATCCTATAGTGTAGATAGATTCTTTGCTGTAGATAGATCCCTTACTGTAGATAGATCACTTTGCTGTAGATAGATCATTTGATGTAGATTGATCCTTCAATGTAGAAAGATCCTCTGTTGTAAAAAGATCTTTTGCTGTAAATAGATCATTTGCTGTATATAGATCCTTTGCTGTTGACAGATCCTGCACTGTAGAAAGATCCTTTGGTGTAGATAGATTCTTTGCTGTAGATAGATCCTTTGCTGTAGATAGATCCATGCTGTATAAAGTTCCTCTGCTTCAAATAGATATTTGTTGTAGATAGATCATTGGCTTTAGATTGATCCTTTGCTGTAGATAGATCCTTTGCTTAAGATAGATCCTCAACTGTATATTGATCCTTTGCTGTAGATAGATCCTTTGCGGTAGATAAATCCTTGACTGTAAATAGATCCTTCGCTGTAGATAGATCATTCGCTGTAGATAGATCCTTTGCTGTAGATCGATCCTTCGCTGTAAATAGATCTTTTGCTGTAGATTGATCCTTCGCTGCAAAAAGATCCCTTATTGTAGATAGATCCTTTGCTGTAGATAGATCCTATGCTGTAGATAGATCCTTTACTGTAGATAGATCCTTTGCTGTAGATTGATCTTTCGCTGTAAATAGATCCCCTGCTGTAGATAGGTTCTTTGCTGTAGATTGATCCTTTGCTGTAAATAGATCCTTTGCTGAAGATAGATCCTTTGCTGTAGTAGATCTTTTGCTGTAGAAAGATTCTCTGCTATAAATAGATCCTTTGCTGTAGATAGATTCTTTGTTGTAGATAGATCCTTCGCTGTAAATGGATCCTATGGCTGTATAGAGTTCCTTTACTGTAGATATATCCTTTGCTATAGATTGATCATTTGCTGTAGATAGATCCTTTGCTGTAGATAGATCTTTTGCTGTGAATAGACCACATATTGTGGATATATCCTTTGCTATAGATAGATCCTATACTGTAGAAAAATCCTTTGCTGAGATAGATCCTTTGCTGTAGATGGATCCTTTGCTGTAGATAAAACCTTTGCTGTAGATGGATCCTTTGCTGTAGATAGTTCTTTTACTGTAGAAAAATCCTTTGCTGTAGATTGATCCATTGCTGAAGATAGATTCTTTGCTGTAGATATATTCTTTGCAGTAGATGTATCCTATGCAGTAGATAGATCCATTATTGTACATAGATCCTATGCTGTATAAAGATCCTTTGCTGAAAATAGATCCTTTGCTGTAGATAGATCCTTTGCTGAAGATAGATCCCTCAGTGTTGATAGATCTCTTCCTGTAGATAGCTCCTTTACTGTGAATAGATCCTTTGCTGTAGATAGATCCTTTCCTGTAGATAGATCCTTTGTTGTAGATAGATTCTTTGCTGTAGATAGAACTTTTGTTGTAAATAGATCTTTTGTTATAGATTGATCCTTTGCTGTTGATAGATCCTTAACTGTAGATGGATCCTTTGTTGTATATAGTCCCTTTACTGTAGATAGATTATTTGCTGTAGATTGATCCTTTGCTGTAGATTGATCCTTTGCTGTAGATAGATCATTTGCTGTAGATAGATTATTTGCTGAACATAGATTCTTTGTTGTAAATAGTTTCTTTGTTGTAGATAGATCCTTTGCTGAAGACAGATCCTTTGCAGTAGATAGATCCTTTGCTGTAGATAAATCGGTTGTTGTAGATAGATCCTTTGTTGTAGATAGATCCTTTACTGTAGATAGATCCTTTGTTGTAGATAAATCCTTTGCTGTAGATAGATCCTTTGCTGTAGATAGATCCTTTACTGTAGATAGATTCTTAACTGTATATAGATTCTTTTTTGTAGATAGAACCTTTGCTGTAGATAAATCTTTTGTAGTAGATAGATCTATTACTGTAGATAGATCCTTAGCTGTAGATAGATCTAAGATCCTTTGTTGTCAATAAATTAATAAATCCTTCGCCGTAGACAGATCCCTTGCCGTAGATAGATCCTTTGCTGTAGATAGATCCTTTGCTGTAGATATATTCTTCGCTGTAGATAGATTCTTATCTGTAGAGATAGATCCTTTTCTGTAGATAGATCTTTTATTGTTGATAAAACCGTTGCTGTAGATAGATTCCATACTGTAAATAGATCCTTTGCTGTAGATAGTTCCTTTGCTGTAGAAAGATCCTCTGCTGTAGAAAGATCTTCTGCTGTAAATAGATCCTTTGCTGTAGATAGATCCTTTGCTGTTGACAGATCTTTCGCTGTAGAAAGATCCTTTGGTGTAGATAGATGCTTTGCTGTTGATAGATCACTTACTGTAGATAGATTACTTTGCTGTATATAGATCATTTGCTGTAGAAAGGTCCTTTAATGTAGAAAGATCCTCTGTTGTAGAAAGATCTTTTGCTGTAAATCGATCATTTGCTGTAGATAGATCCTTCGCTGTTGACAGATCCTGCACCGTAGAAAGATCCTTTGGTGTAGATAGATTCTTTGCTGTAGATAGATCCTTTGCTGTAGATAGATCCATGCTAAATAAAGTTCCTCTGCTGTAAATAGATATTTGTTGTAGATAGATCATTGGCTTTAGATAGATCCTTTGCTGAAGATAGATCCTTTGCTTCAGATAGATCCTTAACTGTAGATTGATCCTTTGCTGTAGATAGATCCTTTGCGGTAGATAAATCCTTGACTGTAGATAGATCCATCGCTGTAGATAGATCATTCGCTGTAGATAGATCCTTTGCTGTAGATCGATCCTTCGCTGTAAATAGATCCTTTGCTGTAGATTGATCCTTCGCTGCAAAAAGATCCCTTACTGTAGATAGATCCTTTGCTGTAGATTGATCCTTCGCTGTAAATAGATTCCTTGCTGTAGATAGGTCCTTTGCTGTAGATAGATACTTTGCTGTATATAGATCCTTTGCTGAAGATAGATCCTTTGCTGTAGTAGATCTTTTGATGTAGAAAGATTCTCTGCTATAAATAGATCCTTTGCTGTAGATAGATCCTTTGTTGTAGATTGATCCTTTGCTATAAATGGATCCTATGGCTGTATAGAGTTCCTTTGCTGTAGATAGAACCTTTGCTGTAGATGGATCCTTTGCTGTAGATAGTTCTTTTACTGTAGAAAAATCCTTTGCTGTAGATTGATCCATTGCTGTAGATAGATCCTTTGTTGTAGATAAATCCTTTTCTGTTGATAGATTCTTTGCTGAAGATAGATTCTTTGCTGTAGATAGATTCTTTGCAGTAGATGTATCCTATGCAGTAGATAGATCCATTATTGTACATAGATCCTATGCTGTATAAAGATCCTATGCTGTATAGAGATCCTTTGCTGAAAATAGATCCTTTGCTGTAGATAGATCCTTTGCTGAAGATAGATCCCTCAGTGTTGATAGATCTCTTGCTGTAGATGCTCCTTTACTGTAAATAGATCCTTTGCTGTAAATAGATCCTTTCCTGTAGATAGATCCTTTGCTGTAGATAGATTTTTTGCTGTAGATAGAACTTTTGTTGTAAGTAGATCTTTTGCTATAGATTGATCCTTTGCTGTTGATAGATCCTTAACTGTAGATGGATCCTTTGCTGTATTTAGTCTCTTTACTGTAGATGGATCATTTGCTGTAGATTGATCCTTTGCTGTAGATTGATTCATTGCTGTAGATAGATCATTTGCTGTAGATAGATTATTTGCTGAACATAGATTCTTTGCTGTATATAGATTCTTTGTTGTAGATAGATCCTTTGCTGTAGACAGTTCCTTTGCAGTAGATAGTTCCTTTACTGTAGATAGATCCTTTGCTGTAGATGGATCCTTTGATGTAGATAGATTCTTCGCTGTAGATAGATCCTTTTCTGTAGATAGATCTTTTATTATAGATAAAACTGTTGTTGTAGATAGATCCCATACTGTGAATATATCCTTTGCTGTAGTTAGATCCTTTGCTGTAGAAAGATCCTCTGCTGTAGAAAGATCTTTCGCTGTAGAAAGATCCTATAGTGAAGATAGATTCTTTGCTGTAGATAGATCCTTTGCTGAAGATAGATCCTTTGCTGTAGATAGATCCTTTGCTGCAGATAGATCATTTACTGTAGATAGATTCTTTGCTGTAGATAGATTCTTTGTTGTAGATAGATCCTTTGCTGTAGATAGATCTTTTGTAGTAGATAGATCATTTATTGTAGATAGATCCTTCGCTGTAATTAGATCTAAGGTCCTTTGCTGTAGATAGATCCTTTAATGTAGATAGATCCTTCGCTGTAGGTAAATCCTTTTCTGTAGATAGATCCTCTTTTGTAGATAGATCCTTTACTGTAGATAGAAGCTTTGCTGTAGATAGATCCCATACTGTAAATAGATCCTTTGCTGTAGAGATATCCTTTGCTGTAGAAAGATCCTCTGCTGTAGAAATATCTTCTGCTGTAAATAGATCCTTTGCAGTAGAAAGATCCTTTGCTGTTGACAGATCTTTCGCTGTAGAAAGATCCTATAGTGTAGATAGATTTTATGCTGTAGATAGATCCCTTACTGTAGATAGATCACTTTGCTGTAGATAGATCATTTGCTGTAGATTGATCCTTTAATGTAGAAAGATCCTCTGTTGTAGAAAGATCTTTTGCTTTAAATAGATCATTTGCTGTAGATAGATCCTTTGCTGTTGACAGATCCTGCACTGTAGAAAGATCCTTTGGTGTAGATAGATTCTTTGCTGTAGATAGATCCTTTGCTGTAGATAGATCCATGCTAAATAAAGTTCCTCTGCTGTAAATAGATATTTGTTGTAGATAGATCATTGGCTTTAGATAGATCCTTTGCTGTAGATAGATCCTTTGCTTCAGATAGATCCTTAACTGTAGATTGATCCTTTGCTGTAGATAGATCCTTTGCGGTAGATAAATCCTTGACTGTAGATAGATCCATCGCTGTAGATAGATCATTCGCTGTAGATAGATCCTTTGCTGTAGATCGATCCTTCGCTGTAAATAGATCCTTTGCTGTAGATTGATCCTTCGCTGCAAAAAGATCCCTTACTGTAGATAGATCCTTTGCTGTAGATAGATCCTATGCTGTAGATAGAACCTTTACTGTAGATAGATCCTTTGCTGTAGATTGATCCTTCGCTGTAAATAGATTCCTTGCTGTAGATAGGTCCTTTGCTGTAGATAGATCCTTTGCTGTAAATAGATCCTTTGCTGAAGATAGATCCTTTGCTGTAGTAGATCTTTTGCTGTAGAAAGATTCTCTGCTGTAAATAGATCCTTTGCTGTAGATAGATCCTTTGTTGTAGATTGATCCTTGCTATAAATGGATCCTATGGATGTATAGAGTTCCTTTACTGTAGATATATCCTTTGCTATAGATTGATCATTTGCTATAGATAGATCCTATTCTGTTTAAAGATCCTTTGCTGAGATAGATCCCTTGCTGAAGATGGATCCTTTGCTGTAGATAGAACCTTTGCTGTAGATGGATCCTTTGCTGTAGATAGTTCTTTTACTGTAGAAAAATCCTTTGCTGTAGATTGATCCATTGCTGTAGATAGATCCTTTGTTGTAGATAAATCCTTTTCTGTTGATAGATTCTTTGCTGAAGATAGATTCTTTGCTGTAGATAGATTCTTTGCAGTAGATGTATCCTATGCAGTAGATAGATCCATTATTGTACATAGATCCTATGCTGTATAAAGATCCTATGCTGTATAGAGATCCTTTGCTGAAAATAGATCCTTTGCTGTAGATAGATCCTTTGCTGAAGATAGATCCCTCAGTGTTGATAGATCTCTTGCTGTAGATAGCTCCTTTACTGTAAATAGATCCTTTGCTGTAGATAGATCCTTTCCTGTAGATAGATCCTTTTCTGTAGATAGATCTTTTATTGTTGATAAAACCGTTGCTGTAGATAGATCCCATACTGTAAATAGATCCTTTGCTGTAGATAGTTCCTTTGCTGTAGAAAGATCCTCTGCTGTAGAAAGATCTTCTGCTGTAAATAGATCCTTTGCTGTAGATAGATCCTTTGCTGTTGACAGATCTTTCGCTGTAGAAAGATCCTTTGGTGTAGATAGATGCTTTGCTGTTGATAGATCACTTACTGTAGATAGATTACTTTGCTGTATATAGATCATTTGCTGTAGATAGATCCTTTAATGTAGAAAGATCCTCTGTTGTAGAAAGATCTTTTGCTGTAAATCGATCATTTGCTGTAGATAGATCCTTCGCTGTTGACAGATCCTGCACCGTAGAAAGATCCTTTGGTGTAGATAGATTCTTTGCTGTAGATAGATACCTTACTGTAGATAGATTACTTTGCTGTAGATAGATCTTTTGCTGTAGATAGATCCATGCTGTATAAAGTTCCTCTGCTGTAAATATATATTTATTGTAGATAGTTCATTGGCTTTAGATAGATCCTTTGCTGTAGATGGATCCTTTGCTGTAGATAAAACCTTTGCTGTAGATGGATCCTTTGCTGTAGATAGTTCTTTTACTGTAGAAAAATCCTTTGCTGTAGATTGATCCATTGCTGAAGATAGATTCTTTGCTGTAGATATATTCTTTGCAGTAGATGTTTCCTATGCAGTAGATAGATCCATTATTGTACATAGATCCTATGCTGTATAAAGATCCTTTGCTGAAAATAGATCCTTTGCTGTAGATAGATCCTTTGCTGAAGATAGATCCCTCAGTGTTGATAGATCTCTTCCTGTAGATAGCTCCTTTACTGTGAATAGATCCTTTGCTGTAGATAGATCCTTTCCTGTAGATAGATCCTTTGCTGTAGATAGATTCTTTGCTGTAGATAGAACTTTTGTTGTAAATAGATCTTTTGTTATAGATTGATCCTTTGCTGTTGATATATCCTTAACTGTAGATGGATCCTTTGTTGTATATAGTCCCTTTACTGTAGATAAATAATTTGCTGTAGATTGATCCTTTGCTGTAGATTGATCCTTTGCTGTAGATAGATCATTTGCTGTAGATAGATTATTTGCTGAACATAGATTCTTTGTTGTAAATAGTTTCTTTGTTGTAGATAGATCCTTTGCTGAAGACAAATCCTTTGCAGTAGATAGATCCTTTGCTGTAGATAAATCGGTTGTTATAGATAGATCCTTTGTTGTAGATAGATCCTTTACTGCAGATAGATCCTTTGTTGTAGATAGATCCTTTGCTGTAGATAGATCCTTTGCTGTAGATAGATCCTTTACTGTAGATAGATTCTTAACTGTATATAGATTCTTTTTTGTAGATAGAACCTTTGCTGTAGATAAATCCTTTGTAGTAGATAGATCTATTACTGTAGATAGATCCTTAGCTGTAGATAGATCTAAGATCCTTTGTTGTCAATAAATTAATAAATCCTTCGCCGTAGACAGATCCCTTGCCGTAGATAGATCCTTTGCTGTAGATAGATCCCATACTGTAAATATATCCTTTGCTGTAGTTAGATCCTTTGCTGTAGAAAGATCCTCTGCTGTAGAATGATCTTTCGCTGTAGAAAGATCCTATAGTGAAGATAGATTCTTTGCTGTAGATAGATCCTTTGCTGAAGATAGATCCTTTGCTGTAGATAGATCCTTTGCTGCAGATAGATCATTTACTGTAGATAGATTCTTTGCTGTAGATAGATTCTTTGTTGTTGATAGATCCTTTGCTGTAGATAGATCTTTTGTAGTAGATAGATCATTTATTGTAGATAGATCCTTCGCTGTAATTAGATCTAAGATCCTTTGCTGTAGATAGATCCTTTAATGTAGATAGATCCTTCGCTGTAGGTAAATCCTTTTCAGTAGATAGATCCTCTTTTGTAGATAGATCCTTTACTGTAGATAGAAGCTTTGCTGTAGATAGATCCCATACTGTAAATAGATCCTTTGCTGTAGAAAGATCCTCTGCTGTAGAAATATCTTCTGCTGTAAATAGATCCTTTGCAGTAGAAAGATCCTTTGCTGTTGACAGATCTTTCGCTGTAGAAAGATCCTATAGTGTAGATAGATTCTATGCTGTAGATAGATCCCTTACTGTAGATAGATCACTTTGCTGTAGATAGATCATTTGCTGTAGATTGATCCTTTAATGTAGAAAGATCCTCTGTTGTAGAAAGATCTTTTGCTTTAAATAGATCATTTGCTGTAGATAGATCCTTTGCTGTTGACAGATCCTGCACTGTAGAAAGATCCTTTGGTGTAGATAGATTCTTTGCTGTAGATAGATCCTTTGCTGTAGATAGATCCATGCTAAATAAAGTTCCTCTGCTGTAAATAGATATTTGTTGTAGATAGATCATTGGCTTTAGATAGATCCTTTGCTGTAGATAGATCCTTTGCTTCAGATAGATCCTTAACTGTAGATTGATCCTTTGCTGTAGATAGATCCTTTGCGGTAGATAAATCCTTGACTGTAGATAGATCCATCGCTGTAGATAGATCATTCGCTGTAGATAGATCCTTCGCTGTAGATCGATCCTTCGCTGTAAATAGATCCTTTGCTGTAGATTGATCCTTCGCTGCAAAAAGATCCCTTACTGTAGATAGATCCTTTGCTGTAGATAGATCCTATGCTGTAGATAGATCCTTTACTGTAGATAGATCCTTTGCTGTAGATTGATCCTTCGCTGTAAATAGATTCCTTTCTGTAGATAGGTCCTTTGCTGTAGATAGATCCTTTGCTGTAAATAGATCCTTTGCAGAAGATAGATCCTTTGCTGTAGTAGATCTTTTGCTGTAGAAAGATTCTCTGCTATAAATAGATCCTTTGCTGTAGATAGATCCTTTGTTGTAGATTGATCCTTTGCTATAAATGGATCCTATGGCTGTATAGAGTTCCTTTACTGTAGATATATCCTTTGCTATAGATTGATCATTTGCTATAGATAGATCCTATTCTGTTTAAAGATCCTTTGCTGAGATAGATCCCTTGCTGAAGATGGATCCTTTGCTGTAGATAGAACCTTTGCTGTAGATGGATCCTTTGCTGTAGATAGTTCTTTTACTGTAGAAAAATCCTTTGCTGTAGATTGATCCATTGCTGTAGATAGATCCTTTGTTGTAGATAAATCCTTTTCTGTTGATAGATTCTTTGCTGAAGATAGATTCTTTGCTGTAGATAGAATCTTTGCAGTAGATGTATCCTATGCAGTAGATAGATCCATTATTGTACATAGATCCTATGCTGTATAAAGATCCTATGCTGTATAGAGATCCTTTGCTGAAAATAGATCCTTTGCTGTAGATAGATCCTTTAATGAAGATAGATCCCACAGTGTTGATAGATCTCTTGCTGTAGATAGCTCCTTTACTGTAAATAGATCCTTTGCTGTAGATAGATCCTTTCCTGTAGATAGATCCTTTGCTGTAGATAGATTCTTAGCTGTAGATAGAACTTTTGTTGTAAATAGATCTTTTGTTATAGATTGATCCTTTGCTGTTGATAGATCCTTAACTGTAGATGGATCCTTTGTTGTATATAGTCCCTTTACTGTGCATAGATTATTTGCTGTAGATTGATCCCTTGCCGTAGATAGATCCTTTGTTGTAGATAGATCCTTTGCTGTAGATATATTCTTCGCTGTAGATAGACCCTTATCTGTAGAGATAGATCCTTTTCTGTAGATAGATCTTTTATTGTTGATAAAACCGTTGCTGTAGATAGATCCCATACTGTAAATAGATCCTTTGCTGTAGATAGTTCCTTTGCTGTAGAAAGATCCTCTGCTGTAGAAAGATCTTCTGTTGTAAATAGATCCTTTGCTGTAGATAGATCCTTTGCTGTTGACAGATCTTTCGCTGTAGAAAGATCCTTTGGTGTAGATAGATGCTTTGCTGTTTATAGATCACTTACTGTAGATAGATTACTTTGCTGTATATAGATCATTTGCTGTAGATAGATCCTTTAATGTAGAAAGATCCTCTGTTGTAGAAAGATCTTTTGCTGTAAATCGATCATTTGCTGTAGATAGATCCTTCGCTGTTGACAGATCCTGCACCGTAGAAAGATCCTTTGGTGTAGATAGATTCTTTGCTGTAGATAGATACCTTACTGTAGATAGATTACTTTGCTGTAGATAGATCTTTTGCTGTAGATAGATCCATGCTGTATAAAGTTCCTCTGCTGTAAATATATATTTAATGTAGATAGTTCATTGGCTTTAGATAGATCCTTTGCTGTAGATGGATCCTTTGCTGTAGATAAAACCTTTGCTGTAGATGGATCCTTTGCTGTAGATAGTTCTTTTACTGTAGAAAAATCCTTTGCTGTAGATTGATCCATTGCTGAAGATAGATTCTTTGCTGTAGATATATTCTTTGCAGTAGATGTTTCCTATGCAGTAGATAGATCCATTATTGTACATAGATCCTATGCTGTATAAAGATCCTTTGCTGAAAATAGATCCTTTGCTGTAGATAGATCCTTTGCTGAAGATAGATCCCTCAGTGTTGATAGATCTCTTCCTGTAGATAGCTCCTTTACTGTGAATAGATCCTTTGCTGTAGATAGATCCTTTCATGTAGATAGATCCTTTGCTGTAGATAGATTCTTTGCTGTAGATAGAACTTTTGTTGTAAAATAGATCTTTTGTTATAGATTGATCCTTTGCTGTTGATATATCCTTAACTGTAGATGGATCCTTTGTTGTATATTGTCCCTTTACTGTAGATAAATAATTTGCTGTAGATTGATCCTTTGCTGTAGATTGATCCTTTGCTGTAGATAGATCATTTGCTGTAGATAGATTATTTGCTGAACTTAGATTCTTTGTTGTAAATAGTTTCTTTGTTGTAGATAGATCCTTTGCTGAAGACAAATCCTTTGCAGTAGATAGATCCTTTGCTGTAGATAAATCGGTTGTTATAGATAGATCCTTTGTTGTAGATAGATCCTTTACTGCAGATAGATCCTTTGTTGTAGATAGATCCTTTGCTGTAGATAGATTCTTTGCTGTAGATAGATCCTTTACTGTAGATAGATTCTTAACTGTATATAGATTCTTTTTTGTAGATAGAACCTTTGCTGTAGATAAATCCTTTGTAGTAGATAGATCTATTACTGTAGATAGATCCTTAGCTGTAGATAGATCTAAGATCCTTTGTTGTCAATAAATTAATAAATCCTTCGCCGTAGACAGATCCCTTGCCGTAGATAGATCCTTTGCTGTAGATAGATCCTTTGCTGTAGATATATTCTTCGCTAGAGATAGATCCTTATCTGTAGAGATAGATCCTTTTCTGTAGATAGATCTTTTATTGTTGATAAAACCGTTGCTGTAGATAGATCCCATACTGTAAATAGATCCTTTGCTGTAGATAGATCCTTTGCTGTAGAAAGATCCTCTGCTGTAGAAAGATCTTCTGCTGTAAATAGATCCTTTGCTGTAGATAGATCCTTTGCTGTTGACAGATCTTTCGCTGTAGAAATATCCTTTGGTGTAGATAGATGCTTTGCTGTTGATAGATCACTTACTGTAGATAGATTACTTTGCTGTAGATAGATCATTTGCTGTAGATAGATCCTTTAATGTAGAAAGATCCTCTGTTGTAGAAAGATCTTTTGCTGTAAATCGATCATTTGATGTAGATAGATCCTTTGCTGTTGACAGATCCTGCACCGTAGAAAGATCCTTTGGTGTAGATAGATTCTTCGCTGTAGATAGATACCTTACTGTAGATAGATTACTTTGCTGTAGATAGATTTTTTGCTGTAGATAGAACTTTTGTTGTAAGTAGATCTTTTGCTATAGATTGATCCTTTGCTGTTGATAGATCCTTAACTGTAGATGGATCCTTTGCTGTATTTAGTCTCTTTACTGTAGATGGATCATTTGCTGTAGATTGATCCTTTGCTGTAGATTGATTCATTGCTGTAGATAGATCATTTGCTGTAGATAGATTATTTGCTGAACATTGATTCTTTGCTGTATATAGATTCTTTGTTGTAGATAGATCCTTTGCTGTAGACAGTTCCTTTGCAGTAGATAGTTCCTTTACTGTAGATAGATCCTTTGCTGTAGATGGATCCTTTGATGTAGATA
Source organism: Caprella mutica (assembly GCA_947561585.1). NCBI lineage: Eukaryota > Metazoa > Arthropoda > Malacostraca > Amphipoda > Caprellidae > Caprella > Caprella mutica. The sequence continues at coordinate 15,997 of CANNZV010001364.1, forward strand.
GATTCTTCGCTGTAAATAGATCCTTTTCTGTAGATAGATCTTTTATTGTAGATAAAACTGTTGTTGTAGATAGATCCCATACTGTGAATATATCCTTTGCTGTAGTTAGATCCTTTGCTGTAGAAAGATCCTCTGCTGTAGAAAGATCTTTCGCTGTAGAAAGATCCTATAGTGAAGATAGATTCTTTGCTGTAGATAGATCCTTTGCTGAAGATAGATCCTTTGCTGTAGATAGATCCTTTGCTGCAGATAGATCATTTACTGTAGATAGATTCTTTGCTGTAGATAGATTCTTTGTTGTAGATAGATCCTTTGCTGTAGATAGATCTTTTGTAGTAGATAGATCATTTATTGTAGATAGATCCTTCGCTGTAATTAGATCTAAGATCCTTTGCTGTAGATAGATCCTTTAATGTAGATAGATCCTTCGCTGTAGGTAAATCCTTTTCTGTAGATAGATCCTCTTTTGTAGATAGATCCTTTACTGTAGATAGAAGCTTTGCTGTAGATAGATCCCATACTGTAAATAGATCCTTTGCTGTAGAGATATCCTTTGCTGTAGAAAGATCCTCTGCTGTAGAAATATCTTCTGCTGTAAATAGATCCTTTGCAGTAGAAAGATCCTTTGCTGTTGACAGATCTTTCGCTGTAGAAAGATCCTATAGTGTAGATAGATTCTATGCTGTAGATAGATCCCTTACTGTAGATAGATCACTTTGCTGTAGATAGATCATTTGCTGTAGATTGATCCTTTAATGTAGAAAGATCCTCTGTTGTAGAAAGATCTTTTGCTTTAAATAGATCATTTGCTGTAGATAGATTCTTTGCTGTTGACAGATCCTGCACTGTAGAAAGATCCTTTGGTGTAGATAGATTCTTTGCTGTAGATAGATCCTTTGCTGTAGATAGATCCATGCTAAATAAAGTTCCTCTGCTGTAAATAGATATTTGTTGTAGATTGATCATTGGCTTTAGATAGATCCTTTGCTGTAGATAGATCCTTTGCTTCAGATAGATCCTTAACTGTAGATTGATCCTTTGCTGTAGATAGATCCTTTGCGGTAGATAAATCCTTGACTGTAGATAGATCCATCGCTGTAGATAGATCATTCGCTGTAGATAGATCCTTTGCTGTAGATCGATCCTTCGCTGTAAATAGATCCTTTGCTGTAGATTGATCCTTCGCTGCAAAAAGATCCCTCACTGTAGATAGATCCTTTGCTGTAGATAGATCCTATGCTGTAGATAGATCCTTTACTGTAGATAGATCCTTTGCTGTAGATTGATCCTTCGCTGTAAATAGATTCCTTGCTGTAGATAGGTCCTTTGCTGTAGATAGATCCTTTGCTGTAAATAGATCCTTTGCTGAAGATAGATCCTTTGCTGTAGTAAATCTTTTGCTGTAGAAAGATTCTCTGCTATAAATAGATCCTTTGCTGTAGATAGATCCTTTGTTGTAGATTGATCCTTCGCTACAAATGGATCCTATGGCTGTATAGAGTTCCTTCACTGTAGATATATCCTTTGCTGAAGATGGATCCTTTGCTGTAGATAGAACCTTTGCTGTAGATGGATCCTTTGCTGTAGATAGTTCTTTTACTGTAGAAAAATCCTTTGCTGTAGATTGATCCATTGCTGTAGATAGATCCTTTGTTGTAGATAAATCCTTTTCTGTTGATAGATTCTTTGCTGAAGATTGATTCTTTGCTGTAGATAGATTCTTTGCAGTAGATGTATCCTATGCAGTAGATAGATCCATTATTGTACATAGATCCTATGCTGTATAAAGATCCTATGCTGTATAGAGATCCTTTGCTGAAGATAGATCCCTCAGTGTTGATAGATCTCTTGCTGTAGATAGCTCCTTTACTGTAAATAGATCCTTTGCTATAGATAGATCCTTTCCTGTAGATAGATCCTTTGCTGTAGATAGATTCTTTGCTGTAGATAGAACTTTTGTTGTAAATAGATCTTTTGTTATAGATTGATCCTTTGCTGTTGATAGATTCTTAACTGTAGATGGATCCTTTGTTGTATATAGTCCCTTTACTGTGGATAGATTATTTGCTTTAGATTGATCCCTTGCCGTAGATAGATCCTTTACTGTAGATAGATCCTTTGCTGTAGATATATTCTTCGCTGTAGATAGATCTTTATCTGTAGAGATAGATCCTTTTCTGTTGATAGATTCTTAACTGTAGATGGATCCTTTGTTGTATATAGTCCCTTTACTGTGGATAGATTATTTGCTTTAGATTGATCCCTTGCCGTAGATAGATCCTTTACTGTAGATAGATCCTTTGCTGTAGATATATTCTTCGCTGTAGATAGATCCTTATCTGTAGAGATAGATCCTTTTCTGTAGATAGATCTTTTATTGTTGATAAAACCGTTGCTGTAGATAGATCCCATACTGTAAATAGATCCTTTGCTGTAGATAGTTCCTTTGCTGTAGAAAGATCCTCTGCTGTAGAAAGATCTTCTGCTGTAAATAGATCCTTTGCTGTAGATAGATCCTTTGCTGTTGACAGATCTTTCGCTGTAGAAAGATCCTTTGGTGTAGATAGATGCTTTGCTGTTGATAGATCACTTACTGTAGATAGATTACTTTGCTGTATATAGATCATTTGCTGTAGATAGATCCTTTAATGTAGAAAGATCCTCTGTTGTTGAAAGATCTTTTGCTGTAAATCGATCATTTGCTGTAGATAGTTCCTTCGCTGTTGACAGATCCTGCACCGTAGAAAGATCCTTTGGTGTAGATAGATTCTTTGCTGTAGATAGATACCTTACTGTAGATAGATTACTTTGCTGTAGATAGATCTTTTGCTGTAGATAGATCCATGCTGTATAAAGTTCCTCTGCTGTAAATATATATTTATTGTAGATAGTTCATTGGCTTTAGATAGATCCTTTGCTGTAGATGGATCCTTTGCTGTAGATAAAACCTTTGCTGTAGATGGATCCTTTGCTGTAGATAGTTCTTTTACTGTAGAAAAATCCTTTGCTGTAGATTGATCCATTGCTGAAGATAGATTCTTTGCTGTAGATATATTCTTTGCACTAGATGTTTCCTATGCAGTAGATAGATCCATTATTGTACATAGATCCTATGCTGTATAAAGATCCTTTGCTGAAAATAGATCCTTTGCTGTAGATAGATCCTTTGCTGAAGATAGATCCCTCAGTGTTGATAGATCTCTTCCTGTAGATAGCTCCTTTACTGTGAATAGATCCTTTGCTGTAGATAGATCCTTTCCTGTAGATAGATCCTTTGCTGTAGATAGATTCTTTGCTGTAGATAGAACTTTTGTTGTAAATAGATCTTTTGTTATAGATTGATCCTTTGTTGTTGATATATCCTTAACTGTAGATGGATCCTTTGTTGTATATAGTCCCTTTACTGTAGATAAATAATTTGCTGTAGATTGATCCTTTGCTGTAGATTGATCCTTTGCTGTAGATAGATCATTTGCTGTAGATAGATTATTTGCTGAACATAGATTCTTTGTTGTAAATAGTTTCTTTGTTGTAGATAGATCCTTTGCTGAAGACAAATCCTTTGCAGTAGATAGATCCTTTGCTGTAGATAAATCGGTTGTTATAGATAGATCGTTTGTTGTAGATAGATCCTTTACTGCAGATAGATCCTTTGTTGTAGATAGATCCTTTGCTGTAGATAGATCCTTTGCTGTAGATAGATCCTTTCCTGTAGATAGATTCTTAACTGTATATAGATTCTTTTTTGTAGATAGAACCTTTGCTGTAGATAAATCCTTTGTAGTAGATAGATCTATTACTGTAGATAGATCCTTAGCTGTAGATAGATCTAAGATCCTTTGTTGTCAATAAATTAATAAATCCTTCGCCGTAGACAGATCCCTTGCCGTAGATAGATCCTTTGCTGTAGATAGATTCTTTGCTGTAGATATATTCTTCGCTAGAGATAGATCCTTATCTGTAGAGATAGATCCTTTTCTGTAGATAGATCTTTTATTGTTGATAAAACCGTTGCTGTAGATAGATCCCATACTGTAAATAGATCCTTTGCTGTAGATAGATCCATTGCTGTAGAAAGATCCTCTGCTGTAGAAAGATCTTCTGCTGTAAATAGATCCTTTGCTGTAGATAGATCCTTTGCTGTTGACAGATCTTTCGCTGTAGAAAGATCCTTTGGTGTAGATAGATGCTTTGCTGTTGATAGATCACTTACTGTAGATAGATTACTTTGCTGTAGATAGATCATTTGCTGTAGATAGATCCTTTAATGTAGAAAGATCCTCTGTTGTAGAAAGATCTTTTGCTGTAAATCGATCATTTGATGTAGATAGATCCTTTGCTGTTGACAGATCCTGCACCGTAGAAAGATCCTTTGGTGTAGATAGATTCTTTGCTGTAGATAGATACCTTACTGTAGATAGATTACTTTGCTGTAGATAGATTTTTTGCTGTAGATAGAACTTTTGTTGTAAGTAGATCTTTTGCTATAGATTGATCCTTTGCTGTTGATAGATCCTTAACTGTAGATGGATCCTTTGCTGTATTTAGTCTCTTTACTGTAGATGGATCATTTGCTGTAGATTGATCCTTTGCTGTAGATTGATTCATTGCTGTAGATAGATCATTTGCTGTAGATAGATTATTTGCTGAACATTGATTCTTTGCTGTATATAGATTCTTTGTTGTAGATAGATCCTTTGCTGTAGACAGTTCCTTTGCAGTAGATAGTTCCTTTACTGTAGATAGATCCTTTGCTGTAGATGGATCCTTTGATGTAGATAGATTCTTCGCTGTAAATAGATCCTTTTCTGTAGATAGATCTTTTATTGTAGATAAGACTGTTGTTGTAGATAGATCCCATACTGTAAATATATCCTTTGCTGTAGTTAGATCCTTTGCTGTAGAAAGATCCTCTGCTGTAGAAAGATCTTTCGCTGTAGAAAGATCCTATAGTGAAGATAGATTCTTTGCTGTAGATAGATCCTTTGCTGAAGATAGATCCTTTGCTGTAGATAGATCCTTAGCTGCAGATAGATCATTTACTGTAGATAGATTCTTTGCTGTAGATAGATTCTTTGTTGTAGATAGATCCTTTGCTGTAGATAGATCTTTTGTAGTAGATAGATCATTTATTGTAGATAGATCCTTCGCTGTAATTAGATCTAAGATCCTTTGCTGTAGATAGATCCTTTAATGTAGATAGATCCTTCGCTGTAGGTAAATCCTTTTCTGTAGATAGATCCTCTTTTGTAGATAGATCCTTTACTGTAGATAGAAGCTTTGCTGTAGATAGATCCCATACTGTAAATAGATCCTTTGCTGTAGAGATATCCTTTGCTGTAGAAAGATCCTCTGCTGTAGAAATATCTTCTGCTGTAAATAGATCCTTTGCAGTAGAAAGATCCTTTGCTGTTGACAGATCTTTCGCTGTAGAAAGATCCTATAGTGTAGATAGATTCTATGCTGTAGATAGATCCCTTACTGTAGATAGATCACTTTGCTGTAGATAGATCATTCGCTGTAGATTGATCCTTTAATGTAGAAAGATCCTCTGTTGTAGAAAGATCTTTTGCTTTAAATAGATCATTTGCTGTAGATAGATTCTTTGCTGTTGACAGATCCTGCACTGTAGAAAGATCCTTTGGTGTAGATAGATTCTTTGCTGTAGATAGATCCTTTGCTGTAGATAGATCCATGCTAAATAAAGTTCCTCTGCTGTAAATAGATATTTGTTGTAGATAGATCATTGGCTTTAGATAGATCCTTTGCTGTAGATAGATCCTTTGCTTCAGATAGATCCTTAACTGTAGATTGATCCTTTGCTGTAGATAGATCCTTTGCGGTAGATAAATCCTTGACTGTAGATAGATCCATCGCTGTAGATAGATCATTCGCTGTAGATAGATCCTTTGCTGTAGATCGATCCTTCGCTGTAAATAGATCCTTTGCTGTAGATTGATCCTTCGCTGCAAAAAGATCCCTTACTGTAGATAGATCCTTTGCTGTAGATAGATCCTATGCTGTAGATAGATCCTTTACTGTAGATAGATCCTTTGCTGTAGATTGATCCTTCGCTGTAAATAGATTCCTTGCTGTAGATAGGTCCTTTGCTGTAGATAGATCCTTTGCTGTAAATAGATCCTTTGCTGAAGATAGATCCTTTGCTGTAGTAAATCTTTTGCTGTAGAAAGATTCTCTGCTATAAATAGATCCTTTGCTGTAGATAGATCCTTTGTTGTAGATTGATCCTTTGCTATAAATGGATCCTATGGCTGTATAGAGTTCCTTTACTGTAGATATATCCTTTGCTATAGATTGATCATTTGCTATAGATAGATCCTATTCTGTTTAAAGATCCTTTGCTGAGATAGATCCCTTGCTGAAGATGGATCCTTTGCTGTAGATAGAACCTTTGCTGTAGATGGATCCTTTGCTGTAGATAGTTCTTTTACTGTAGAAAAATCCTTTGCTGTAGATTGATCCATTGCTGTAGATAGATCCTTTGTTGTAGATAAATCCTTTTCTGTTGATAGATTCTTTGCTGAAGATAGATTCTTTGCTGTAGATAGATTCTTTGCAGTAGATGTATCCTATGCAGTAGATAGATCCATTATTGTACATAGATCCTATGCTGTATAAAGATCCTATGCTGTATAGAGATCCTTTGCTGAAAATAGATCCTTTGCTGTAGATAGATCCTTTGCTGAAGATAGATCCCTCAGTGTTGATAGATCTCTTGCTGTAGATAGCTCCTTTACTGTAAATAGATCCTTTGCTGTAGATAGATCCTTTCCTGTAGATAGATCCTTTGCTGTAGATAGATTCTTTGCTGTAGATAGAACTTTTGTTGTAAATAGATCTTTTGTTATAGATTGATCCTTTGCTGTTGATAGATTCTTAACTGTAGATGGATCCTTTGTTGTATATAGTCCCTTTACTGTGGATAGATTATTTGCTTTAGATTGATCCCTTGCCGTAGATAGATCCTTTACTGTAGATAGATCCTTTGCTGTAGATATATTCTTCGCTGTAGATAGATCCTTATCTGTAGAGATAGATCCTTTTCTGTAGATAGATCTTTTATTGTTGATAAAACCGTTGCTGTAGATAGATCCCATACTGTAAATAGATCCTTTGCTGTAGATAGTTCCTTTGCTGTAGAAAGATCCTCTGCTGTAGAAAGATCTTCTGCTGTAAATAGATCCTTTGCTGTAGATAGATCCTTTGCTGTTGACAGATCTTTCGCTGTAGAAAGATCCTTTGGTGTAGATAGATGCTTTGCTGTTGATAGATCACTTACTGTAGATAGATTACTTTGCTGTATATAGATCATTTGCTGTAGATAGATCCTTTAATGTAGAAAGATCCTCTGTTGTAGAAAGATCTTTTGCTGTAAATCGATCATTTGCTGTAGATAGATCCTTCGCTGTTGACAGATCCTGCACCGTAGAAAGATCCTTTGGTGTAGATAGATTCTTTGCTGTTGATAGATACCTTACTGTAGATAGATTACTTTGCTGTAGATAGATCTTTTGCTGTAGATAGATCCATGCTGTATAAAGTTCCTCTGCTGTAAATATATATTTATTGTAGATAGTTCATTGGCTTCAGATTGATCCTTTGCTGTAGATGGATCCTTTGCTGTAGATAAAACCTTTGCTGTAGATGGATCCTTTGCTGTAGATAGTTCTTTTACTGTAGAAAAATCCTTTGCTGTAGATTGATCCATTGCTGAAGATAGATTCTTTGCTGTAGATATATTCTTTGCAGTAGATGTTTCCTATGCAGTAGATAGATCCATTATTGTACATAGATCCTATGCTGTATAAAGATCCTTTGCTGAAAATAGATCCTTTGCTGTAGATAGATCCTTTGCTGAAGATAGATCCCTCAGTGTTGATAGATCTCTTCCTGTAGATAGCTCCTTTACTGTGAATAGATCCTTTGCTGTAGATAGATCCTTTCCTGTAGATAGATCCTTTGCTGTAGATAGATTCTTTGCTGTAGATAGAACTTTTGTTGTAAATAGATCTTTTGTTATAGATTGATCCTTTGCTGTTGATATATCCTTAACTGTAGATGGATCCTTTGTTGTATATAGTCCCTTTACTGTAGATAAATAATTTGCTGTAGATTGATCCTTTGCTGTAGATTGATCCTTTGCTGTAGATAGATCATTTGCTGTAGATAGATTATTTGCTGAACATAGATTCTTTGTTGTAAATAGTTTCTTTGTTGTAGATAGATCCTTTGCTGAAGACAAATCCTTTGCAGTAGATAGATCCTTTGCTGTAGATAAATCGGTTGATATAGATAGATCCTTTGTTGTAGATAGATCCTTTACTGCAGATAGATCCTTTGTTGTAGATAGATCCTTTGCTATAGATAGATTCTTTGCTGTAGATAGATCCTTTCCTGTAGATAGATTCTTAACTGTATATAGATTCTTTTTTGTAGATAGAACCTTTGCTGTAGATAAATCCTTTGTAGTAGATAGATCTATTACTGTAGATAGATCCTTAGCTGTAGATAGATCTAAGATCCTTTGTTGTCAATAAATTAATAAATCCTTCGCCGTAGACAGATCCCTTGCCGTAGATAGATCCTTTGCTGTAGATAGATCCTTTGCTGTAGATATATTCTTCGCTGTAGATAGATCCTTATCTGTAGAGATAGATCCTTTTCTGTAGATAGATCTTTTATTGTTGATAAAACCGTTGCTGTAGATAGATCCCATACTGTAAATAGATCCTTTGCTGTAGATAGATCCTTTGCTGTAGATTGATCCTTCGCTGTAAATAGATTCCTTGCAGTAGATAGGTCCTTTGCTGTAGATAGATCCTTTGCTGTAAATAGATCCTTTGCTGAAGATAGATCCTTTGCTGTAGTAGATCCTTTGCGGTAGAAAGATTCTCTGCTATAAATAGATCCTTTGCTGTAGATAGATCCTTTGTTGTAGATTGATCCTTTGCTATAAATGGATCCTATGGCTGTATAGAGTTCCTTTACTGTAGATATATCCTTTGCTATAGATTGATCATTTGCTATAGATAGATCCTATTCTGTTTAAAGATCCTTTGCTGAGATAGATCCCTTGCTGAAGATGGATCCTTTGCTGTAGATAGAACCTTTGCTGTAGATGGATCCTTTGCTGTAGATAGTTCTTTTACTGTAGAAAAATCCTTTGCTGTAGATTGATCCATTGCTGTAGATAGATCCTTTGTTGTAGATAAATCCTTTTCTGTTGATAGATTCTTTGCTGAAGATAGATTCTTTGCTGTAGATAGATTCTTTGCAGTAGATGTATCCTATGCAGTAGATATATCCATTATTGTACATAGATCCTATGCTGTATAAAGATCCTATGCTGTATAGAGATCCTTTGCTGAAAATAGATCCTTTGCTGTAGATAGATCCTTTGCTGAAGATAGATCCCTCAGTGTTGATAGATCTCTTGCTGTAGATAGCTCCTTTACTGTAAATAGATCCTTTGCTGTAGATAGATCCTTTCCTGTAGATAGATCCTTTGCTGTAGATAGATTCTTTGCTGTAGATAGAACTTTTGTTGTAAATAGATCTTTTGTTATAGATTGATCCTTTGCTGTTGATAGATCCTTAACTGTAGATGGATCCTTTGTTGTATATAGTCCCTTTACTGTGGATAGATTATTTGCTGTATATTGATCCTTTGCTGTAGATTGATCCTTTGCTGTAGATAGATCATTTGTTGTAGATGGATCCTTTGCTGTAGATAGATCCTTCGCTGTAGATTTATCGTTTATTGTAGATAGATCCTTTGCTGTAGATAGATACCTTGCTGTAGATAGATCCATTGCTGTAGATAGATCCTTTGCTGTAGATAGATCCTTTGCTGTAGATAGATCCTTTACTGTAGATAGATTTTTTGATGTAGTTAGATTCTTTGTTGTAGATAGATCCTTTGCTGTAGATAGATCTTTTGTAGTAGATAGATCATTTATTGTAGATAGATCCGCTGATTTTGATAGATCTAAGATCCTTTGCTATAAATAAATATATAAATCATTTGCCGTAGATAAATCCTTTGCTGTAGATAGATCCTTTGTTGTATATAGATCCTTCGCTGTAGATAAATCCTCTTCTGTAGATAGATCCTTTTCTGTAGATAGATCATTTACTGTAGATAAAAGCTTTGCTGTTGATAGGTCCCATACTGTAAATAGATCCTTTTGTCGCTACCTCTAGTTACGTAAGATTTTAAATCTGATTAAATAATATAATAGGGTTTAAACAGAGTTCATTGAAATAGTTAGGGAGTTTAATTAGTTTATTAATTATCTTACGATACAGATTAAGGTAGCTTACATATTAAGGGATAGATAGGGTATAGAGTAGGGATCCATATCATTAGACATGATAGGAGTCCCAATGGGAGAGTGGGTATTAACACGAGCCAATGTATATCTCCAACTGAGTGTGAGCGTCACACTCTAAGTGAGTGTTGCCACTCCACTACACTCAACTAACTAACTAACTCTCAAAGCATTGAGCACTTGCTATTTATATGCTAACTATTACAGGGTAATCACATGGACTCTACACTTTGCTTTAGAGAGATCTTTTGCTGCAGAAAGATATTCTGCTGTAGAAAGATATTCTGCTGTAGAAAGATCTTCTGCTGTAAATAGATCCTTTACTGTAGATAGATCCTTTGCTGTGAATAGATCCTTTCCTGTAGATAGATCCTTTCCTGTAGATAAATCCTTTGCTGTAGATAGAACTTTTGCTGTAAATAGATCTTTTGCTGTAGATAGATCCTATTCTGTTTATAGATCCTTCGATGTAGATATATCGTTTATTGTAGATAGATCCTTTGCTGTAGATAGATCCTATACTGTAGATAGATCTCCTGCTATAGATAGATCCTTTGCTGTAGATAGATCCTTTGCTGTAGATAGATCCTTTGCTGTAGATAGATCCTTTACTGTAGATAGATTTTTTGCTGTAGATAGAATTTTTGTTGTAGATAGATCCTTTGCTGTAGATAGATCTTTTGTAGTAGATAGATCATTTATTGTAAATAGATCCACTGATGTAAATAGATCAAAGATCCTTTGCTATAAATAAATATATAAATCCTTTGCCGTAGATAGATCCTTTGCAGTAAAAAGATCCTTTGCTGTTGACAGATCTTTCGCTGTATGAAGATCCTTTGGTGTAGATAGATTCTTTGCTGTAGATAGATCCCTTACTGTAGATAGATCACTTTGCTGTAGTTAGATCTTTTGCTGTAGATAGATCCTTTAATGTAGAAAGATTCTCTCTTTTAGAAAGATCTTTTGCTGTAAATAGATCATTTGCTGTAGATAGATCCTTTGCTGTTGACAGATCCTGCTTTGTAGAAAGATCCTTTGGTTTATATTGATTCTTTGCTGTAGATAGATCCCCTACTGTAGATAGATTACTCTGCTTTAGATAGATCCTTTGCTGTAGATAGATCCTTTGCTGTAGATAGATCCTTTGCTGTATAAAGTTCCTCTGCTGTTAATAGATTCTTTGATGTAAATAGATCCTTTGCTGTAGATAGATCCTTTGCTGTAGATAGATACTTTCCTGTAGATAGATCCTTTGCTGTAGATAGATCCTCTGCAGAATATAGAACTTTTGCTGTTACTAGATCGTTTGCTGTATATAGATCCTTTGCTCTTGATAGATCCGTGACTGTAGATAGATCATTTGCTGTAGATGGATCCTTTGCTGTAGATAAATATATAAATCCTTTGCCGTAGATAGATCCTTTGCTGTAGATAGATCCTTTGCTGTAGATAGATCCTTCGCTGTAGATAAATCCTTTTCTGTAGATAAATCCTTTTCTGTAGATAGATCCTTTACTGTAGATAAAAGCTTTGCTGTAGATAGAACCCTACAGTAAAATGGATCTTTGCTGTAGATAGATACTTTGCTGTAGATAGATCCTTTGCTGTAGATAAATCCTTTTCTGTAGATAAATCCTTTGCTGTAGATAGATCCTTTGCTGTAGATAGATACTTTCCTGTAGATAGATCCTTTGCTGTAGATAGATCGTTTGCTGTTGATAGATCCTTTGTAGTAGATAGATCCTTTACTGTAGATATATCCCATATTGTAGATAGATCTTTTGTAGTAGATAGACCATTTATTGTAAATAGATCCACTGATGTAAATAGATCAAAGATCCTTTGCTATAAATATATATATAAATCCTTTGCCGTAGATAGATCCTTTGATGTAGATAGATCCTTTGCTGTAGATAGATCCTTTCCTGTAGATAGATCCTTTCCTGTAGATAGATCCTTTTCTGTAGATAGAACTTTTGCTGTAAATAGATCTTTTGCTGTAGATAGATCCTTTGCTGTCTATAGATCCTTTCCTGTAGATGGATCCTTTGCTGTATATAGCTGTTTTACTGTAGATCGATCCTTTGCTGTGGATTGATTTTTTGCTGTAGATTGATCCTTTGCTGTAGATAGATCCTTTGCTGTTGATAGATTCTTTGCTGAACATAGATTCTTTGCTGTAGATAGATTCTTTGTTGTAGATAGATCCTTTGCTGTGGACAGATCCTTTGCAGTAAATAGATCCTTTACTGTAGATAGATCCCTTGCTGTAGATGGATCCTTTGCTGTAGATAGATCTAAGATCCTTTGTTGTCAATAAATTAATAAATCCTTCGCCGTAGACAGATCCCTTGCCGTAGATAGATCCTTTGCTGTAGATAGATCCTTTGCTGTAGATATATTCTTCGCTAGAGATAGATCCTTATCTGTAGAGATAGATCCTTTTCTGTAGATAGATCTTTTATTGTTGATAAAACCGTTGCTGTAGATAGATCCCATACTGTAAATAGATCCTTTGCTGTAGATAGATCCTTTGCTGTAGAAAGATCCTCTGCTGTAGAAAGATCTTCTGCTGTAAATATATCCTTTGCTGTAGATAGATCCTTTGCTGTTGACAGATCTTTCGCTGTAGAAAGATCCTTTGGTGTAGATAGATGCTTTGCTGTTGATAGATCACTTACTGTAGATAGATTACTTTGCTGTAGATAGATCATTTGCTGTAGATAGATCCTTTAATGTAGAAAGATCCTCTGTTGTAGAAAGATCTTTTGCTGTAAATCGATCATTTGATGTAGATAGATCCTTTGCTGTTGACAGATCCTGCACCGTAGAAAGATCCTTTGGTGTAGATAGATTCTTCGCTGTAGATAGATACCTTACTGTAGATAGATTACTTTGCTGTAGATAGAACTTTTGTTGTAAGTAGATCTTTTGCTATAGATTGATCCTTTGCTGTTGATAGATCCTTAACTGTAGATGGATCCTTTGCTGTATTTAGTCTCTTTACTGTAGATGGATCATTTGCTGTAGATTGATCCTTTGCTGTAGATTGATTCATTGCTGTAGATAGATCATTTGCTGTAGATAGATTATTTGCTGAACATCGATTCTTTGCTGTATATAGATTCTTTGTTGTAGATAGATCCTTTGCTGTAGACAGTTCCTTTGCAGTAGATAGTTCCTTTACTGTAGATAGATCCTTTGCTGTAGATGGATCCTTTGATGTAGATAGATTCTTCGCTGTAAATAGATCCTTTTCTGTAGATAGATCTTTTATTGTAGATAAAACTGTTGTTGTAGATAGATCCCATACTGTAAATATATCCTTTGCTGTAGTTAGATCCTTTGCTGTAGAAAGATCCTCTGCTGTAGAAAGATCTTTCGCTGTAGAAAGATCCTATAGTGAAGATAGATTCTTTGCTGTAGATAGATCCTTTGCTGAAGATAGATCCTTTGCTGTAGATAGATCCTTTGCTGCAGATAGATCATTTACTGTAGATAGATTCTTTGCTGTAGATAGATTCTTTGTTGTAGATAGATCCTTTGCTGTAGATAGATCTTTTGTAGTAGATAGATCATTTATTGTAGATAGATCCTTCGCTGTAATTAGATCTAAGATCCTTTGCTGTAGATAGATCCTTTAATGTAGATAGATCCTTCGCTGTAGGTAAATCCTTTTCTGTAGATAGATCCTCTTTTGTAGATAGATCCTTTACTGTAGATAGAAGCTTTGCTGTAGATAGATCCCATACTGTAAATAGATCCTTTGCTGTAGAGATATCCTTTGCTGTAGAAAGATCCTCTGCTGTAGAAATATCTTCTGCTGTAAATAGATCCTTTGCAGTAGAAAGATCCTTTGCTGTTGACAGATCTTTCGCTGTAGAAAGATCCTATAGTGTAGATAGATTCTATGCTGTAGATAGATCCCTTACTGTAGATAGATCACTTTGCTGTAGATAGATCATTTGCTGTAGATTGATCCTTTAATGTAGAAAGATCCTCTGTTGTAGAAAGATCTTTTGCTTTAAATAGATCATTTGCTGTAGATAGATTCTTTGCTGTTGACAGATCCTGCACTGTAGAAAGATCCTTTGGTGTAGATAGATTCTTTGCTGTAGATAGATCCTTTGCTGTAGATAGATCCATGCTAAATAAAGTTCCTCTGCTGTAAATAGATATTTGTTGTAGATTGATCATTGGCTTTAGATAGATCCTTTGCTGTAGATAGATCCTTTGCTTCAGATAGATCCTTAACTGTAGATTGATCCTTTGCTGTAGATAGATCCTTTGCGGTAGATAAATCCTTGACTGTAGATAGATCCATCGCTGTAGATAGATCATTCGCTGTAGATAGATCCTTTGCTGTAGATCGATCCTTCGCTGTAAATAGATCCTTTGCTGTAGATTGATCCTTCGCTGCAAAAAGATCCCTTACTGTAGATAGATCCTTTGCTGTAGATGGATCCTATGCTGTAGATAGATCCTTTACTGTAGATAGATCCTTTGCTGTAGATTGATCCTTCGCTGTAAATAGATTCCTTGCTGTAGATAGGTCCTTTGCTGTAGATAGATCCTTTGCTGTAAATAGATCCTTTGCTGAAGATAGATCCTTTGCTGTAGTAAATCTTTTGCTGTAGAAAGATTCTCTGCTATAAATAGATCCTTTGCTGTAGATAGATCCTTTGTTGTAGATTGATCCTTTGCTATAAATGGATCCTATGGCTGTATAGAGTTCCTTTACTGTAGATATATCCTTTGCTATAGATTGATCATTTGCTATAGATAGATCCTATTCTGTTTAAAGATCCTTTGCTGAGATAGATCCCTTGCTGAAGATGGATCCTTTGCTGTAGATAGAACCTTTGCTGTAGATGGATCCTTTGCTGTAGATAGTTCTTTTACTGTAGAAAAATCCTTTGCTGTAGATTGATCCATTGCTGTAGATAGATCCTTTGTTGTAGATAAATCCTTTTCTGTTGATAGATTCTTTGCTGAAGATAGATTCTTTGCTGTAGATAGATTCTTTGCAGTAGATGTATCCTATGCAGTAGATAGATCCATTATTGTACATAGATCCTATGCTGTATAAAGATTCTATGCTGTATAGAGATCCTTTGCTGAAAATAGATCCTTTGCTGTAGATAGATCCTTTGCTGAAGATAGATCCCTCAGTGTTGATAGATCTCTTGCTGTAGATAGCTCCTTTACTGTAAATAGATCCTTTGCTGTAGATAGATCCTTTCCTGTAGATAGATCCTTTGCTGTAGATAGATTCTTTGCTGTAGATAGAACTTTTGTTGTAAATAGATCTTTTGTTATAGATTGATCCTTTGCTGTTGATAGATTCTTAACTGTAGATGGATCCTTTGTTGTATATAGTCCCTTTACTGTGGATAGATTATTTGCTTTAGATTGATCCCTTGCCGTAGATAGATCCTTTACTGTAGATAGATCCTTTGCTGTAGATATATTCTTCGCTGTAGATAGATCCTTATCTGTAGAGATAGATCCTTTGCTGTTGATAGATTCTTAACTGTAGATGGATCCTTTGTTGTATATAGTCCCTTTACTGTGGATAGATTATTTGCTTTAGATTGATCCCTTGCCGTAGATAGATCCTTTACTGTAGATAGATCCTTTGCTGTAGATATATTCTTCGCTGTAGATAGATCCTTATCTGTAGAGATAGATCCTTTTCTGTAGATAGATCTTTTATTGTTGATAAAACCGTTGCTGTAGATAGATCCCATACTGTAAATAGATCCTTTGCTGTAGATAGTTCCTTTGCTGTAGAAAGATCCTCTGCTGTAGAAAGATCTTCTGCTGTAAATAGATCCTTTGCTGTAGATAGATCCTTTGCTGTTGACAGATCTTTCGCTGTAGAAAGATCCTTTGGTGTAGATAGATGCTTTGCTGTTGATAGATCACTTACTGTAGATAGATTACTTTGCTGTATATAGATCATTTGCTGTAGATAGATCTTTTAATGTAGAAAGATCCTCTGTTGTAGAAAGATCTTTTGCTGTAAATCGATCATTTGCTGTAGATAGATCCTTCGCTGTTGACAGATCCTGCACCGTAGAAAGATCCTTTGGTGTAGATAGATTCTTTGCTGTAGATAGATACCTTACTGTAGATAGATTACTTTGCTGTAGATAGATCTTTTGCTGTAGATAGATCCATGCTGTATAAAGTTCCTCTGCTGTAAATATATATTTATTGTAGATAGTTCATTGGCTTTAGATAGATCCTTTGCTGTAGATGGATCCTTTGCTGTAGATAAAACTTTTGCTGTAGATGGATCCTTTGCTGTAGATAGTTCTTTTACTGTAGAAAAATCCTTTGCTGTAGATTGATCCATTGCTGAAGATAGATTCTTTGCTGTAGATATATTCTTTGCAGTAGATGTTTCCTATGCAGTAGATAGATCCATTATTGTACATAGATCCTATGCTGTATAAAGATCCTTTGCTGAAAATAGATCCTTTGCTGTAGATAGATCCTTTGCTGAAGATAGATCCCTCAGTGTTGATAGATCTCTTCCTGTAGATAGCTCCTTTACTGTGAATAGATCCTTTGCTGTAGATAGATCCTTTCCTGTAGATAGATCCTTTGCTGTAGATAGATTCTTTGCTGTAGATAGAACTTTTGTTGTAAATAGATCTTTTGTTATAGATTGATCCTTTGCTGTTGATATATCCTTAACTGTAGATGGATCCTTTGTTGTATATAGTCCCTTTACTGTAGATAAATAATTTGCTGTAGATTGATCCTTTGCTGTAGATTGATCCTTTGCTGTAGATAGATCATTTGCTGTAGATAGATTATTTGCTGAACATAGATTCTTTGTTGTAAATAGTTTCTTTGTAGTAGATAGATCCTTTGCTGAAGACAAATCCTTTGCAGTAGATAGATCCTTTGCTGTAGATAAATCGGTTGTTATAGATAGATCCTTTGTTGTAGATAGATCCTTTACTGCAGATAGATCCTTTGTTGTAGATAGATCCTTTGCTGTAGATAGATCCTTTGCTGTAGATAGATCCTTTCCTGTAGATAGATTCTTAACTGTATATAGATTCTTTTTTGTAGATAGAACCTTTGCTGTAGATAAATCCTTTGTAGTAGATAGATCTATTACTGTAGATAGATCCTTAGCTGTAGATAGATCTAAGATCCTTTGTTGTCAATAAATTAATAGTTCCTTCGCCGTAGACAGATCCCTTGCCGTAGATAGATCCTTTGCTGTAGATAGATCCTTTGCTGTAGATATATTCTTCGCTAGAGATAGATCCTTATCTGTAGAGATAGATCCTTTTCTGTAGATAGATCTTTTATTGTTGATAAAACCGTTGCTGTAGATAGATCCCATACTGTAAATAGATCCTTTGCTGTAGAGAGATCCTTTGCTGTAGAAAGATCCTCTGCTGTAGAAAGATCTTCTGCTGTAAATAGATCCTTTGCTGTAGATAGATCCTTTGCTGTTGACAGATCCTGCACCGTAGAAAGATCCTTTGGTGTAGATAGATGCTTTGCTGTTGATAGATCACTTACTGTAGATAGATTATTTTGCTGTAGATAGATCATTTGCTGTAGATAGATCCTTTAATGTAGAAAGATCCTCTGTTGTAGAAAGATCTTTTGCTGTAAATCGATCATTTGATGTAGATAGATCCTTTGCTGTTGACAGATCCTGCACCGTAGAAAGATCCTTTGGTGTAGATAGATTCTTTGCTGTAGATAGATACCTTACTGTAGATAGATTACTTTGCTGTAGATAGATTTTTTGCTGTAGATAGAACTTTTGTTGTAAGTAGATCTTTTGCTATAGATTGATCCTTTGCTGTTGATAGATCCTTAACTGTAGATGGATCCTTTGCTGTATTTAGTCTCTTTACTGTAGATGGATCATTTGCTGTAGATTGATCCTTTGCTGTAGATTGATTCATTGCTGTAGATAGATCATTTGCTGTAGATAGATTATTTGCTGAACATTGATTCTTTGCTGTATATAGATTCTTTTTTGTAGATAGATCCTTTGCTGTAGACAGTTCCTTTGCAGTAGATAGTTCCTTTACTGTAGATAGATCCTTTGCTGTAGATGGATCCTTTGATGTAGATAGATTCTTCGCTGTAAATAGATCCTTTTCTGTAGATAGATCTTTTATTGTAGATAAAACTGTTGTTGTAGATAGATCCCATACTGTAAATATATCCTTTGCTGTAGTTAGATCCTTTGCTGTAGAAAGATCCTCTGCTGTAGAAAGATCTTTCGCTGTAGAAAGATCCTATAGTGAAGATAGATTCTTTGCTGTAGATAGATCCTTTGCTGAAGATAGATCCTTTGCTGTAGATAGATCCTTAGCTGCAGATAGATCATTTACTGTAGATAGATTCTTTGCTGTAGATAGATTCTTTGTTGTGGATAGATCCTTTGCTGTAGATAGATCTTTTGTAGTAGATAGATCATTTATTGTAGATAGATCCTTCGCTGTAATTAGATCTAAGATCCTTTGCTGTAGATAGATCCTTTAATGTAGATAGATCCTTCGCTGTAGGTAAATCCTTTTCTGTAGATAGATCCTCTTTTGTAGATAGATCCTTTACTGTAGATAGAAGCTTTGCTGTAGATAGATCCCATACTGTAAATAGATCCTTTGCTGTAGAGATATCCTTTGCTGTAGAAAGATCCTCTGCTGTAGAAATATCTTCTGCTGTAAATAGATCCTTTGCAGTAGAAAGATCCTTTGCTGTTGACAGATCTTTCGCTGTAGAAAGATCCTATAGTGTAGATAGATTCAATGCTGTAGATAGATCCCTTACTGTAGATAGATCACTTTGCTGTAGATAGATCATTTGCTGTAGATTGATCCTTTAATTTAGAAAGATCCTCTGTTGTAGAAAGATCTTTTGCTTTAAATAGATCATTTGCTGTAGATAGATTCCTTGCTGTTGACAGATCCTGCACTGTAGAAAGATCCTTTGGTGTAGATAGATTCTTTGCTGTAGATAGATCCTTTGCTGTAGATAGATCCATGCTAAATAAAGTTCCTCTGCTGTAAATAGATATTTGTTGTGGATAGATCATTGGCTTTAGATAGATCCTTTGCTGTAGATAGATCCTTTGCTTCAGATAGATCCTTAACTGTAGATTGATCCTTTGCTGTAGATAGATCCTTTGCGGTAGATAAATCCTTGACTGTAGATAGATCCATCGCTGTAGATAGATCATTCGCTGTAGATAGATCCTTTGCTGTAGATCGATCCTTCGCTGTAAATAGATCCTTTGCTGTAGATTGATCCTTCGCTGCAAAAAGATCCCTTACTGTAGATAGATCCTTTGCTGTAGATAGATCCTATGCTGTAGATAGATCCTTTACTGTAGATAGATCCTTTGCTGTAGATTGATCCTTCGCTGTAAATAGATTCCTTGCTGTAGATAGGTCCTTTGCTGTAGATAGATCCTTTGCTGTAAATAGATCCTTTGCTGAAGATAGATCCTTTGCTGTAGTAAATCTTTTGCTGTAGAAAGATTCTCTGCTATAAATAGATCCTTTGCTGTAGATAGATCCTTTGTTGTAGATTGATCCTTTGCTATAAATGGATCCTATGGCTGTATAGAGTTCCTTTACTGTAGATATATCCTTTGCTATAGATTGATCATTTGCTATAGATAGATCCTATTCTGTTTAAAGATCCTTTGCTGAGATAGATCCCTTGCTGAAGATGGATCCTTCGCTGTAGATAGAACCTTTGCTGTAGATGGATCCTTTGCTGTAGATAGTTCTTTTACTGTAGAAAAATCCTTTGCTGTAGATTGATCCATTGCTGTAGATAGATCCTTCGTTGTAGATAAATCCTTTTCTGTTGATAGATTCTTTGCTGAAGATAGATTCTTTGCTGTAGATAGATTCTTTGCAGTAGATGTATCCTATGCAGTAGATAGATCCATTATTGTACATAGATCCTATGCTGTATAAAGATCCTATGCTGTATAGAGATCCTTTGCTGAAAATAGATCCTTTGCTGTAGATAGATCCTTTGCTGAAGATAGATCCCTCAGTGTTGATAGATCTCTTGCTGTAGATAGCTCCTTTACTGTAAATAGATCCTTTGCTGTAGATAGATCCTTTCCTGTAGATAGATCCTTTGCTGTAGATAGATTCTTTGCTGTAGATAGAACTTTTGTTGTAAATAGATCTTTTGTTATAGATTGATCCTTTGCTGTTGATAGATTCTTAACTGTAGATGGATCCTTTGTTGTATATAGTCCCTTTACTGTGGATAGATTATTTGCTTTAGATTGATCCCTTGCCGTAGATAGATCCTTTACTGTAGATAGATCCTTTGCTGTAGATATATTCTTCGCTGTAGATAGATCCTTATCTGTAGAGATAGATCCTTTTCTGTAGATAGATCTTTTATTGTTGATAAAACCGTTGCTGTAGATAGATCCCATACTGTAAATAGATCCTTTGCTGTAGATAGTTCCTTTGCTGTAGAAAGATCCTCTGCTGTAGAAAGATCTTCTGCTGTAAATAGATCCTTTGCTGTAGATAGATCCTTTGCTATTGACAGATCTTTCGCTGTAGAAAGTTCCTTTGGTGTAGATAGATGCTTTGCTGTTGATAGATCACTTACTGTAGATAGATTACTTTGCTGTATATAGATCATTTGCTGTAGATAGATCCTTTAATGTAGAAAGATCCTCTGTTGTAGAAAGATCTTTTGCTGTAAATCGATCATTTGCTGTAGATAGATCCTTCGCTGTTGACAGATCCTGCACCGTAGAAAGATCCTTTGGTGTAGATAGATTCTTTGCTGTTGATAGATACCTTACTGTAGATAGATTACTTTGCTGTAGATAGATCTTTTGCTGTAGATAGATCCATGCTGTATAAAGTTCCTCTGCTGTAAATATATATTTATTGTAGATAGTTCATTGGCTTCAGATAGATCCTTTGCTGTAGATGGATCCTTTGCTGTAGATAAAACCTTTGCTGTAGATGGATCCTTTGCTGTAGGTAGTTCTTTTACTGTAGAAAAATCCTTTGCTGTAGATTGATCCATTGCTGAAGATAGATTCTTTGCTGTAGATATATTCTTTGCAGTAGATGTTTCCTATGCAGTAGATAGATCCATTATTGTACATAGATCCTATGCTGTATAAAGATCCTTTGCTGAAAATAGATCCTTTGCTGTAGATAGATCCTTTGCTGAAGATAGATCCCTCAGTGTTGATAGATCTCTTCCTGTAGATAGCTCCTTTACTGTGAATAGATCCTTTGCTGTAGATAGATCCTTTCCTGTAGATAGATCCTTTGCTGTAGATAGATTCTTTGCTGTAGATAGAACTTTTGTTGTAAATAGATCTTTTGTTATAGATTGATCCTTTGCTGTTGATATATCCTTAACTGTAGATGGATCCTTTGTTGTATATAGTCCCTTTACTGTAGATAAATAATTTGCTGTAGATTGATCCTTTGCTGTAGATTGATCCTTTGCTGTAGATAGATCATTTGCTGTAGATAGATTATTTGCTGAACATAGATTCTTTGTTGTAAATAGTTTCTTTGTTGTAGATAGATCCTTTGCTGAAGACAAATCCTTTGCAGTAGATAGATCCTTTGCTGTAGATAAATCGGTTGTTATAGATAGATCCTTTGTTGTAGATAGATCCTTTACTGCAGATAGATCCTTTGTTGTAGATAGATCCTTTGCTGTAGATAGATCCTTTGCTGTAGATAGATTCTTTCCTGTAGATAGATTCTTAACTGTATATAGATTCTTTTTTGTAGATAGAACCTTTGCTGTAGATAAATCCTTTGTAGTAGATAGATCTATTACTGTAGATAGATCCTTAGCTGTAGATAGATCTAAGATCCTTTGTTGTCAATAAATTAATAAATCCTTCGCCGTAGACAGATCCCTTGCCTTAGATAGATCCTTTGCTGTAGATAGATCCTTTGCTGTAGATATATTCTTCGCTGTAGATAGATCCTTATCTGTAGAGATAGATCCTTTTCTGTAGATAGATCTTTTATTGTTGATAAAACCGTTGCTGTAGATAGATCCCATACTGTAAATAGATCCTTTGCTGTAGATAGATCCTTTGCTGTAGAAAGATCCTCTGCTGTAGAAAGATCTTCTGCTGTAAATAGATCCTTTGCTGTAGATAGATCCTTTGCTGTTGACAGATCTTTCGCTGTAGAAAGATCCTTTGGTGTAGATAGATGCTTTGCTGTTGATAGATCACTTACTGTAGATAGATTACTTTGCTGTAGATAGATCATTTGCTGTAGATAGATCCTTTAATGTAGAAAGATCCTCTGTTGTAGAAAGATCTTTTGCTGTAAATCGATCATTTGATGTAGATAGATCCTTTGCTGTTGACAGATCCTGCACCGTAGAAAGATCCTTTGGTGTAGATAGATTCTTTGCTGTAGATAGATACCTTACTGTAGATAGATTACTTTGCTGTAGATAGATTTTTTGCTGTAGATAGAACTTTTGTTGTAAGTAGATCTTTTGCTATAGATTGATCCTTTGCTGTTGATAGATCCTTAACTGTAGATGGATCCTTGGCTGTATTTAGTCTCTTTACTGTCGATGGATCATTTGCTGTAGATTGATCCTTTGCTGTAGATTGATTCATTGCTGTAGATAGATCATTTGCTGTAGATAGATTATTTGCTGAACATAGATTCTTTGCTGTATATAGATTCTTTGTTGTAGATAGATCCTTTGCTGTTGACAGTTCCTTTGCAGTAGATAGTTCCTTTACTGTAGATAGATCCTTTGCTGTAGATGGATCCTTTGATGTAGATAGATTCTTCGCTGTAGATAGATCCTTTTCTGTAGATAGATCTTTTATTGTAGATATAACTGTTGTTGTAGATAGATCCCATACTGTAAATTTATCCTTTGCTGTAGTTAGATCCTTTGCTGTAGAAAGATCCTTTGCTGTAGAAAGATCTTTCGCTGTTGAAAGATCCTATAGTGAAGATAGATTCTTTGCTGTAGATAGATCCTTTGCTGAAGATAAATCCTTTGCTGTAGATAGATCCTTTGCTGCAGATAGATCATTTACTGTAGATAGATTCTTTGCTGTAGATAGATTCTTTGTTGTAGATAGATCCTTTGCTGTAGATAGATCTTTTGTAGTAGATAGATCATTTATTGTAGATAGATCCTTCGCTGTAATTAGATCTAAGATCCTTTGCTGTAGATAGATCCTTTAATGTAGATAGATCCTTCGCTGTAGGTAAATCCTTTTCTGTAGATAGATCCTCTTTTGTAGATAGATCCTTTACTGTAGATAGAAGCTTTGCTGTAGATAGATCCCATACTGTAAATAGATCCTTTGCTGTAGAGATATCCTTTGCTGTAGAAAGATCCTCTGCTGTAGAAATATCTTCTGCTGTAAATAGATCCTTTGCAGTAGAAAGATCCTTTGCTGTTGACAGATATTTCGCTGTAGAAAGATCCTATAGTGTAGATAGATTCTATGCTGTAGATAGATCCCTTACTGTAGATAGATCACTTTGCTGTAGATAGATCATTTGCTGTAGATTGATCCTTTAATGTAGAAAGATCCTCTGTTGGAGAAAGATCTTTTGCTTTAAATAGATCATTTGCTGTAGATAGATCCTTTGCTGTTGACAGATCCTGCACTGTAGAAAGATCCTTTGGTGTAGATAGATTCTTTGCTGTAGATAGATCCTTTGCTGTAGATAGATCCATGCTAAATAAAGTTCCTCTGCTGTAAATAGATATTTGTTGTAGATAGATCATTGGCTTTAGATAGATCCTTTGCTGTAGATAGATCCTTTGCTTCAGATAGATCCTTAACTGTAGATTGATCCTTTGCTGAAAATAGATCCTTTGCAGTAGATAAATCCTTGACTGTAGATAGATCCATCGCTGTAGATAGATCATTCGCTGTAGATAGATCCTTTGCTGTAGATCGATCCTTCGCTGTAAATAGATCCTTTGCTGTAGATTGATCCTTCGCTGCAAAAAGATCCCTTACTGTAGATAGATCCTTTGCTGTAGATAGATCCTATGCTGTAGATAGATCCTTTACTGTAGATAGATCCTTTGCTGTAGATTGATCCTTCGCTGTAAATAGATTCCTTGCTGTAGATAGGTCCTTTGCTGTAGATAGATCCTTTGCTGTAAATAGATCCTTTGCTGAAGATAGATCCTTTGCTGTAGTAGATCTTTTGCTGTAGAAAGATTCTCTGCTATAAATAGATCCTTTGCTGTAGATAGATCCTTTGTTGTAGATTGATCCTTTGCTATAAATGGATCCTATGGCTGTATAGAGTTCCTTTACTGTAGATTTATCCTTTGCTATAGATTGATCATTTGCTATAGATAGATCCTATTCTGTTTAAAGATCCTTTGCTGAGATAGATCCCTTGCTGAAGATGGATCCTTTGCTGTAGATAGAACCTTTGCTGTAGATGGATCCTTTGCTGTAGATAGTTCTTTTACTGTAGAAAAATCCTTTGCTGTAGATTGATCCATTGCTGTAGATAGATCCTTTGTTGTAGATAAATCCTTTTCTGTTGATAGATTCTTTGCTGAAGATAGATTCTTTGCTGTAGATAGATTCTTTGCAGTAGATGTATCCTATGCAGTAGATAGATTCATTATTGTACATAGATCCTATGCTGTATAAAGATCCTATGCTGTATAGAGATCCTTTGCTGAAAATAGATCCTTTGCTGTAGATAGATCCTTTGCTGAAGATAGATCCCTCAGTGTTGATAGATCTCTTGCTGTAGATAGCTCCTTTACTGTAAATAGATCCTTTGCTGTAGATAGATCCTTTCCTGTAGATAGATCCTTTGCTGTAGATAGATTCTTTGCTGTAGATAGAACTTTTGTTGTAAATAGATCTTTTGTTATAGATTGATCCTTTGCTGTTGATAGATCCTTAACTGTAGATGGATCCTTTGTTGTATATAGTCCCTTTACTGTGGATAGATTATTTGCTGTAGATTGATCCTTTGCTGTAGATTGATCCTTTGCTGTAGATAGATCATTTGGTGTAGATGGATCCTTTGCTGTAGATAGATCCTTCGCTGTAGATTTATCGTTTATTGTAGATAGATCCTTTGCTGTAGATAGATACCTTGCTGTAGATAGATCCATTGCTGTAGATAGATCCTTTGCTGTAGATAGATCCTTTGCTGTAGATAGATCCTTTACTGTAGATAGATTTTTTGATGTAGTTAGATTCTTTGTTGTAGATAGATCCTTTGCTGTAGATAGATCTTTTGTAGTAGATAGATCATTTATTGTAGATAGATCCGCTGATTTTGATAGATCTAAGATCCTTTGCTATAAATAAATATATAAATCATTTGCCGTAGATAAATCCTTTGCTGTAGATAGATCCTTTGTTGTATATAGATCCTTCGCTGTAGATAAATCCTCTTCTGTAGATAGATCCTTTTCTGTAGATAGATCATTTACTGTAGATAAAAGCTTTGCTGTTGATAGGTCCCATACTGTAAATAGATCCTTTTGTCGCTACCTCTAGTTACGTAAGATTTTAAATCTGATTAAATAATATAATAGGGTTTAAACAGAGTTCATTGAAATAGTTAGGGAGTTTAATTAGTTTATTAATTATCTTACGATACAGATTAAGGTAGCTTACATATTAAGGGATAGATAGGGTATAGAGTAGGGATCCATATCATTAGACATGATAGGAGTCCCAATGGGAGAGTGGGTATTAACACGAGCCAATGTATATCTCCAACTGAGTGTGAGCGTCACACTCTAAGTGAGTGTTGCCACTCCACTACACTCAACTAACTAACTAACTCTCAAAGCATTGAGCACTTGCTATTTATATGCTAACTATTACAGGGTAATCACATGGACTCTACACTTTGCTTTAGAGAGATCTTTTGCTGCAGAAAGATATTCTGCTGTAGAAAGATATTCTGCTGTAGAAAGATATTCTGCTGTAGAAAGATCTTCTGCTGTAAATAGATCCTTTGCAGTAAAAAGATCCTTTGCTGTAGATTGATCATATGATGTAGATAGATCCTTTACTGTAGATAGATCCTTTGCTGTGAATAGATCCTTTCCTGTAGATAGATCCTTTCCTGTAGATAAATCCTTTGCTGTAGATAGAACTTTTGCTGTAAATAGATCTTTTGCTGTAGATAGATCCTATTCTGTTTATAGATCCTTCGATGTAGATATATCGTTTATTGTAGATAGATCCTTTGCTGTAGATAGATCCTATACTGTAGATAGATCTCCTGCTATAGATAGATCCTTTGCTGTAGATAGATCCTTTGCTGTAGATAGATCCTTTGCTGTAGATAGATCCTTTACTGTAGATAGATTTTTGCTGTAGATAGAATTTTTGTTGTAGATAGATCCTTTGCTGTAGATAGATCTTTTGTAGTAGATAGATCATTTATTGTAAATAGATCCACTGATGTAAATAGATCAAAGATCCTTTGCTATAAATAAATATATAAATCCTTTGCCGTAGATAGATCCTTTGCAGTAAAAAGATCCTTTGCTGTTGACAGATCTTTCGCTGTATGAAGATCCTTTGGTGTAGATAGATTCTTTGCTGTAGATAGATCCCTTACTGTAGATAGATCACTTTGCTGTAGTTAGATCTTTTGCTGTAGATAGATCCTTTAATGTAGAAAGATTCTCTCTTGTAGAAAGATCTTTTGCTTTAAATAGATCATTTGCTGTAGATAGATCCTTTGCTGTTGACAGATCCTGCTTTGTAGAAAGATCCTTTGGTTTATATTGATTCTTTGCTGTAGATAGATCCCCTACTGTAGATAGATTACTCTGCTTTAGATAGATCCTTTGCTGTAGATAGATCCTTTGCTGTAGATAGATCCTTTGCTGTATAAAGTTCCTCTGCTGTTAATAGATTCTTTGATGTAAATAGATCCTTTGCTGTAGATAGATCCTTTGCTGTAGATAGATACTTTCCTGTAAATAGATCCTTTGCTGTAGATAGATCCTCTGCAGAATATAGAACTTTTGCTGTTACTAGATCGTTTGCTGTATATAGATCCTTTGCTCTTGATAGATCCGTGACTGTAGATAGATCATTTGCTGTAGATGGATCCTTTGATGTAGATAAATATATAAATCCTTTGCCGTAGATAGATCCTTTGCTGTAGATAGATCCTTTGCTGTAGATAGATCCTTCGCTGTAGATAAATCCTTTTCTGTAGATAAATCCTTTTCTGTAGATAGATCCTTTACTGTAGATAAAAGCTTTGCTGTAGATAGAACCCTACAGTAAAATGGATCTTTGCTGTAGATAGATACTTTGCTGTAGATAGATCCTTTGCTGTAGATAAATCCTTTTCTGTAGATAAATCCTTTGCTGTAGATAGATCCTTTGCTGTAGATAGATACTTTCCTGTAGATAGATCCTTTGCTGTAGATAGATCCTTTGCAGAATATAGAACTTTTGCTGTTACTAGATCTTTGCTGTTTATAGATCCTTTGCTCTTGATAGATCCTTGACTGTAGATAGATCATTTGTTGTAGATAGATCGTTTGCTGTTGATAGATCCTTTGTAGTAGATAGATCCTTTACTGTAGATATATCCCATATTGTAGATAGATCTTTTGTAGTAGATAGATCATTTATTGTAAATAGATCCACTGATGTAAATAGATCAAAGATCCTTTGCTATAAATAAATATATAAATCCTTTGCCGTAGATAGATCCTTTGATGTAGATAGATCCTTTGCTGTAGATAGATCCTTTCCTGTAGATAGATCCTTTCCTGTAGATAGATCCTTTGCTGTAGATAGAACTTTTGCTGTAAATAGATCTTTTGCTGTAGATAGATCCTTTGCTGTCTATAGATCCTTTCCTGTAGATGGATCCTTTGCTGTATATAGCTGTTTTACTGTAGATCGATCCTTTGCTGTGGATTGATTTTTTGCTGTAGATTGATCCTTTGCTGTAGATAGATCCTTTGCTGTTGATAGATTCTTTGCTGAACATAGATTCTTTGCTGTAGATAGATTCTTTGTTGTAGATAGATCCTTTGCTGTGGACAGATCCTTTGCAGTAAATAGATCCTTTACTGTAGATAGATCCCTTGCTGTAGATGGATCCTTTGCTGTAGATAGATCCTTCGCTGTAGATATATCGTTTATTGTAGATAGATCCTTTGCTGTAGATAGATCCCTTGCTTTAGATAGATCCATTGCTGTAGATAGATCCTTTGCTGTAGATAGATCTTTTGCTGTAGATAGATCCTTTACTGTAGATAGATTTTTTGCTGTAGTTAGATTCTTTGTTGTAGATAGATCCACTGATGTAGATAGATCTAAGATCCTTTGCTATAAATAAATATATAAATCCTTTGCCGTAGATAAATCCTTTGCTGTAGATAGATCCTTTGTTGTATATAGATCCTTCGCTGTATATAAATCCTCTTCTGTAGATAGATCCTTTTCTGTATATAGATCATTTACTGTAGATAAAAGCTTTGCTGTTGATAGGTCCCATACTGTAAATAGATCCTTTGCTTTAGAGAGATCTTTTGCTGTAGGAAAATATTCTGCTGTAAAAAGATATTCTGCTGTAGAAAGATCTTCTGCTGTAAATAGATCTTTTGCAGTAAAAAGATCCTTTGCTGTTGACAGATCTTTCGCTGTATAAAGATCCTTTGGTTTAAATTGATTCTTTGCTGTAGATAGATCCCCTACTGTAGATAGATTACTCTGCTGTAGATAGATCCTTTGCTGTGGATAGATCCTTTGCTGTAGATAGATCCTTTGCTGTATAAAGTTCCTTTGCTGTTAATAGATTCTTTGATGTAAATAGATCCTATGCTGTAGATAGATCCTTTGCTGTAGATAGATACTTTCCTGTAGATAGATCCTTTGCTGTAGGTAGATCCTCTGCAGAATATAGAACTTTTGCTGTTACTAGATCTTTTGATGTAAATAGATCCTTTGCTCTTGATAGATCCGTGACTGTAGATAGATCATTTGCTGTAGATGGATCCTTTGCTGTAGATAAATATATAAATCCTTTGCCGTAGATAGATCCTTTGCTGTAGATAGATCCTTCGCTGTAGATAAATCCTTTTCTGTAGATAGATCCTTTTCTGTAGATAGATCCTTTACTGTAGATAAAAGCTTTGCTGTTGATAGATCCCTTCAGTAAAATGGATCTTTGCTGTAGATAGATACTTTGCTGTAGATAGATCCTTTGCTGTAGATAAATCCTTTTCTGTAGATAAATCCTTTGCTGTAGATAGATCCTTTGCTGTAGATAGATATTTTCCTGTAGATAGATCCTTTGCTGTAGATAGATCCTTTGCAGAATATAGAACTTTTGCTGTTACTAGATCTTTGCTGTATATAGATCCTTTGCTCTTGATAGATCCTTGACTGTAGATAGATCATTTGCTGTAGATGGATCCTTTGCTGTTGATAGATCAATTAGTGTCGATAGATCCCTTGCTGTAGATAGATCCTTTGCTGTAGATAGATTCTTTGTTGTAGATAGATCGTTTGCTGTAGATAGATCCTTTGTAGTAGATAGATCCTTTACTGTAGATATATCCCATATTGTAGATAGATCTATTGCTGTAGATAGATCCTCAACTGTAAATAGATTCTTTGCTGTAGATAGATCCCTTGCTGTAGATTGATCATATGATGAAGATAGATCCTTTACTGTAGATAGATCCTTTGCTGTAGATAGATCCTTTCCTGTATATAGATCCTTTCCTGTAGATAGATCCTTTGCTGTCTATAGTTCCTTTCCTGTAGATGGATCCTTTGCTGTATATAGCTACTTTACTGTAGATAGATCCTTTGCTGTGGATTGATTTTTTGCTGTAGATTGATCCTTTGCTGTAGATAGATCCTTTGCTGTTGATAGATCCTTTGCTGTGGACAGATCCTTTGCAGTAAATAGATCCTTTACTGTAGATAGATCCTTTGCTGTAGATGGATCCTTTGCTGTAGATAGATCCTTCGCTGTAGATATATCGTTTATTGTAGATAGATCCTTTGCTGTAGATAGATCCTATACTGTAGATAGATCCCTTGCTGTAGATAGATCCTTTGCTGTAGATATATCCTTCCCTGTAGATAGATCCTTTGCTGTAGATAGATCCTTTACTGTAGATAGATTTTTTGCTGTAGATAGATTCTTTGTTGTAGATAGATCCTTTGCTGTAGACAGATCTTTTGTTGTAGATAGATCATTTATTGTAGATAAATCCACTGATGTAAATAGATCTAATATCCTTTGCTATAAATAAATATATAAATCCTTTGCCGTAGGTAGATCCTTTGGTTTAGATAGATCCTTTGCTGTAGATGGATCCTTTGCTGTAGATAGATCCTTCGCTGTAGATATATCGTTTATTGTAGATAGATCCTTTGCTGTAGATAGATCCTATACTGTAGATAGATCCCTTGCTGTAGATAGATCCTTTGCTGTAGATAGATCCTTCCCTGTAGATAGATCCTTTGCTGTAGATAGATCCTTTACTGTAGATAGATTTTTTGCTGTAGATAGATTCTTTGTTGTAGATAGATCCTTTGCTGTAGACAGATCTTTTGTTGTAGATAGATCATTTATTGTAGATAAATCCACTGATGTAAATAGATCTAATATCCTTTGCTAAAAATAAATATATAAATCCTTTTCCGTAGGTAGATCCTTTGGTGTAGATAGATCCTTTGCTGTAGATAGATCCTTCGCTGTAGATAAATCCTTTTCTGTAGATAGATCCTTTTCTGTAGATAGATCATTTACTGTAGATAAAAGCTTTGCTGTAGATAGATCCCCTACTGTAAATAGATCCTTTGCTTTAGAGAGATTCTTTGCTGTAGAAAGATATTCTGCTGTAGAAAGATCTTCTGCTGTAAGATACTTAGGTGTAGATAGATTCTTTGCTGTAGATAGATCCCTTACTTTAGATAGATCACTTTGCTGTAGTTAGATCTTTTGCTGTAGATAGATCCTTTAATGTAGAAAGATTCTCTGTTGTTGAAAGATTTTTTGCTGTAAATAGATTATTTGCTGTAGATAGATCCTTTGCTGTTGACAGATCCTGCACTGTAGAAAGATCCTTTGGTGCAGATTGATTCTTTGCTGTAGAATAATCCCTTACTGTAGATAGATTACTTTGCTGTAGATAGATCCTTTGATGTAGATAGATCCTTTGCTGTTTAAAGTTCCTCTGCTGTTAATAGATCCTATGATGTATATAGATCATTATCTTTAGATTGATCCTTTGCTGTAGATAGATCCTTTGCTTCAGATAGATCCTTAACTGTAGATTGATCCTTTGCTGTAGATAGATCCTTTGCAGTAGATAAATCCTTGACTGTAGATAGATACTTTGCTGTAGATAGATCCTTTGCTGTAGATAGATCCTTTGCTGTAGATAGATTACTCTGCTGTAGATAGATCCTTTGCTGTAGATAGATCCTTTGCTGTAGATAGATCCTTTGCTGTAGATAGATCCTCTGCAGAATATAGAACTTTCGCTGTTACCAGATCTTTTGCTGTATATAGATCCTTTGCTCTTGATAGATCCTTGACTGTAGATAGATCATTTGCTGTAGATGGATCCTTTGCTGAAGATAAATATATATATCCTTTGCCCTAGATAGATCCTTTGCTGTAGATAGATCCTTTGATGTAGATAGATCCTTTGATGTAGATAGATCCTTTGCTGTATAAAGTTCCTCTGCTGTTAATAGATCCTTTGCTGTAGATAGATCATTTGCTGTAGATAGATACTTTCCTGTAGATAGATCCTTTGCTGTAGATAGATCCTTTGCAGAATATAGAACTTTTGCTGTTACTAGATCTTTTGCTGTATATAGATCGTTTGCTCTTGATAGATCCTTGACTGTAGATAGATCATTTGCTTTAGATGGATCCTTTGCCGTAGATAGATCCTTTACTGTCGATAGATCCCTTGCTGTAGATAGATACTTTGCTGTAGATAGATGCTTTGCTGTAGATAGATCCTTTGCTGTAGATAGAGCCTTCACTGTAGATATATTTATTGCTGTAGATAGATTCTTTGTTGTAGATAGATCGTTTAATGTAGATAGATCCTTTGTAGTAGATAGATCCTTTACTGTAGATATATCCCATATTGTAGATAGATCTTTTGCTGTAGATAGATCCTTAACTGTAAAAAGATTCTTTGCTGTAGATAGATCTTTTCCTGTAGATAGATCCTTTCCTGTAGATAGATCCTTTGCTGTAGATAGAACTTTTGCTGTAAATAGATCTTTTGCTGTAGATAGATCCTTTGCTGTCTATAGATCCTTTCCTGTAGATGGATCCTTTGCTGTATATAGCTGTTTTACTGTAGATCGATCCTTTGCTGTGGATTGATTTTTTGCTGTAGATTGATCCTTTGATGTAGATAGATCCTTTGCTGTTGATAGATTCTTTGCTGAACATAGATTCTTTGCTATAGATAGATTCTTTGTTGTAGATAGATCCTTTGCTGTGGACAGATCCTTTGCAGTAAATAGATCCTTTACTGTAGATAGATCCCTTGCTGTAGATGGATCCTTTGCTGTAGATAGATCCTTCGCTGTAGATATATCGTTTATTGTAGATAGATCCTTTGCTGTAGATAGATCCCTTGCTGTAGATAGATCCATTGCTGTAGATAGATCCTTTGCTGTAGATAGATCCTTTGCTGTAGATAGATCCTTTACTGTAGATAGATTTTTTGATGTAGTTAGATTCTTTGTTGTAGATAGATCCTTTGCTGTAGATAGATCTTTTGTAGTAGATAGATCATTTATTGTAGATAGATCCACCGATTTTGATAGATCTAAGATCCTTTGCTATAAATAAATATATAAATCATTTGCCGTAGATAAATCCTTTGCTGTAGATAGAACCTTTGTTGTATATAGATCCTTCGCTGTAGATAAATCCTCTTCTGTAGATAGATCCTTTTCTGTTGATAGATCATTTACTGTAGATAAAAGCTTTGCTGTTGATAGGTCCCATACTGTAAATAGATCCTTTGCTTTAGAGAGATCTTTTGCTACAGAAAGATATTCTGCTGTAGAAAGATATTCTGCTGTAGAAAGATCTTCTGCTGTAAATAGATCCTTTGCAGTAAAAAGATCCTTTGCAGTAGATTGATCATATGATGTAGATAGATCCTTTACTTTAGATAGATCCTTTGCTGTAAATAGATCCTTTCCTGTAGATAGATCCTTTCCTGTAGATAAATCCTTTGCTGTAGATAGAACTTTTGCTGAAAATAGATCTTTTGCTGTAGATTGATCCTATTCTGTTTATAGATCCTTCGATGTAGATATATCGTTTATTGTAGATAGATCCTTTGCTGTAGATAGATCCTCTACCGTAGATAGATCTCCTGCTATAGATAGGTCCTTTGCTGTAGATAGATCCTTTGCTGTAGATAGATCCTTTGCTGTAGATAGATCCTTTACTGTAGATAGATTTTTTGCTGTAGATAGATTTTTTGTTGTAGATAGATCCTTTGCTGTAGATAGATCTTTTGTAGTAGATAGATCATTTATTGTAAATAGATCCACTGATGTAAATAGATCAAAGATCCTTTGCTATAAATAAATATATAAATCCTTTGCCGTAGATAGATCCTTTGCAGTAAAAAGATCCTTTACTGTTGACAGATCTTTCGCTGTATAAAGATCCTTTGGTGTAGATAGATTCTTTGCTGTAGATAGATTCCTTACTGTAGATAGATCACTTTGCTGTAGTTAGATCTTTTGCTGTAGATAGATCCTTTAATGTAGAAAGATTCTATCTTGTAGAAAGATCTTTTGCTGTAAATAGATCATTTGCTGTAGATAGATCCATTGCTGTTGACAGATCCTGCTTTGTAGAAAGATCCTTTGGTTTATATTGATTCTTTGCTGTAGATAGATCCCCTACTGTAGATAGATTACTCTGCTTTAGATAGATCCTTTGCTGTAGATAGATCCTTTGCTGTAGATAGATCCTTTGCTGTATAAAGTTCCTCTGCTATTAATAGATTCTTTGATGTAAATAGATCCTTTGCTGTAGATAGATCCTTTGCTGTAGATAGATACTTTCCTGTAGATAGATCCTTTGCTGTAGATAGATCCTCTGCAGAATATAGAACTTTTGCTGTTACTAGATCGTTTGCTGTATATAGATCCTTTGCTCTTGATAGATCCGTGACTGTAGATAGATCATTTGCTGTAGATGGATCCTTTGCTGTAGATAAATATTTAAATCTTTTGCCGTACATAGATCCTTTGCTGTAGATAGATCCTTTGCTGTAGATAGATCCTTCGCTGTAGATAAATCCTTTACTGTAGATAGATCCTTTTCTGTAGATAGATCCTTTACTGTAGATAAAAGCTTTGCTGTAGATAGAACCCTACAGTAAAATGGATCTTTGCTGTAGATAGATACTTTGCTGTAGATAGATCCTTTGCTGTAGATAAATCCTTTCCTGTAGATAGATCCTTTGCTGTAGATAGAACTTTTGCTGTAAATAGATCTTTTGCTGTAGATAGATCCTTTGCTGTCTATAGATCCTTTCCTGTAGATGGATCCTTTGCTGTATATAGCTGTTTTACTGTAGATCGATCCTTTGCTGTGGATTGATTTTTTGCTGTAGATTGATCCTTTGCTGTAGATAGATCCTTTGCTGTTGATAGATTCTTTGCTGAACATAGATTCTTTGCTGTAGATAGATTCTTTGTTGTAGATAGATCCTTTGCTGTTGACAGATCCTTTGCAGTAAATAGATCCTTTACTGTAGATAGATCCCTTGCTGTAGATGGATCCTTTGCTGTAGATAGATCCTTCGCTGTAGATATATCGTTTATTGTAGATAGATCCTTTGCTGTAGATAGATCCCTTGCTTTAGATAGATCCATTGCTGTAGATAGATCCTTTGCTGTAGATAGATCTTTTGCTGTAGATAGATCCTTTACTGTAGATAGATTTTTTGCTGTAGTTAGATTCTTTGTTGTAGATAGATCCACTGATGTAGATAGATCTAAGATCCTTTGCTATAAATAAATATATAAATCCTTTGCCGTAGATAAATCCTTTGCTGTAGATAGATCCTTTGTTGTATATAGATCCTTCGCTGTAGATAAATCCTCTTCTGTAGATAGATCCTTTTCTGTATATAGATCATTTACTGTAGATAAAAGCTTTGCTGTTGATAGGTCCCATACTGTAAATAGATCCTTTGCTTTAGAGAGATCTTTTGCTGTAGGAAAATATTCTGCTGTAAAAAGATATTCTGCTGTAGAAAGATCTTCTGCTGTAAATAGATCTTTTGCAGTAAAAAGATCCTTTGCTGTTGACAGATCTTTCGCTGTATAAAGATCCTTTGGTTTATATTGATTCTTTGCTGTAGATAGATCCCCTACTGTAGATAGATTACTCTGCTGTAGATAGATCCTTTGCTGTGGATAGATCCTTTGCTGTAGATAGATCCTTTGCTGTATAAAGTTCCTTTGCTGTTAATAGATTCTTTGATGTAAATAGATCCTATGCTGTAGATAGATCCTTTGCTGTAGATAGATACTTTCCTGTAGATAGATCCTTTGCTGTAGGTAGATCCTCTGCAGAATATAGAACTTTTGCTGTTACTAGATCTTTTGATGTAAATAGATCCTTTGCTCTTGATAGATCCGTGACTGTAGATAGATCATTTGCTGTAGATGGATCCTTTGCTGTAGATAAATATATAAATCCTTTGCCGTAGATAGATCCTTTGCTGTAGATAGATCCTTCGCTGTAGATAAATCCTTTTCTGTAGATAGATCCTTTTCTGTAGATAGATCCTTTACTGTAGATAAAAGCTTTGCTGTTGATAGATCCCTTCAGTAAAATGGATCTTTGCTGTAGATAGATACTTTGCTGTAGATAGATCCTTTGCTGTAGATAAATCCTTTTCTGTAGATAAATCCTTTGCTGTAGATAGATCCTTTGCTGTAGATAGATATTTTCCTGTAGATAGATCCTTTGCTGTAGATAGATCCTTTGCAGAATATAGAACTTTTGCTGTTACTAGATCTTTGCTGTATATAGATCCTTTGCTCTTGATAGATCCTTTTCTGTATATAGATCATTTACTGTAGATAAAAGCTTTGCTGTTGATAGGTCCCATACTGTAAATAGATCCTTTGCTTTAGAGAGATCTTTTGCTGTAGGAAAATATTCTGCTGTAAAAAGATATTCTGCTGTAGAAAGATCTTCTGCTGTAAATAGATCTTTTGCAGTAAAAAGATCCTTTGCTGTTGACAGATCTTTCGCTGTATAAAGATCCTTTGGTTTATATTGATTCTTTGCTGTAGATAGATCCCCTACTGTAGATAGATTACTCTGCTGTAGATAGTTCCTTTACTGTAGATATATCCTTTGCTATAGATTGATCATTTGCTATAGATAGATCCTATTCTGTTTAAAGATCCTTTGCTGAGATAGATCCCTTGCTGAAGATGGATCCTTTGCTGTAGATAGAACCTTTGCTGTAGATGGATCCTTTGCTGTAGATAGTTCTTTTACTGTAGAAAAATCCTTTGCTGTAGATTGATCCATTGCTGTAGATAGATCCTTTGTTGTAGATAAATCCTTTTCTGTTGATAGATTCTTTGCTGAAGATAGATTCTTTGCTGTAGATAGATTCTTTGCAGTAGATGTATCCTATGCAGTAGATAGATTCATTATTGTACATAGATCCTATGCTGTATAAAGATCCTATGCTGTATAGAGATCCTTTGCTGAAAATAGATCCTTTGCTGTAGATAGATCCTTTGCTGAAGATAGATCCCTCAGTGTTGTTAGATCTCTTGCTGTAGATAGCTCCTTTACTGTAAATAGATCCTTTGCTGTAGATAGATCCTTTCCTGTAGATAGATCCTTTGCTGTAGATAGATTCTTTGCTGTAGATAGAACTTTTGTTGTAAATAGATCTTTTGTTATAGATTGATCCTTTGCTGTTGATAGATCCTTAACTGTAGATGGATCCTTTGTTGTATATAGTCCCTTTACTGTGGATAGATTATTTGCTGTAGATTGATCCTTTGCTGTAGATTGATCCTTTGCTGTAGATAGATCATTTGGTGTAGATGGATCCTTTGCTGTAGATAGATCCTTCGCTGTAGATTTATCGTTTATTGTAGATAGATCCTTTGCTGTAGATAGATACCTTGCTGTAGATAGATCCATTGCTGTAGATAGATCCTTTGCTGTAGATAGATCCTTTGCTGTAGATAGATCCTTTACTGTAGATAGATTTTTTGATGTAGTTAGATTCTTTGTTGTAGATAGATCCTTTGCTGTAGATAGATCTTTTGTAGTAGATAGATCATTTATTGTAGATAGATCCGCTGATTTTGATAGATCTAAGATCCTTTGCTATAAATAAATATATAAATCATTTGCCGTAGATAAATCCTTTGCTGTAGATAGATCCTTTGTTGTATATAGATCCTTCGCTGTAGATAAATCCTCTTCTGTAGATAGATCCTTTTCTGTAGATAGATCATTTACTGTAGATAAAAGCTTTGCTGTTGATAGGTCCCATACTGTAAATAGATCCTTTTGTCGCTACCTCTAGTTACGTAAGATTTTAAATCTGATTAAATAATATAATAGGGTTTAAACAGAGTTCATTGAAATAGTTAGGGAGTTTAATTAGTTTATTAATTATCTTACGATACAGATTAAGGTAGCTTACATATTAAGGGATAGATAGGGTATAGAGTAGGGATCCATATCATTAGACATGATAGGAGTCCCAATGGGAGAGTGGGTATTAACACGAGCCAATGTATATCTCCAACTGAGTGTGAGCGTCACACTCTAAGTGAGTGTTGCCACTCCACTACACTCAACTAACTAACTAACTCTCAAAGCATTGAGCACTTGCTATTTATATGCTAACTATTACAGGGTAATCACATGGACTCTACACTTTGCTTTAGAGAGATCTTTTGCTGCAGAAAGATATTCTGCTGTAGAAAGATATTCTGCTGTAGAAAGATATTCTGCTGTAGAAAGATCTTCTGCTGTAAATAGATCCTTTGCAGTAAAAAGATCCTTTGCTGTAGATTGATCATATGATGTAGATAGATCCTTTACTGTAGATAGATCCTTTGCTGTGAATAGATCCTTTCCTGTAGATAGATCCTTTCCTGTAGATAAATCCTTTGCTGTAGATAGAACTTTTGCTGTAAATAGATCTTTTGCTGTAGATAGATCCTATTCTGTTTATAGATCCTTCGATGTAGATATATCGTTTATTGTAGATAGATCCTTTGCTGTAGATAGATCCTATACTGTAGATAGATCTCCTGCTATAGATAGATCTTTCGCTGTATGAAGATCCTTTGGTGTAGATAGATTCTTTGCTGTAGATAGATCCCTTA
This sequence comes from Caprella mutica, assembly GCA_947561585.1. Lineage (NCBI taxonomy): Eukaryota > Metazoa > Arthropoda > Malacostraca > Amphipoda > Caprellidae > Caprella > Caprella mutica. Next base: position 54,799 of record CANNZV010001364.1, read on the forward strand.
CTGTAGATAGATCACTTTGCTGTAGTTAGATCTTTTGCTGTAGATAGATCCTTTAATGTAGAAAGATTCTCTCTTGTAGAAAGATCTTTTGCTTTAAATAGATCATTTGCTGTAGATAGATCCTTTGCTGTTGACAGATCCTGCTTTGTAGAAAGATCCTTTGGTTTATATTGATTCTTTGCTGTAGATAGATCCCCTACTGTAGATAGATTACTCTGCTTTAGATAGATCCTTTGCTGTAGATAGATCCTTTGCTGTAGATAGATCCTTTGCTGTATAAAGTTCCTCTGCTGTTAATAGATTCTTTGATGTAAATAGATCCTTTGCTGTAGATAGATCCTTTGCTGTAGATAGATACTTTCCTGTAAATAGATCCTTTGCTGTAGATAGATCCTCTGCAGAATATAGAACTTTTGCTGTTACTAGATCGTTTGCTGTATATAGATCCTTTGCTCTTGATAGATCCGTGACTGTAGATAGATCATTTGCTGTAGATGGATCCTTTGATGTAGATAAATATATAAATCCTTTGCCGTAGATAGATCCTTTGCTGTAGATAGATCCTTTGCTGTAGATAGATCCTTCGCTGTAGATAAATCCTTTTCTGTAGATAAATCCTTTTCTGTAGATAGATCCTTTACTGTAGATAAAAGCTTTGCTGTAGATAGAACCCTACAGTAAAATGGATCTTTGCTGTAGATAGATACTTTGCTGTAGATAGATCCTTTGCTGTAGATAAATCCTTTTCTGTAGATAAATCCTTTGCTGTAGATAGATCCTTTGCTGTAGATAGATACTTTCCTGTAGATAGATCCTTTGCTGTAGATAGATCCTTTGCAGAATATAGAACTTTTGCTGTTACTAGATCTTTGCTGTTTATAGATCCTTTGCTCTTGATAGATCCTTGACTGTAGATAGATCATTTGTTGTAGATAGATCGTTTGCTGTTGATAGATCCTTTGTAGTAGATAGATCCTTTACTGTAGATATATCCCATATTGTAGATAGATCTTTTGTAGTAGATAGATCATTTATTGTAAATAGATCCACTGATGTAAATAGATCAAAGATCCTTTGCTATAAATAAATATATAAATCCTTTGCCGTAGATAGATCCTTTGATGTAGATAGATCCTTTGCTGTAGATAGATCCTTTCCTGTAGATAGATCCTTTCCTGTAGATAGATCCTTTGCTATAGATAGAACTTTTGCTGTAAATAGATCTTTTGCTGTAGATAGATCCTTTGCTGTCTATAGATCCTTTCCTGTAGATGGATCCTTTGCTGTATATAGCTGTTTTACTGTAGATCGATCCTTTGCTGTGGATTGATTTTTTGCTGTAGATTGATCCTTTGCTGTAGATAGATCCTTTGCTGTTGATAGATTCTTTGCTGAACATAGATTCTTTGCTGTAGATAGATTCTTTGTTGTAGATAGATCCTTTGCTGTGGACAGATCCTTTGCAGTAAATAGATCCTTTACTGTAGATAGATCCCTTGCTGTAGATGGATCCTTTGCTGTAGATAGATCCTTCGCTGTAGATATATCGTTTATTGTAGATAGATCCTTTGCTGTAGATAGATCCCTTGCTTTAGATAGATCCATTGCTGTAGATAGATCCTTTGCTGTAGATAGATCTTTTGCTGTAGATAGATCCTTTACTGTAGATAGATTTTTTGCTGTAGTTAGATTCTTTGTTGTAGATAGATCCACTGATGTAGATAGATCTAAGATCCTTTGCTATAAATAAATATATAAATCCTTTGCCGTAGATAAATCCTTTGCTGTAGATAGATCCTTTGTTGTATATAGATCCTTCGCTGTAGATAAATCCTCTTCTGTAGATAGATCCTTTTCTGTATATAGATCATTTACTGTAGATAAAAGCTTTGCTGTTGATAGGTCCCATACTGTAAATAGATCCTTTGCTTTAGAGAGATCTTTTGCTGTAGGAAAATATTCTGCTGTAAAAAGATATTCTGCTGTAGAAAGATCTTCTGCTGTAAATAGATCTTTTGCAGTAAAAAGATCCTTTGCTGTTGACAGATCTTTCGCTGTATAAAGATCCTTTGGTTTATATTGATTCTTTGCTGTAGATAGATCCCCTACTGTAGATAGATTACTCTGCTGTAGATAGATCCTTTGCTGTGGATAGATCCTTTGCTGTAGATAGATCCTTTGCTGTATAAAGTTCCTTTGCTGTTAATAGATTCTTTGATGTAAATAGATCCTATGCTGTAGATAGATCCTTTGCTGTAGATAGATACTTTCCTGTAGATAGATCCTTTGCTGTAGATAGATCCTTTACTGTAGATAAAAGCTTTGCTGTTGATAGATCCCTTCAGTAAAATGGATCTTTGCTGTAGATAGATACTTTGCTGTAGATAGAACCTTTGCTGTAGATAAATCCTTTTCTGTAGATAAATCCTTTGCTGTAGATAGATCCTTTGCTGTAGATAGATATTTTCCTGTAGATAGATCCTTTGCTGTAGATAGATCCTTTGCAGAATATAGAACTTTTGCTGTTACTAGATCTTTGCTGTATATAGATCCTTTGCTCTTGATAGATCCTTGACTGTAGATAGATCATTTGCTGTAGATGGATCCTTTGCTGTTGATAGATCAATTAGTGTCGATAGATCCCTTGCTGTAGATAGATCCTTTGCTGTAGATAGATTCTTTGTTGTAGATAGATCGTTTGCTGTAGATAGATCCTTTGTAGTAGATAGATCCTTTACTGTAGATATATCCCATATTGTAGATAGATCTATTGCTGTAGATAGATCCTCAACTGTAAATAGATTCTTTGCTGTAGATAGATCCCTTGCTGTAGATTGATCATATGATGAAGATAGATCCTTTACTGTAGATAGATCCTTTGCTGTAGATAGATCCTTTCCTGTATATAGATCCTTTCCTGTAGATAGATCCTTTGCTGTCTATAGTTCCTTTCCTGTAGATGGATCCTTTGCTGTATATAGCTACTTTACTGTAGATAGATCCTTTGCTGTGGATTGATTTTTTGCTGTAGATTGATCCTTTGCTGTAGATAGATCCTTTGCTGTTGATAGATCCTTTGCTGTGGACAGATCCTTTGCAGTAAATAGATCCTTTACTGTAGATAGATCCTTTGCTGTAGATGGATCCTTTGCTGTAGATAGATCCTTCGCTGTAGATATATCGTTTATTGTAGATAGATCCTTTGCTGTAGATAGATCCTATACTGTAGATAGATCCCTTGCTGTAGATAGATCCTTTGCTCTAGATATATCCTTCCCTGTAGATAGATCCTTTGCTGTAGATAGATCCTTTACTGTAGATAGATTTTTTGCTGTAGATAGATTCTTTGTTGTAGATAGATCCTTTGCTGTAGACAGATCTTTTGTTGTAGATAGATCATTTATTGTAGATAAATCCACTGATGTAAATAGATCTAATATCCTTTGCTATAAATAAATATATAAATCCTTTGCCGTAGGTAGATCCTTTGGTTTAGATAGATCCTTTGCTGTAGATGGATCCTTTGCTGTAGATAGATCCTTCGCTGTAGATATATCGTTTATTGTAGATAGATCCTTTGCTGTAGATAGATCCTATACTGTAGATAGATCCCTTGCTGTAGATAGATCCTTTGCTGTAGATAGATCCTTCCCTGTAGATAGATCCTTTGCTGTAGATAGATCCTTTACTGTAGATAGATTTTTTGCTGTAGATAGATTCTTTGTTGTAGATAGATCCTTTGCTGTAGACAGATCTTTTGTTGTAGATAGATCATTTATTGTAGATAAATCCACTGATGTAAATAGATCTAATATCCTTTGCTAAAAATAAATATATAAATCCTTTTCCGTAGGTAGATCCTTTGGTGTAGATAGATCCTTTGCTGTAGATAGATCCTTCGCTGTAGATAAATCCTTTTCTGTAGATAGATCCTTTTCTGTAGATAGATCATTTACTGTAGATAAAAGCTTTGCTGTAGATAGATCCCCTACTGTAAATAGATCCTTTGCTTTAGAGAGATTCTTTGCTGTAGAAAGATATTCTGCTGTAGAAAGATCTTCTGCTGTAAGATACTTAGGTGTAGATAGATTCTTTGCTGTAGATAGATCCCTTACTTTAGATAGATCACTTTGCTGTAGTTAGATCTTTTGCTGTAGATAGATCCTTTAATGTAGAAAGATTCTCTGTTGTTGAAAGATATTTTGCTGTAAATAGATTATTTGCTGTAGATAGATCCTTTGCTGTTGACAGATCCTGCACTGTAGAAAGATCCTTTGGTGCAGATTGATTCTTTGCTGTAGAATAATCCCTTACTGTAGATAGATTACTTTGCTGTAGATAGATCCTTTGATGTAGATAGATCCTTTGCTGTTTAAAGTTCCTCTGCTGTTAATAGATCCTATGATGTATATAGATCATTATCTTTAGATTGATCCTTTGCTGTAGATAGATCCTTTGCTTCAGATAGATCCTTAACTGTAGATTGATCCTTTGCTGTAGATAGATCCTTTGCAGTAGATAAATCCTTGACTGTAGATAGATACTTTGCTGTAGATAGATCCTTTGCTGTAGATAGATCCTTTGCTGTAGATAGATTACTCTGCTGTAGATAGATCCTTTGCTGTAGATAGATCCTTTGCTGTAGATAGATCCTTTGCTGTAGATAGATCCTCTGCAGAATATAGAACTTTCGCTGTTACCAGATCTTTTGCTGTATATAGATCCTTTGCTCTTGATAGATCCTTGACTGTAGATAGATCATTTGCTGTAGATGGATCCTTTGCTGAAGATAAATATATATATCCTTTGCCCTAGATAGATCCTTTGCTGTAGATAGATCCTTTGATGTAGATAGATCCTTTGATGTAGATAGATCCTTTGCTGTATAAAGTTCCTCTGCTGTTAATAGATCCTTTGCTGTAGATAGATCATTTGCTGTAGATAGATACTTTCCTGTAGATAGATCCTTTGCTGTAGATAGATCCTTTGCAGAATATAGAACTTTTGCTGTTACTAGATCTTTTGCTGTATATAGATCGTTTGCTCTTGATAGATCCTTGACTGTAGATAGATCATTTGCTTTAGATGGATCCTTTGCCGTAGATAGATCCTTTACTGTCGATAGATCCCTTGCTGTAGATAGATACTTTGCTGTAGATAGATGCTTTGCTGTAGATAGATCCTTTGCTGTAGATAGAGCCTTCACTGTAGATATATTTATTGCTGTAGATAGATTCTTTGTTGTAGATAGATCGTTTAATGTAGATAGATCCTTTGTAGTAGATAGATCCTTTACTGTAGATATATCCCATATTGTAGATAGATCTTTTGCTGTAGATAGATCCCTAACTGTAAAAAGATTCTTTGCTGTAGATAGATCTTTTCCTGTAGATAGATCCTTTCCTGTAGATAGATCCTTTGCTGTAGATAGAACTTTTGCTGTAAATAGATCTTTTGCTGTAGATAGATCCTTTGCTGTCTATAGATCCTTTCCTGTAGATGGATCCATTGCTGTATATAGCTGTTTTACTGTAGATCGATCCTTTGCTGTGGATTGATTTTTTGCTGTAGATTGATCCTTTGATGTAGATAGATCCTTTGCTGTTGATAGATTCTTTGCTGAACATAGATTCTTTGCTATAGATAGATTCTTTGTTGTAGATAGATCCTTTGCTGTGGAAAGATCCTTTGCAGTAAATAGATCCTTTACTGTAGATAGATCCCTTGCTGTAGATGGATCCTTTGCTGTAGATAGATCCTTCGCTGTAGATATATCGTTTATTGTAGATAGATCCTTTGCTGTAGATAGATCCCTTGCTGTAGATAGATCCATTGCTGTAGATAGATCCTTTGCTGTAGATAGATCCTTTGCTGTAGATAGATCCTTTACTGTAGATAGATTTTTTGATGTAGTTAGATTCTTTGTTGTAGATAGATCCTTTGCTGTAGATAGATCTTTTGTAGTAGATAGATCATTTATTGTAGATAGATCCACCGATTTTGATAGATCTAAGATCATTTGCTATAAATAAATATATAAATCATTTGCCGTAGATAAATCCTTTGCTGTAGATAGAACCTTTGTTGTATATAGATCCTTCGCTGTAGATAAATCCTCTTCTGTAGATAGATCCTTTTCTGTTGATAGATCATTTACTGTAGATAAAAGCTTTGCTGTTGATAGGTCCCATACTGTAAATAGATCCTTTGCTTTAGAGAGATCTTTTGCTACAGAAAGATATTCTGCTGTAGAAAGATATTCTGCTGTAGAAAGATCTTCTGCTGTAAATAGATCCTTTGCAGTAAAAAGATCCTTTGCAGTAGATTGATCATATGATGTAGATAGATCCTTTACTTTAGATAGATCCTTTGCTGTAAATAGATCCTTTCCTGTAGATAGATCCTTTCCTGTAGATAAATCCTTTGCTGTAGATAGAACTTTTGCTGAAAATAGATCTTTTGCTGTAGATTGATCCTATTCTGTTTATAGATCCTTCGATGTAGATATATCGTTTATTGTAGATAGATCCTTTGCTGTAGATAGATCCTCTACCGTAGATAGATCTCCTGCTATAGATAGGTCCTTTGCTGTAGATAGATCCTTTGCTGTAGATAGATCCTTTGCTGTAGATAGATCCTTTACTGTAGATATATTTTTTGCTGTAGATAGATTTTTTGTTGTAGATAGATCCTTTGCTGTAGATAGATCTTTTGTAGTAGATAGATCATTTATTGTAAATAGATCCACTGATGTAAATAGATCAAAGATCCTTTGCTATAAATAAATATATAAATCCTTTGCCGTAGATAGATCCTTTGCAGTAAAAAGATCCTTTACTGTTGACAGATCTTTCGCTGTATAAAGATCCTTTGGTGTAGATAGATTCTTTGCTGTAGATAGATTCCTTACTGTAGATAGATCACTTTGCTGTAGTTAGATCTTTTGCTGTAGATAGATCCTTTAATGTAGAAAGATTCTATCTTGTAGAAAGATCTTTTGCTGTAAATAGATCATTTGCTGTAGATAGATCCATTGCTGTTGACAGATCCTGCTTTGTAGAAAGATCCTTTGGTTTATATTGATTCTTTGCTGTAGATAGATCCCCTACTGTAGATAGATTACTCTGCTTTAGATAGATCCTTTGCTGTAGATAGATCCTTTGCTGTAGATAGATCCTTTGCTGTATAAAGTTCCTCTGCTATTAATAGATTCTTTGATGTAAATAGATCCTTTGCTGTAGATAGATCCTTTGCTGTAGATAGATACTTTCCTGTAGATAGATCCTTTGCTGTAGATAGATCCTCTGCAGAATATAGAACTTTTGCTGTTACTAGATCGTTTGCTGTATATAGATCCTTTGCTCTTGATAGATCCGTGACTGTAGATAGATCATTTGCTGTAGATGGATCCTTTGCTGTAGATAAATATTTAAATCTTTTGCCGTACATAGATCCTTTGCTGTAGATAGATCCTTTGCTGTAGATAGATCCTTCGCTGTAGATAAATCCTTTACTGTAGATAGATCCTTTTCTGTAGATAGATCCTTTACTGTAGATAAAAGCTTTGCTGTAGATAGAACCCTACAGTAAAATGGATCTTTGCTGTAGATAGATACTTTGCTGTAGATAGATCCTTTGCTGTAGATAAATCCTTTCCTGTAGATAGATCCTTTGCTGTAGATAGAACTTTTGCTGTAAATAGATCTTTTGCTGTAGATAGATCCTTTGCTGTCTATAGATCCTTTCCTGTAGATGGATCCTTTGCTGTATATAGCTGTTTTACTGTAGATCGATCCTTTGCTGTGGATTGATTTTTTGCTGTAGATTGATCCTTTGCTGTAGATAGATCCTTTGCTGTTGATAGATTCTTTGCTGAACATAGATTCTTTGCTGTAGATAGATTCTTTGTTGTAGATAGATCCTTTGCTGTGGACAGATCCTTTGCAGTAAATAGATCCTTTACTGTAGATAGATCCCTTGCTGTAGATGGATCCTTTGCTGTAGATAGATCCTTCGCTGTAGATATATCGTTTATTGTAGATAGATCCTTTGCTGTAGATAGATCCCTTGCTTTAGATAGATCCATTGCTGTAGATAGATCCTTTGCTGTAGATAGATCTTTTGCTGTAGATAGATCCTTTACTGTAGATAGATTTTTTGCTGTAGTTAGATTCTTTGTTGTAGATAGATCCACTGATGTAGATAGATCTAAGATCCTTTGCTATAAATAAATATATAAATCCTTTGCCGTAGATAAATCCTTTGCTGTAGATAGATCCTTTGTTGTATATAGATCCTTCGCTGTAGATAAATCCTCTTCTGTAGATAGATCCTTTTCTGTATATAGATCATTTACTGTAGATAAAAGCTTTGCTGTTGATAGGTCCAATACTGTAAATAGATCCTTTGCTTTAGAGAGATCTTTTGCTGTAGGAAAATATTCTGCTGTAAAAAGATATTCTGCTGTAGAAAGATCTTCTGCTGTAAATAGATCTTTTGCAGTAAAAAGATCCTTTGCTGTTGACAGATCTTTCGCTGTATAAAGATCCTTTGGTTTATATTGATTCTTTGCTGTAGATAGATCCCCTACTGTAGATAGATTACTCTGCTGTAGATAGATCCTTTGCTGTGGATAGATCCTTTGCTGTAGATAGATCCTTTGCTGTATAAAGTTCCTTTGCTGTTAATAGATTCTTTGATGTAAATAGATCCTATGCTGTAGATAGATCCTTTGCTGTAGATAGATACTTTCCTGTAGATAGATCCTTTGCTGTAGGTAGATCCTCTGCAGAATATAGAACTTTTGCTGTTACTAGATCTTTTGATGTAAATAGATCCTTTGCTCTTGATAGATCCGTGACTGTAGATAGATCATTTGCTGTAGATGGATCCTTTGCTGTAGATAAATATATAAATCCTTTGCCGTAGATAGATCCTTTGCTGTAGATAGATCCTTCGCTGTAGATAAATCCTTTTCTGTAGATAGATCCTTTTCTGTAGATAGATCCTTTAATGTAGATAAAAGCTTTGCTGTTGATAGATCCCTTCAGTAAAATGGATCTTTGCTGTAGATAGATACTTTGCTGTAGATAGATCCTTTGCTGTAGATAAATCCTTTTCTGTAGATAAATCCTTTGCTGTAGATAGATCCTTTGCTGTAGATAGATATTTTCCTGTAGATAGATCCTTTGCTGTAGATAGATCCTTTGCAGAATATAGAACTTTTGCTGTTACTAGATCTTTGCTGTATATAGATCCTTTGCTCTTGATAGATCCTTGACTGTAGATAGATCATTTGCTGTAGATGGATCCTTTGCTGTTGATAGATCAATTAGTGTCGATAGATCCCTTGCTGTAGATAGATCCTTTGCTGTAGATAGATTCTTTGTTGTAGATAGATCGTTTGCTGTAGATAGATCCTTTGTAGTAGATAGATCCTTTACTGTAGATATATCCCATATTGTAGATAGATCTATTGCTGTAGATAGATCCTCAACTGTAAATAGATTCTTTGCTGTAGATAGATCCCTTGCTGTAGATTGATCATATGATGAAGATAGATCCTTTACTGTAGATAGATCCTTTGCTGTAGATAGATCCTTTCCTGTATATAGATCCTTTCCTGTAGATAGATCCTTTGCTGTCTATAGTTCCTTTCTTGTAGATGGATCCTTTGCTGTATATAGCTACTTTACTGTAGATAGATCCTTTGCTGTGGATTGATTTTTTGCTGTAGATTGATCCTTTGCTGTAGATAGATCCTTTGCTGTTGATAGATCCTTTGCTGTGGACAGATCCTTTGCAGTAAATAGATCCTTTACTGTAGATAGATCCTTTGCTGTAGATGGATCCTTTGCTGTAGATAGATCCTTCGCTGTAGATATATCGTTTATTGTAGATAGATCCTTTGCTGTAGATAGATCCTATACTGTAGATAGATCCCTTGCTGTAGATAGATCCTTTGCTGTAGATATATCCTTCCCTGTAGATAGATCCTTTGCTGTAGATAGATCCTTTACTGTAGATAGATTTTTTGCTGTAGATAGATTCTTTGTTGTAGATAGATCCTTTGCTGTAGACAGATCTTTTGTTGTAGATAGATCATTTATTGTAGATAAATCCACTGATGTAAATAGATCTAATATCCTTTGCTATAAATAAATATATAAATCCTTTGCCGTAGGTAGATCCTTTGGTTTAGATAGATCCTTTGCTGTAGATGGATCCTTTGCTGTAGATAGATCCTTCGCTGTAGATATATCGTTTATTGTAGATAGATCCTTTGCTGTAGATAGATCCTATACTGTAGATAGATCCCTTGCTGTAGATAGATCCTTTGCTGTAGATAGATCCTTCCCTGTAGATAGATCCTTTGCTGTAGATAGATCCTTTACTGTAGATAGATTTTTTGCTGTAGATAGATTCTTTGTTGTAGATAGATCCTTTGCTGTAGACAGATCTTTTGTTGTAGATAGATCATTTATTGTAGATAAATCCACTGATGTAAATAGATCTAATATCCTTTGCTAAAAATAAATATATAAATCCTTTTCCGTAGGTAGATCCTTTGGTGTAGATAGATCCTTTGCTGTAGATAGATCCTTCGCTGTAGATAAATCCTTTTCTGTAGATAGATCCTTTTCTGTAGATAGATCATTTACTGTAGATAAAAGCTTTGCTGTAGATAGATCCCCTACTGTAAATAGATCCTTTGCTTTAGAGAGATTCTTTGCTGTAGAAAGATATTCTGCTGTAGAAAGATCTTCTGCTGTAAGATACTTAGGTGTAGATAGATTCTTTGCTGTAGATAGATCCCTTACTTTAGATAGATCACTTTGCTGTAGTTAGATCTTTTGCTGTAGATAGATCCTTTAATGTAGAAAGATTCTCTGTTGTTGAAAGATTTTTTGCTGTAAATAGATTATTTGCTGTAGATAGATCCTTTGCTGTTGACAGATCCTGCACTGTAGAAAGATCCTTTGGTGCAGATTGATTCTTTGCTGTAGAATAATCCCTTACTGTAGATAGATTACTTTGCTGTAGATAGATCCTTTGATGTAGATAGATCGTTTGCTGTTTAAAGTTCCTCTGCTGTTAATAGATCCTATGATGTATATAGATCATTATCTTTAGATTGATCCTTTGCTGTAGATAGATCCTTTGCTTCAGATAGATCCTTAACTGTAGATTGATCCTTTGCTGTAGATAGATCCTTTGCAGTAGATAAATCCTTGACTGTAGATAGATACTTTGCTGTAGATAGATCCTTTGCTGTAGATAGATCCTTTGCTGTAGATAGATTACTCTGCTGTAGATAGATCCTTTGCTGTAGATAGATCCTTTGCTGTAGATAGATCCTTTGCTGTAGATAGATCCTCTGCAGAATATAGAACTTTCGCTGTTACCAGATCTTTTGCTGTATATAGATCCTTTGCTCTTGATAGATCCTTGACTGTAGATAGATCATTTGCTGTAGATGGATCCTTTGCTGAAGATAAATATATATATCCTTTGCCCTAGATAGATCCTTTGCTGTAGATAGATCCTTTGATGTAGATAGATCCTTTGATGTAGATAGATCCTTTGCTGTATAAAGTTCCTCTGCTGTTAATAGATCCTTTGCTGTAGATAGATCATTTGCTGTAGATAGATACTTTCCTGTAGATAGATCCTTTGCTGTAGATAGATCCTTTGCAGAATATAGAACTTTTGCTGTTACTAGATCTTTTGCTGTATATAGATCGTTTGCTCTTGATAGATCCTTGACTGTAGATAGATCATTTGCTGTAGATCTTTTGTAGTAGATAGATCATTTATTGTAGATAGATCCACTGATTTTGATAGATCTAAGATTCTTTGCTATAAATAAATATATAAATCATTTGCCGTAGATAAATCCTTTGCTGTAGATAGAACCTTTGTTGTATATAGATCCTTCGCTGTAGATAAATCCTCTTCTGTAGATAGATCCTTTTCTGTAGATAGATCATTTACTGTAGATAAAAGCTTTGCTGTTGATAGGTCCCATACTGTAAATAGATCCTTTGCTTTAGAGAGATCTTTTGCTACAGAAAGATATTCTGCTGTAGAAAGATCTTCTGCTGTAAATAGATCCTTTGCAGTAATAAGATCCTTTGCTGTAGATTGATCATATGATGTAGATAGATCCTTTACTGTAGATAGATCCTTTGCTGTAAATAGATCCTTTATTGTAGATAGATCCTTTCCTGTAGATGAATCCTTTGCTGTAGATAGAACTTTTGCTGTAAATAGATCTTTTGCTGTAGATAGATCCTATTCTGTTTATAGATCCTTCGATGTAGATATATCGTTTATTGTAGATAGATCCCTTGCTGTAGATAGATCCTATACCGTAGATAGATCTCCTGCTGTAGATAGATCCTTTGCTGTAGATAGATCATTTGCTGTAGATAGATCCTTTGCTGTAGATAGATCCTTTACTGTAGATAGATTTTTTGCTGTAGATAGATTTTTTGTTGTTGATAGATCCTTTGCTGTAGATAGATCTTTTGTAGTAAATAGATCATTTATTGTAAATAGATCCACTGATGTAAATAGATCAAAGATCCTTTGCTATAAATAAATATATAAATCCTTTGCCGTAGATAGATCCTTTGCAGTAAAAAGATCCTTTGCTGTTGACAGATCTTTCGCTGTATAAAGATCCTTTGGTGTAGATAGATTCTTTGATGTAGATAGATTCCTTACTGTAGATAGATCACTTTGCTGTAGTTAGATCTTTTGCTGTAGATAGATCCTTTAATGTAGAAAGATTCTATCTTGTAGAAAGATCTTTTGCTGTAAATAGATCATTTGCTGTAGATAGATCCTTTGCTGTTGACAGATCTTGCTTTGTAGAAAGATCCTTTGGTTTATATTGATTCTTTGCTGTAGATAGATCCCCTACTGTAGATAGATTACTCTGCTTTAGATAGATCCTTTGCTGTAGATAGATCTTTTGCTGTAGATAGATCCTTTGCTGTATAAAGTTCCTCTGCTGTTAATAGATTCTTTGATGTAAATAGATCCTTTGCTGTAGATAGATCCTTTGCTGTAGATAGATACTTTCCTGTAGATAGATCCTTTGCTGTAGATAGATCCTCTGCAGAATATAGAACTTTTGCTGTTACTAGATCGTTTGCTGTATATAGATCCTTTGCTCTTGATAGATCCGTGACTGTAGATAGATCATTTGCTGTAGATGGATCCTTTGCTGTAGATAAATATTTAAATCTTTTGCCGTACATAGATCCTTTGCTGTAGATAGATCCTTTGCTGTAAATAGATCCTTCGCTGTAGATAAATCCTTTTCTGTAGATAGATCCTTTTCTGTAGATAGATCCTTTACTGTAGATAAAAGCTTTGCTGTAGATAGAACCCTACAGTAAAATGGATCTTTGCTGTAGATAGATACTTTGCTGTAGATAGATCCTTTGCTGTAGATAAATCCTTTTCTGTAGATAAATCCTTTGCTGTAGATAGATCGTTTGCTGTAGATAGATACTTTCCTGTAGATAGATCCTTTGCTCTTGATAGATCCTTGACTGTAGATAGATCATTTGTTGTAGATAGATCGTTTGCTGTAGATAGATCCTTTGTAGTGGATAGATCCTTTACTGTAGATATATCCCATATTGTAGATAGATCTTTTGTAGTAGATAGATCATTTATTGTAAATAGATCCACTGATGTAAATAGATCAAAGATCCTTTGCTATAAATAAATATATAAATCCTTTGCCGTTGATAGATCCTTTGCTGTAGATAGATGCTTTGCTGTAGATAGATCCTTAACTGTAAATAGATTCTGTTGATTGATCATATGATGTAGATAGATCCTTTACTGTAGATAGATCCTTTGCTGTAGATAGATCCTTTCCTGTAGATAGATCCTTTCCTGTAGATTGATCCTTTGCTGTAGATAGAACTTTTGCTGTAAATAGATCTTTTGCTGTAGATAGATCCTTCGCTGTCTATAGATCCTTTCCTGTAGATGGATCCTTTGCTGTATATAGCTGTTTTACTGTAGATCGATCCTTTGCTGTGGATTGATTTTTTGCTGTAGATTGATCCTTTGCTGTAGATAGATCCTTTGCTGTTGATAGATTCTTTGCTGAACATAGATTCTTTGCTATAGATAGATTCTTTGTTGTAGATAGATCTTTGCTGTAGACAGATCCTTTGCAGTAAATAGATCCTTTACTGTAGATAGATCCCTTGCTGTAGATGGATCCTTTGCTGTAGATAGATCCTTCGCTGCAGATATATCGTTTATTGTAGATAGATCCTTTGCTGTAGATAGATCCCTTGCTGTACATAGATCCATTGATGTAGATAGATCCTTTGCTGTAGATAGATCCTTTGCTGTAGATAGATCCTTTACTGTAGATAGATTTTTTGATGTAGTTAGATTCTTTGTTGTAGATAGATCCTTTGCTGTAGATAGATCTTTTGTAGTAGATAGATCATTTATTGTAGATAGATCCACTGATTTTGATAGATCTAAGATTCTTTGCTATAAATAAATATATAAATCATTTGCCGTAGATAAATCCCTTGCTGTAGATAGAACCTTTGTTGTATATAGATCCTTCGCTGTAGATAAATCCTCTTCTGTAGATAGATCCTTTTCTGTAGATAGATCATTTACTGTAGATAAAAGCTTTGCTGTTGATAGGTCCCATACTGTAAATAGATCCTTTGCTTTAGAGAGATCTTTTGCTACAGAAAGATATTCTGCTGTAGAAAGATATTCTGCTGTAGAAAGATCTTCTGCTGTAAATAGATCCTTTGCAGTAAAAAGATCCTTTGCTGTAGATTGATCATATGATGTAGATAGATCCTTTACTGTAGATAGATCCTTTGCTGTAAATAGATCCTTTCCTGTAGATAGATCCTTTCCTGTAGATAAATCCTTTGCTGTAGATAGAACTTTTGCTGTAAATAGATCTTTTGCTGTAGATAGATCCTATTCTGTTTATAGATCCTTCGATGTAGATATATCGTTTATTGTAGATAGATCCTTTGCTGTAGATAGATCCTATACCGTAGATAGATCTCCTGCTATAGATAGATCCTTTGCTGTAGATAGATCCTTTGCTGTAGATAGATCCTTTGCTGTAGATAGATCCTTTACTGTAGATAGATTTTTTGCTGTAGATAGATTTTTTGTTGTAGATAGATCCTTTGCTGTAGATAGATCTTTTGTAGTAAATAGATCATTTATTGTAAATAGATCCACTGATGTAAATAGATCAAAGATCCTTTGCTATAAATAAATATATAAATCCTTTACCGTAGATAGATCCTTTGCAGTAAAAAGATCCTTTGCTGTTGACAGATCTTTCGCTGTATAAAGATCCTTTGGTGTAGATAGATTCTTTGCTATAGATAGATCCCTTACTGTAGATAGATCACTTTGCTGTAGTTAGATCTTTTGCTGTAGATAGATCCTTTAATGTAGAAAGATTCTCTCTTGTAGAAAGATCTTTTGCTGTAAATAGATCATTTGCTGTAGATAGATCCCCTACTGTAGATAGATTACTCTGATTTAGATAGATTCTTTGCTGTAGATAGATCCTTTGCTGTAGATAGATCCTTTGCTGTATAAAGTTCCTCTGTTGTTAATAGATTCTTTGATGTAAATAGATCCTTTGCTGTAGATAGATCCTTTGCTGTAGATAGATACTTTCCTGTAGATAGATCCTCTGCTGTAGATAGATCCTCTGCAGAATATAGAACTTTTGCTGTTACTAGATCGTTTGCTGTATATAGATCCTTTGCTCTTGATAGATCCGTGACTGTAGATAGATCATTTGCTGTAGATGGATCCTTTGCTGTAGATAAATATTTAAATCCTTTGCCGTAGATAGATCCTTTGCTGTAGATAGATCCTCTGAAGAATATAGAACTTTTGCTGTTACTAGATCGTTTGCTGTATATAGATTTTTTGCTCTTGATAGATCCGTGACTGTAGATAGATCATTTGCTGTAGATGGATCCTTTGCTGTAGATAAATATTTAAATCCTTTGCCGTAGATAGATCCTTTGCTGTAGATAGATCCTTTGCTGTAGATAGATCCTTCGCTGTAGATAAATCCTTTTCTGTAGATAGATCCTTTTCTGTAGATAGATCCTTTACTGTAGATAAAAGCTTTGCTGTAGATAGAACCCTACAGTAAAATGGATCTTTGCTGTAGATAGATACTTTGCTGTAGATAGATCCTTTGCTGTAGATAAATCCTTTTCTGTAGATAAATCCTTTGCTGTAGATAGATCCTTTGCTGTAGATAGATACTTTCCTGTAGATAGATCCTTTGCTGTAGATAGATCCTTTGCAGAACATAGAACTTTTGCTGTTACTAGATCTTTGCTGTTTATAGATCCTTTGCTCTTGATAGATCCTTGACTGTAGATAGATCTTTTGTTGTAGATAGATCGTTTGCTGTAGATAGATCCTTTGTAGTAGTTAGATCCTTTACTGTAGATATATCCCATATTGTAGATAGATCTTTTGTAGTAGATAGATCATTTATTGTAAATAGATCCACTGATGTAAATAGATCAAAGATCCTTTGCTATAAATAAATATATAAATCCTTTGCCGTAGATAGATCCTTTGCTGTAGATAGATCCTTTGCTGTAGATAGATCCTTAACTGTAAATAGATTCTGTTGATTGATCATATGATTTAGATAGATCCTTTACTGTAGATAGATCCTTTGCTGTAGATAGATCCTTTCCTGTAGATAGATCCTTTCCTGTAGATAGATCCTTTGCTGTAGATAGAACTTTTGCTGTAAATAGATCTTTTGCTGTAGATAGATCCTTTGCTGTCTATAGATCCTTTCCTGTAGATGGATCCTGTGCTGTATATAGCTGTTTTACTGTAGATCGATCCTTTGCTGTGGATTGATTTTTTGCTGTAGATTGATCCTTTGCTGTAGATAGATCCTTTGCTGTTGATAGATTCTTTGCTGAACATAGATTCTTTGCTGTAGATAGATTCTTTGTTGTAGATAGATCCTTTGCTGTGGACAGATCCTTAGCAGTAAATAGATCCTTTACTGTAGATAGATCCCTTGCTGTAGATGGATCCTTTGCTGTAGATAGATCCTTCGCTGTAGATATATCGTTTATTGTAGATAGATCCTTTGCTGTAGATAGATCCCTTGCTTTAGATAGATCCATTGCTGTAGATAGATCCTTTGCTGTAGATAGAACTTTTGATGTAGATAGATCCTTTACTGTAGATAGATTTTTTGCTGTAGTTAGATTCTTTGTTGTAGATAGATTTTTGCTGTAGATAGATCTTTTGTAGTAGATAGATCATTTATTGTAGATAGATCCACTGATGTAGATAGATCTAAGATCCTTTGCTATAAATAAATATATAAATCCTTTGCCGTAGATAAATCCTTTGCTGTAGATAGATCCTTTGTTGTATATAGATCCTTTGCTGTAGATAAATCCTCTTCTGTAGATAGATCCTTTTCTTCATATAGATCATTTACTGTAGATAAAAGCTTTGCTGTTGATAGGTCCCATACTGTAAATAGATCCTTTGCTTTAGAGAGATCTTTTGCTGTAGAAAGATATTCTGCTGTAGAAAGATATTCTGCTGTAGAAAGATATTCTGCTGTAGAAAGATATTCTGCTGTAGATAGATCTTCTGCTGTAAATAGATCATTTGCAGTAAAAAGATCCTTTGCTGTTGACAGATCTTTCGCTGTATAAAGATCCTTTGGTTTATATTGATTCTTTGCTGTAGATAGATCCCCTACTGTTGATAGATTACTCTGATGTAGATAGATTCTTTGCTGTAGATAGATCCTTTGCTGTAGATAGATCCTTTGCTGTATAAAGTTCCTTTGCTGTTAATAGATTCTTTGATGTAAATAGATCCTATGCTGTAGATAGATCCTTTGCTGTAGATAGATACTTTCCTGTAGATAGATCCTTTGCTGTAGATAGATCCTCTGCAGAATATAGAACTTTTGCTGTTACTTGATCTTTTGATGTAAATAGATTCTTTGCTCTTGATAGATCCGTGACTGTAGATAGATCATTTGCTGTAGATGGATCCTTTGCTGTAGATAAATATATAAATCCTTTGCCGTAGATAGATCCTTTGCTGTAGATAGATCCTTTGCTGTAGATAGATCCTTCGCTGTAGATAAATCCTTTTCTGTAGATAGATCCTTTTCTGTAGATAGATCCTTTACTGTAGATAAAAGCTTTGCTGTGGATAGATCCCTACAGTAAAATGGATCTTTGCTGTAGATAGATACTTTGCTGTAGATAGATCCTTTGCTGTAGATAAATCATTTTCTGTAGATAAATCCTTTGCTGTAGATAGATCCTTTGCTGTAGATAGATCCTTTGCAGAATATAGAACTTTTGCTGTTACTAGATCTTTGCTGTATATAGATCCTTTGCTCTTGATAGATCCTTGACTGTAGATAGATCATTTGCTGTAGATGGATCCTTTGCTGTTGATAGATCATTTAGTGTCGATAGATCCCTTGCTGTAGATAGATCCCATGCTGTAGATAGATTCTTTGTTGTAGATAGATCGTTTGCTGTGGATAGATCCTTTGTAGTAGATAGATCCTTTACTGTAAATAGATTCTTTGCTGTAGATAGATCCCTTGCTGTAAATTGATCATATGATGAAGATAGATCCTTTGCTGTACATAGATCCTTTGCTGTAGATAGATCCTTTGCTGTATAAAGTTCCTTTGCTGTTAATAGATTCTTTGATGTAAATAGATCCTATGCTGTAGATAGATCCTTTGCTGTAGGTAGATACTTTCCTGTAGATAGATCCTTTGCTGTAGATAGATCCTCTGCAGAATATAGAACTTTTGCTGTTACTTGATCTTTTGATGTAAATAGATTCTTTGCTCTTGATAGATCCGTGACTGTAGATAGATCATTTGCTGTAGATGGATCCTTTGCTGTAGATAAATATATAAATCCTTTGCCGTAGATAGATCCTTTGCTGTAGATAGATCCTTTGCTGTAGATAGATCCTTCGCTGTAGATAAATCCTTTTCTGTAGATAGATCCTTTTCTGTAGATAGATCCTTTACTGTAGATAAAAGCTTTGCTGTGGATAGATCCCTACAGTAAAATGGATCTTTGCTGTAGATAGATACTTTGCTGTAGATAGATCCTTTGCTGTAGATAAATCCTTTTCTGTAGATAAATCCTTTGCTGTAGATAGATCTTTTGCTGTAGATAGATCCTTTGCAGAATATAGAACTTTTGCTGTTACTAGATCTTTGCTGTATATAGATCCTTTGCTCTTGATAGATCCTTGACTGTAGATAGATCATTTGCTGTAGATGGATCCTTTGCTGTTGATAGATCATTTAGTGTCGATAGATCCCTTGCTGTAGATAGATCCCATGCTGTAGATAGATTCTTTGTTGTAGATAGATCGTTTGCTGTGGATAGATCCTTTGTAGTAGATAGATCCTTTACTGTAAATAGATTCTTTGCTGTAGATAGATCCCTTGCTGTAAATTGATCATATGATGAAGATAGATCCTTTACTGTAGATAGATCCTTTGCTGTAGATAGATCCTTTCCTGTATATAGATCCTTTCCTGTAAATAGATCCTTTGCTGTAGATAGAACTTTTGCTGTAAATCGATCTTTTGCTGTAGATAGATCCTTTGCTGTCTATAGTTCCTTTCCTGTAGATGGATCCTTTGCTGTATATAGCTACTTTACTGTAGATAGATCCTTTGCTGTGGATTGATTTTTTTTGCTGTAGATTGATCCTTTGCTGTTGATAGATCCTTTGCTGTTGATAGATCCTTTGCTGTGGACAGATCCTTTGCAGTAAATAGATCCTTTACTGTAGATAGATCCTTTGCTGTAGATGGTTCCTTTGCTGTAGATAGATCCTTCGCTGTAGATATATCGTTTATTGTAGATAGATCCTTTGCTGTAGATAGATCCTATACTGTAGATAGATCCCTTGCTGTAGATAGATCCTTTGCTGTAGATAGATCCTTCCCTGTAGATAGATCCTTTGCTGTAGATAGATCCTTTACTGTAGATAGATTTTTTGCTGTAGATAGATTCTTTGTTGTAGATAGATCATTTGCTGTAGACAGATCTTTTGTTGTAGATAGATCATTTATTGTAGATAAATCAACTGATGTAAATAGATCTAAGATCCTTTGCTATAAATAAATATATAAATCCTTTGCCGTAGGTAGATCCTTTGGTGTAGATAGATCCTTTGCTGTAGATAGATCCTTTTCTGTAGATAGATCCTTTTCTGTAGATAGATCCTTTACTGTAGATAAAAGCTTTGCTGTGGATAGATCCCTACAGTAAAATGGATCTTTGCTGTAGATAGATACTTTGCTGTAGATAGATCCTTTGCTGTAGATAAATCCTTTTCTGTAGATAAATCCTTTGCTGTAGATAGATCTTTTGCTGTAGATAGATCCTTTGCAGAATATAGAACTTTTGCTGTTACTAGATCTTTGCTGTATATAGATCCTTTGCTCTTGATAGATCCTTGACTGTAGATAGATCATTTGCTGTAGATGGATCCTTTGCTGTTGATAGATCATTTAGTGTCGATAGATCCCTTGCTGTAGATAGATCCCATGCTGTAGATTTTTTTTTGTTGTAGATAGATCGTTTGCTGTGGATAGATCCTTTGTAGTAGATAGATCCTTTACTGTAAATAGATTCTTTGCTGTAGATAGATCCCTTGCTGTAAATTGATCATATGATGAAGATAGATCCTTTACTGTAGATAGATCCTTTGCTGTAGATAGATCCTTTCCTGTATATAGATCCTTTCCTGTAAATAGATCCTTTGCTGTTGATAGAACTTTTGCTGTAAATCGATCTTTTGCTGTAGATAGATCCTTTGCTGTCTATAGTTCCTTTCCTGTAGATGGATCCTTTGCTGTATATAGCTACTTTACTGTAGATAGATCCTTTGCTGTGGATTGATTTTTTGCTGTAGATTGATCCTTTGCTGTTGATAGATCCTTTGCTGTTGATAGATCCTTTGCTGTGGACAGATCCTTTGCAGTAAATAGATCCTTTACTGTAGATAGATCCTTTGCTGTAGATGGATCCTTTGCTGTAGATAGATCCTTCGCTGTAGATATATCGTTTATTGTAGATAGATCCTTTGCTGTAGATAGATCCTATACTGTAGATAGATCCCTTGCTGTAGATAGATCCTTTGCTGTAGATAGATCCTTCCCTGTAGATAGATCCTTTGCTGTAGATAGATCCTTTACTGTAGATAGATTTTTTGCTGTAGATAGATTCTTTGTTGTAGATAGATCATTTGCTGTAGACAGATCTTTTGTTGTAGATAGATCATTTATTGTAGATAAATCAACTGATGTAAATAGATCTAAGATCCTTTGCTATAAATAAATATATAAATCCTTTGCCGTAGGTAGATCCTTTGGTGTAGATAGATCCTTTGCTGTAGATAGATCCTTCGCTGTAGATAAATCCTTTTCTGTAGATAGATCCTTTTCTGTAGATAGATCATTTACTGTAGATAAAAGCTTTGCTGTAGATAGATCCCCTACTGTAAATAGATCCTTTGCTTTAGAGAGATTCTTTGCTGTAGAAAGATATTCTGCTGTAGAAAGATCTTCTGCTGTAAATAGATCCTTTGCAGTAGAAAGATCCTTTGCTGTTGACAGATCTTTCGCTGTATATAGATACTTTGGTGTAGATAGATTCTTTGCTGTAGATAGATCCCTCACTTTAGATAGATCACTTTGCTGTAGTTAGATCTTTTGCTGTAGATAGATCCTTTAATGTAGAAAGATTCTCTGTTGTAGAAAGATTTTTTGCTGTAAATAGATTATTTGCTGTAGATAGATCCTTTGCTGTTGACAGATCCTGCACTGTAGAAAGATCCTTTGGTGTAGATTGATTCTTTGCTGTAGATTAATCCCTTACTGTAGATAGATTACTTTGCTGTAGATAGATCCTTTGATGTAGATAGATCCTTTGCTGTTTAAAGTTCCTCTGCTGTTAATAGATCCTTTGATGTAAATAGATCATTATCTTTAGATTGATCCTTTGCTGTAGATAGATCCTTTGCTTCAGATAGATCCTTAACTGTAGATTGATCCTTTGCTGTAGATAGATCCTTTGCAGTAGATAAATCCTTGACTGTAGATAGATACTTTGCTGTAGATAGATCCTTTGCTGTAGATAGATCCTTTGCTGTAGATAGATTCTATGCTGTAGATAGATCCTTTGCTGTATATAGATCCTTTGCTGTAGATAGATCTTTTGTAGTAGATAGATCATTTATTGTAGATAGATCCACTGATGTAAATAGATCAAAGATCCTTTGCCATAAATAAATATATAGATCCTTTGCCGTAGATAGATCTTTTGCTGTAGATAGATCCTTTGCTGTAGATAGATCCTTCGCTGTAGATAAATCCTTTTATGTAGATAGATCCTTTTCTGTAGATAGATCCTTTACTGTAAATAATAGCTTCGCTGTAGATAGATCCCAAACAGTAAAATGGATCTTTGCTGTAGATAGATCCTTTGCTGAAGATAGATCATTTGCTGTAGATAAATCTTTTTCTGTAGATAAATCCTTTGCTGTAGTTAGATCCTTTGCTGTAGATAGATTCCTTGCTGTAGATAGATCCCTTGCTGTATATAGATCCTTTGCAGAATATAGAACTTTTGCTGTTACTAGATCTTATTTTGTATATAGATCCTTTGCTCTTGATAGATCCTTGACTGTAGATAGATCCTTTACTGTCGATAGATCCCATGCTGTAGATATATCCTTAGCTGTAGATAGATGCTTTGCTGTAGATAGATCCTTTGCTGTGGATAGAGCCTTTACTGTAGATATATTTTTTGCTGTACATAGATTCTTTGTTTTAGATAGATCGTTTGCTGTAGATAGATCCTTTGTAGTAGATAGATCCTTTACTGTAGATATATCCCATATTGTAAATAGATCTTCTGCTGTAGATAGATCCTTAACTGTAAATAGATACCTTGCTGTAGATAGATCCCTTGGTGTAGATTGATCATATGATGTAGATAGATCCTTTACTGTAGATAGATCCTTTGCTGTAGATAGATCCTTTCCAGTAGATAGATCCTTTCCTGTAGATAGATCCTTTGCTGTAGAAAGAACTTTTGCTGTAAATTGATCTTTTGCTGTAGATAGATCCTTTGCTGTCTATAGATCCTTTCCTGTAGTTGGATCCTTTGCTGTATAGAGCTACTTTACTGTAGATAGATCCTTTTCTGTGGGATGATTTTTTGCTGTAGATTGATCCTTTGCTGTAGATAGATCATTTGCTGTTGATAGATTCTATGCTGAACATAGATTCTTTGCTGTAGATAGATTCTTTGTTGTAGATAGATCCTTTGCTGTAGATAGATCCTTCCCTGTAGATAGATCCTTTGCTGTAGATAGATCCTTTACTGTAGATAGATTTTTTGCTGTAGATAGATTCTTTGTTGTAGATAGATCATTTGCTGTAGACAGATCTTTTGTTGTAGATAGATCATTTATTGTAGATAAATCAACTGATGTAAATAGATCTAAGATCCTTTGCTATAAATAAATATATAAATCCTTTGCCGTAGGTAGATCCTTTGGTGTAGATAGATCCTATGCTGTAGATAGATCCTTCGCTGTAGATAAATCCTTTTCTGTAGATAGATCCTTTTCTGTAGATAGATCATTTACTGTAGATAAAAGCTTTGCTGTAGATAGATCCCCTACTGTAAATAGATCCTTTGCTTTAGAGAGATTCTTTGCTGTAGAAAGATATTCTGCTGTAGAAAGATCTTCTGCTGTAAATAGATCCTTTGCAGTAGAAAGATCCTTTGCTGTTGACAGATCTTTCGCTGTATATAGATACTTTGGTGTAGATAGATTCTTTGCTGTAGATAGATCCCTCACTTTAGATAGATCACTTTGCTGTAGTTAGATCTTTTGCTGTAGATAGATCCTTTAATGTAGAAAGATTCTCTGTTGTAGAAAGATTTTTTGCTGTAAATAGATTATTTGCTGTAGATAGATCCTTTGCTGTTGACAGATCCTGCACTGTAGAAAGATCCTTTGGTTTAGATTGATTCTTTGCTGTAGATTAATCCCTTACTGTAGATAGATTACTTTGCTGTAGATAGATCCTTTGATGTAGATAGATCCTTTGCTGTTTAAAGTTCCTCTGCTGTTAATAGATCCTTTGATGTAAATAGATCATTATCTTTAGATTGATCCTTTGCTGTAGATAGATCCTTTGCTTCAGATAGATCCTTAACTGTAGATTGATCCTTTGCTGTAGATAGATCCTTTGCAGTAGATAAATCCTTGACTGTAGATAGATCCTTTGCTGTAGATAGATCCTTTTCTGTAGATAGATCCTTTTCTGTAGATAGATCCTTTACTGTAGATAAAAGCTTTGCTGTGGATAGATCCCTACAGTAAAATGGATCTTTGCTGTAGATAGATACTTTGCTGTAGATAGATCCTTTGCTGTAGATAAATCCTTTTCTGTAGATAAATCCTTTGCTGTAGATAGATCTTTTGCTGTAGATAGATCCTTTGCAGAATATAGAACTTTTGCTGTTACTAGATCTTTGCTGTATATAGATCCTTTGCTCTTGATAGATCCTTGACTGTAGATAGATCATTTGCTGTAGATGGATCCTTTGCTGTTGATAGATCATTTAGTGTCGATAGATCCCTTGCTGTAGATAGATCCCATGCTGTAGATTTTTTTTTGTTGTAGATAGATCGTTTGCTGTGGATAGATCCTTTGTAGTAGATAGATCCTTTACTGTAAATAGATTCTTTGCTGTAGATAGATCCCTTGCTGTAAATTGATCATATGATGAAGATAGATCCTTTACTGTAGATAGATCCTTTGCTGTAGATAGATCCTTTCCTGTATATAGATCCTTTCCTGTAAATAGATCCTTTGCTGTTGATAGAACTTTTGCTGTAAATCGATCTTTTGCTGTAGATAGATCCTTTGCTGTCTATAGTTCCTTTCCTGTAGATGGATCCTTTGCTGTATATAGCTACTTTACTGTAGATAGATCCTTTGCTGTGGATTGATTTTTTGCTGTAGATTGATCCTTTGCTGTTGATAGATCCTTTGCTGTTGATAGATCCTTTGCTGTGGACAGATCCTTTGCAGTAAATAGATCCTTTACTGTAGATAGATCCTTTGCTGTAGATGGATCCTTTGCTGTAGATAGATCCTTCGCTGTAGATATATCGTTTATTGTAGATAGATCCTTTGCTGTAGATAGATCCTATACTGTAGATAGATCCCTTGCTGTAGATAGATCCTTTGCTGTAGATAGATCCTTCCCTGTAGATAGATCCTTTGCTGTAGATAGATCCTTTACTGTAGATAGATTTTTTGCTGTAGATAGATTCTTTGTTGTAGATAGATCATTTGCTGTAGACAGATCTTTTGTTGTAGATAGATCATTTATTGTAGATAAATCAACTGATGTAAATAGATCTAAGATCCTTTGCTATAAATAAATATATAAATCCTTTGCCGTAGGTAGATCCTTTGGTGTAGATAGATCCTTTGCTGTAGATAGATCCTTCGCTGTAGATAAATCCTTTTCTGTAGATAGATCCTTTTCTGTAGATAGATCATTTACTGTAGATAAAAGCTTTGCTGTAGATAGATCCCCTACTGTAAATAGATCCTTTGCTTTAGAGAGATTCTTTGCTGTAGAAAGATATTCTGCTGTAGAAAGATCTTCTGCTGTAAATAGATCCTTTGCAGTAGAAAGATCCTTTGCTGTTGACAGATCTTTCGCTGTATATAGATACTTTGGTGTAGATAGATTCTTTGCTGTAGATAGATCCCTCACTTTAGATAGATCACTTTGCTGTAGTTAGATCTTTTGCTGTAGATAGATCCTTTAATGTAGAAAGATTCTCTGTTGTAGAAAGATTTTTTGCTGTAAATAGATTATTTGCTGTAGATAGATCCTTTGCTGTTGACAGAACCTGCACTGTAGAAAGATCCTTTGGTGTAGATTGATTCTTTGCTGTAGATTAATCCCTTACTGTAGATAGATTACTTTGCTGTAGATAGATCCTTTGATGTAGATAGATCCTTTGCTGTTTAAAGTTCCTCTGCTGTTAATAGATCCTTTGATGTAAATAGATCATTATCTTTAGATTGATCCTTTGCTGTAGATAGATCCTTTGCTTCAGATAGATCCTTAACTGTAGATTGATCCTTTGCTGTAGATAGATCCTTTGCAGTAGATAAATCCTTGACTGTAGATAGATACTTTGCTGTAGATAGATCCTTTGCTGTAGATAGATCCTTTGCTGTAGATAGATTCTATGCTGTAGATAGATCCTTTGCTGTAGATAGATCCTTTGCTGTAGATAGATCTTTTGTAGTAGATAGATCATTTATTGTAGATAGATCCACTGATGTAAATAGATCAAAGATCCTTTGCCATAAATAAATATATAGATCCTTTGCCGTAGATAGATCTTTTGCTGTAGATAGATCCTTTGCTGTAGATAGATCCTTCGCTGTAGATAAATCCTTTTATGTAGATAGATCCTTTTCTGTAGATAGATCCTTTACTGTAAATAATAGCTTCGCTGTAGATAGATCCCAAACAGTAAAATGGATCTTTGCTGTAGATAGATCCTTTGCTGAAGATAGATCATTTGCTGTAGATAAATCTTTTTCTGTAGATAAATCCTTTGCTGTAGTTAGATCCTTTGCTGTAGATAGATTCCTTGCTGTAGATAGATCCCTTGCTGTATATAGATCCTTTGCAGAATATAGAACTTTTGCTGTTACTAGATCTTATGCTGTATATAGATCCTTTGCTCTTGATAGATCCTTGACTGTAGATAGATCCTTTACTGTCGATAGATCCCATGCTGTAGATATATCCTTTGCTGTAGATAGATGCTTTGCTGTAGATAGATCCTTTGCTGTGGATAGAGCCTTTACTGTAGATATATTTTTTGCTGTACATAGATTCTTTGTTTTAGATAGATCGTTTGCTGTAGATAGATCCTTTGTAGTAGATAGATCCTTTACTGTAGATATATCCCATATTGTAAATAGATCTTCTGCTGTAGATAGATCCTTAACTGTAAATAGATACCTTGCTGTAGATAGATCCCTTGGTGTAGATTGATCATATGATGTAGATAGATCCTTTACTGTAGATAGATCCTTTGCTGTAGATAGATCCTTTCCAGTAGATAGATCCTTTCCTGTAGATAGATCCTTTGCTGTAGAAAGAACTTTTGCTGTAAATTGATCTTTTGCTGTAGATAGATCCTTTGCTGTCTATAGATCCTTTCCTGTAGTTGGATCCTTTGCTGTATAGAGCTACTTTACTGTAGATAGATCCTTTTCTGTGGGATGATTTTTTGCTGTAGATTGATCCTTTGCTGTAGATAGATCCTTTGCTGTTGATAGATTCTATGCTGAACATAGATTCTTTGCTGTAGATAGATTCTTTGTTGTAGATAGATCCTTTGCTGTAGATAGATCCTTCCCTGTAGATAGATCCTTTGCTGTAGATAGATCCTTTACTGTAGATAGATTTTTTGCTGTAGATAGATTCTTTGTTGTAGATAGATCATTTGCTGTAGACAGATCTTTTGTTGTAGATAGATCATTTATTGTAGATAAATCAACTGATGTAAATAGATCTAAGATCCTTTGCTATAAATAAATATATAAATCCTTTGCCGTAGGTAGATCCTTTGGTGTAGATAGATCCTATGCTGTAGATAGATCCTTCGCTGTAGATAAATCCTTTTCTGTGGATAGATCCTTTTCTGTAGATAGATCATTTACTGTAGATAAAAGCTTTGCTGTAGATAGATCCCCTACTGTAAATAGATCCTTTGCTTTAGAGAGATTCTTTGCTGTAGAAAGATATTCTGCTGTAGAAAGATCTTCTGCTGTAAATAGATCCTTTGCAGTAGAAAGATCCTTTGCTGTTGACAGATCTTTCGCTGTATATAGATACTTTGGTGTAGATAGATTCTTTGCTGTAGATAGATCCCTCACTTTAGATAGATCACTTTGCTGTAGTTAGATCTTTTGCTGTAGATAGATCCTTTAATGTAGAAAGATTCTCTGTTGTAGAAAGATTTTTTGCTGTAAATAGATTATTTGCTGTAGATAGATCCTTTGCTGTTGACAGATCCTGCACTGTAGAAAGATCCTTTGGTGTAGATTGATTCTTTGCTGTAGATTAATCCCTTACTGTAGATAGATTACTTTGCTGTAGATAGATCCTTTGATGTAGATAGATCCTTTGCTGTTTAAAGTTCCTCTGCTGTTAATAGATCCTTTGATGTAAATAGATCATTATCTTTAGATTGATCCTTTGCTGTAGATAGATCCTTTGCTTCAGATAGATCCTTAACTGTAGATTGATCCTTTGCTGTAGATAGATCCTTTGCAGTAGATAAATCCTTGACTGTAGATAGATACTTTGCTGTAGATAGATCCTTTGCTGTAGATAGATCCTTTGCTGTAGATAGATTCTATGCTGTAGATAGATCCTTTGCTGTAGATAGATCCTTTGCTGTAGATAGATCTTTTGTAGTAGATAGATCATTTATTGTAGATAGATCCACTGATGTAAATAGATCAAAGATCCTTTGCCATAAATAAATATATAGATCCTTTGCCGTAGATAGATCTTTTGCTGTAGATAGATCCTTTGCTGTAGATAGATCCTTCGCTGTAGATAAATCCTTTTATGTAGATAGATCCTTTTCTGTAGATAGATCCTTTACTGTAAATAATAGCTTCGCTGTAGATAGATCCCAAACAGTAAAATGGATCTTTGCTGTAGATAGATCCTTTGCTGAAGATAGATCATTTGCTGTAGATAAATCTTTTTCTGTAGATAAATCCTTTGCTGTAGTTAGATCCTTTGCTGTAGATAGATTCCTTGCTGTAGATAGATCCCTTGCTGTATATAGATCCTTTGCAGAATATAGAACTTTTGCTGTTACTAGATCTTATGCTGTATATAGATCCTTTGCTCTTGATAGATCCTTGACTGTAGATAGATCCTTTACTGTCGATAGATCCCATGCTGTAGATATATCCTTTGCTGTAGATAGATGCTTTGCTGTAGATAGATCCTTTGCTGTGGATAGAGCCTTTACTGTAGATATATTTTTTGCTGTAGATAGATTCTTTGTTTTAGATAGATCGTTTGCTGTAGATAGATCCTTTGTAGTAGATAGATCCTTTACTGTAGATATATCCCATATTGTAAATAGATCTTCTGCTGTAGATAGATCCTTAACTGTAAATAGATACCTTGCTGTAGATAGATCCCTTGGTGTAGATTGATCATATGATGTAGATAGATCCTTTACTGTAGATAGATCCTTTGCTGTAGATAGATCCTTTCCAGTAGATAGATCCTTTCCTGTAGATAGATCCTTTGCTGTAGAAAGAACTTTTGCTGTAAATTGATCTTTTGCTGTAGATAGATCCTTTGCTGTCTATAGATCCTTTCCTGTAGTTGGATCCTTTGCTGTATAGAGCTACTTTACTGTAGATAGATCCTTTTCTGTGGGATGATTTTTTGCTGTAGATTGATCCTTTGCTGTAGATAGATCCTTTGCTGTTGATAGATTCTATGCTGAACATAGATTCTTTGCTGTAGATAGATTCTTTGTTGTAGATAGATCCTTTGCTGTAGATAGATCCTTCCCTGTAGATAGATCCTTTGCTGTAGATAGATCCTTTACTGTAGATAGATTTTTTGCTGTAGATAGATTCTTTGTTGTAGATAGATCATTTGCTGTAGACAGATCTTTTGTTGTAGATAGATCATTTATTGTAGATAAATCAACTGATGTAAATAGATCTAAGATCCTTTGCTATAAATAAATATATAAATCCTTTGCCGTAGGTAGATCCTTTGGTGTAGATAGATCCTTTGCTGTAGATAGATCCTTCGCTGTAGATAAATCCTTTTCTGTAGATTGATCCTTTGCTGTAGATAGATCCTTTGCTGTTGATAGATTCTATGCTGAACATAGATTCTTTGCTGTAGATAGATTCTTTGTTGTAGATTGATCCTTTGCTGTGGACAGATCCTTTGCAGTAAATAAATCCTTTACTGTAGATTGATCCTTTGCTGTAGATGGATCCTTTGCTGTAGATAGATCCTTCGCTGTAGATATATCGTTTATTGTAGATAGATCCTTTGCTGTAGATAGATCCTATACTGTAGATAGATCCCTTGCTGTAGATAGATCCTTTTCTGTAGATAGATCCTTTACTGTAGATAAAAGCTTTGCTGTGGATAGATCCCTACAGTAAAATGGATCTTTGCTGTAGATAGATACTTTGCTGTAGATAGATCCTTTGCTGTAGATAAATCCTTTTCTGTAGATAAATCCTTTGCTGTAGATAGATCCTTTGCTGTAGATAGATACTTTCCTGTAAATAGATCCTTTGCTGTAGATAGATCCTTTGCAGAATATAGAACTTTTGCTGTTACTAGATCTTTGCTGTATATAGATCCTTTGCTCTTGATAGATCCTTGACTGTAGATAGATCATTTGCTGTAGATGGATCCTTTGCTGTTGATAGATCATTTAGTGTCGATAGATCCCTTGCTGTAGATAGATCCTTTGCTGTAGATAGATTCTTTGTTGTAGATAGATCGTTTGCTGTAGATAGATCCTTTGTAGTAGATAGATCCTTTACTGTAGAAATATCCTATATTGTAGATAGATCTTTTGCTGTAGATAGATCCTCAACTGTAAATAGATTCTTTGCTGTAGATAGATCCCTTGCTGTAGATTGATCATATGATGAAGATAGATCCTTTACTGTAGATAGATCCTTTGCTGTAGATAGATCCTTTCCTGTATATAGATCCTTTCCTGTAGATAGATCCTTTGCTCTAGATAGAACTTTTGCTGTAAATAGATCTTTTGCTGTAGATAGATCCTTTGCTGTCTATAGTTCCTTTCCTGTAGATGGATCCTTTGCTGTATATAGCTACTTTACTGTAGATAGATCCTTTGCTGTGGATTGATTTTTTGCTGTAGATTGATCCTTTGCTGTAGATAGATCCTTTGCTGTTGATAGATCCTTTGCTGTGGACAGATCCTTTGCAGTAAATAGATCCTTTACTGTAGATAGATCCTTTGCTGTAGATGGATCCTTTGCTGTAGATAGATCCTTCGCTGTAGATATATCGTTTATTGTAGATAGATCCTTTGCTGTAGATAGATCCTATACTGTAGATCGATCCCTTGCTGTAGATAGATCTTTTGCTGTAGATAGATCCTTCCCTGTAGATAGATCCTTTGCTGTAGATAGATCCTTTACTGTAGATAGATCCCTTGCTGTATATAGATCCTTTGCAGAATATAGAACGTTTGCTGTTACTAGATCTTTTGCTGTATATAGATCCTTTGCTCTTGATAGATCCTTGACTGTAGATAGATCCTTTACTGTCGATAGATCCCTTGCTGTAGATATATCCTTTGCTGTAGATAGATGCTTTGCTGTAGATAGATCCTTTGCTGTGGATAGAGCCTTTACTGTAGATATATTTTTTGCTGTAGATAGATTCTTTGTTTTAGATAGATCGTTTGCTGTAGATAGATCCTTTGTAGTAGATAGATCCTTTACTGTAGATATATCCCATATTGTAAATAGATCTTCTGCTGTAGATAGATCCTTAACTGTAAATAGATACCTTGCTGTAGATAGATCCCTTGCTGTAGATTGATCATATGATGTAGATAGATCCTTTACTGTAGATAGATCATTTGCTGTAGATAGATCCTTTCTAGTTGATAGATCCTTTCCTGTAGATAGATCCTTTGCTGTAGAAAGAACTTTTGCTGTAAATTGATCTTTTGCTGTAGATAGATCCTTTGCTGTCTATAGATCCTTTCCTGTAGATGGATGCTTTGCTGTATAGAGCTACTTTACTGTAGATAGATCCTTTTCTGTGGGATGATTTTTTGCTGTAGATTGATCCTTTGCTGTAGATAGATCCTTTGCTGTTGATAGATTCTATGCTGAACATAGATTCTTTGCTGTAGATAGATTCTTTGTTGTAGATTGATCCTTTGCTGTGGACAGATCCTTTGCAGTAAATAAATCCTTTACTGTAGATAGATCCTTTGCTGTAGATGGATCCTTTGCTGTAGATAGATCCTTCGCTGTAGATATATCGTTTATTGTAGATAGATCCTTTGCTGTAGATAGATTCTATACTGTAGATAGATCCCTTGCTGTAGATAGATCCTTTTCTGTAGATAGATCCTTTACTGTAGATAAAAGCTTTGCTGTGGATAGATCCCTACAGTAAAATGGATCTTTGCTGTAGATAGATACTTTGCTGTAGATAGATCCTTTGCTGTAGATAAATCCTTTTCTGTAGATAAATCCTTCGCTGTAGATAAATCCTTTTATGTAGATAGATCCTTTTCTGTAGATAGATCCTTTACTGTAAATAATAGCTTCGCTGTAGATAGATCCCAAACAGTTAAATGGATCTTTGCTGTAGATAGATCCTTTGCTGTAGATAGATCATTTGCTGTAGATAAATCTTTTTCTGTAGATAAATCCTTTGCTGTAGTTAGATCCTTTGCTGTATATAGCTACTTTACTGTAGATAGATCCTTTGCTGTGGATTGATTTTTTGCTGTAGATTGATCCTTTGCTGTAGATAGATCCTTTGCTGTTGGTAGATCCTTTGCTGTGGACAGATCCTTTGAAGTAAATAAATCCTTTGCTGTAGATAGATCCTTTGCTGTAGATAGATACTTTCCTGTAGATAGATCCTTTGCTGTAGATAGATCCTTTGCAGAATATAGAACTTTTGCTGTTACTAGATCTTTGCTGTATATAGATCCTTTGCTCTTGATAGATCCTTGACTGTAGATAGATCATTTGCTGTAGATGGATCCTTTGCTGTTGATAGATCATTTAGTGTCGATAGATCCCTTGCTGTAGATAGATCCTTTGCTGTAGATAGATTCTTTGTTGTAGATAGATCGTTTGCTGTAGATAGATCCTTTGTAGTAGATAGATCCTTTACTGTAGAAATATCCTATATTGTAGATAGATCTTTTGCTGTAGATAGATCCTCAACTGTAAATAGATTCTTTGCTGTAGATAGATCCCTTGCTGTAGATTGATCATATGATGAAGATAGATCCTTTACTGTAGATAGATCCTTTGCTGTAGATAGAACTTTTGCTGTAAATAGATCTTTTGCTGTAGATAGATCCTTTGCTGTCTATAGTTCCTTTCCTGTAGATGGATCCTTTGCTGTATATAGCTACTTTACTGTAGATAGATCCTTTCCTGTGGATTGGTTTTTTGCTGTAGATTGATCCTTTGCTGTAGATAGATCCTTTGCTGTTGATAGATCCTTTGCTGTGGACAGATCCTTTGCAGTAAATAGATCCTTTACTGTAGATAGATCCTTTGCTGTAGATGGATCCTTTGCTGTAGATAGATCCTTCGCTGTAGATATATCGTTTATTTTAGATAGATCCTTTGCTGTAGATAGATCCTATACTGTAGATCGATCCCTTGCTGTAGATAGATCTTTTGCTGTAGATAGATCCTTCCCTGTAGATAGATCCTTTGCTGTAGATAGATCCTTTACTGTAGATAGATCCCTTGCTGTATATAGATCCTTTGCAGAATATAGAACGTTTGCTGTTACTAGATCTTTTGCTGTATATAGATCCTTTGCTCTTGATAGATCCTTGACTGTAGATAGATCCTTTACTGTCGATAGATCCCTTGCTGTAGATATATCCTTTGCTGTAGATAGATGCTTTGCTGTAGATAGATCCTTTGCTGTGGATAGAGCCTTTACTGTAGATATATTTTTTGCTGTAGATAGATTCTATGTTTTAGATAGATCGTTTGCTGTAAATAGATCCTTTGTAGTAGATAGATCCTTTACTGTAGATATATCCCATATTGTAAATAGATCTTCTGCTGTAGATAGATCCTTAACTGTAAATAGATACCTTGCTGTAGATAGATCCCTTGCTGTAGATTGATCATATGATGTAGATAGATCCTTTACTGTAGATAGATCCTTTGCTGTAGATAGATCCTTTCTAGTAGATAGATCCTTTCCTGTAGATAGATCCTTTGCTGTAGAAAGAACTTTTGCTGTAAATTGATCTTATGCTGTAGATAGATCCTTTGCTGTCTATAGATCCTTTCCTGTAGATGGATCCTTTGCTGTATAGAGCTACTTTACTGTAGATAGATCCTTTTCTGTGGGATGATTTTTTGCTGTAGATTGATCCTTTGCTGTAGATAGATCCTTTGCTGTTGATAGATTCTATGCTGAACATAGATTCTTTGCTGTAGATAGATTCTTTGTTGTAGATTGATCCTTTGCTGTGGACAGATCCTTTGCAGTAAATAAATCCTTAACTGTAGATAGATCCTTTGCTGTAGATGGATCCTTTGCTGTAGATAAATCCTTCGCTGTAGATATATCGTTTATTGTAGATAGATCCTTTGCTGTAGATAGATTCTATACTGTAGATAGATCCCTTGCTGTAGATAGATCCTTTTCTGTAGATAGATCCTTTACTGTAGATAAAAGCTTTGCTGTGGATAGATCCCTACAGTAAAATGGATCTTTGCTGTAGATAGATACTTTGCTGTAGATAGATCCTTTGCTGTAGATAAATCCTTTTCTGTAGATAAATCCTTCGCTGTAGATAAATCCTTTTATGTAGATAGATCCTTTTCTTTAGATAGATCCTTTACTGTAAATAATAGCTTCGCTGTAGATAGATCCCAAACAGTAAAATGGATCTTTGCTGTAGATAGATCCTTTGCTGTAGATAGATCATTTGCTGTAGATAAATCTTTTTCTGTAGATAAATCCTTTGCTGTAGTTAGATCCTTTGCTGTAGATAGATCCTTTGCTGTTGATAGATCCTTTACTGTAGATAAATCCCTTGCTGTATATAGATCCTTTGCAGAATATAGAACTTTTGCTGTTACTAGATCTTTTCTGTATATAGATCCTTTGCTCTTGATAGATCCTTGACTGTAGATAGATCCTTTACTGTCGATAGATCCCTTGCTGTAGATATATCCTTTGCTGTAGATAGATGCTTTGCTGTAGATAGATCCTTTGCTGTGGATAGAGCCTTTACTGTAGATATATTTTTTGCTGTAGATAGATTCTTTGTTTTAGATAGATCGTTTGCTGTAGATAGATTCTTTGTAGTAGATAGATCCTTTACTGTAGATATATCCCATATTGTAAATAGATCTTCTGCTGTAGATAGATCCTTAACTGTAAATAGATACCTTGCTGTAGATAGATCCCTTGCTGTAGATTGATCATATGATGTAGATAGATCCTTTACTGTAGATAGATCCTTTGCTGTAGATAGATCCTTTCTAGTAGATAGAAACTTTCCTGTAGATAGATCCTTTGCTGTAGAAAGAACTTTTGCTGTAAATTGATCTTTTGCTGTAGATAGATCCTTTGCTGTCTATAGATCCTTTCCTGTAGATGGATCCATTGCTGTATAGAGCTACTTTACTGTAGATAGATCCTTTTCTGTGGGATGATTTTTTGCTGTAGATTGATCCTTTGCTGTAGATAGATCCTTTGCTGTTGATAGATTCTATGCTGAACATAGATTCTTTGCTGTAGATAGATTCTTTGTTGTAAATTGATCCTTTGCTGTGGACAGATCCTTTGCAGTAAATAAATCCTTTACTGTAGATAGATCCTTTGCTGTAGATGGATCCTTTGCTGTAGATAGATCCTTCGCTGTAGATATATCGTTTATTGTAGATAGATCCTTTGCTGTAGATAGATCCTATACTGTAGATAGATCCCTTGCTGTAGATAGATCCTTTTCTGTAGATAGATCCTTTACTGTAGATAAAAGCTTTGCTGTGGATAGATCCCTACAGTAAAATGGATCTTTGCTTTAGATAGATACTTTGCTGTAGATAGATCCTTTGCTGTAGATAAATCCTTTTCTGTAGATAAATCCTTTGCTGTAGATAGATCCTTTGCTGTAGATAGATACTTTCCTGTAGATAGATCCTTTGCTGTAGATAGATCCTTTGCAGAATATAGAACTTTTGCTGTTACTAGATCTTTGCTGTATATAGATCCTTTGCTCTTGATAGATCCTTGACTGTAGATAGATCATTTGCTGTAGATGGATCCTTTGCTGTTGATAGATCATTTAGTGTCGATAGATCCCTTGCTGTAGATAGATCCTTTGCTGTAGATAGATTCTTTGTTGTAGATAGATCGTTTGCTGTAGATAGATCCTTTGTAGTAGATAGATCCTTTACTGTAGAAATATCCCATATTGTAGATAGATCTTTTGCTGTAGATAGATCCTCAACTGTAAATAGATTCTTTGCTGTAGATAGATCCCTTGCTGTAGATTGATCATATGATGAAGATAGATCCTTTACTGTAGATAGATCCTTTGCTGTAGATAGATCCTTTCCTGTATATAGATCCTTTCCTGTAGATAGATCCTTTGCTGTAGATAGAACTTTTGCTGTAAATAGATCTTTTGCTGTAGATAGATCCTTTGCTGTCTATAGTTCCTTTCCTGTAGATGGATCCTTTGCTGTATATAGCTACTTTACTGTAGATAGATCCTTTGCTGTGGATTGATTTTTTGCTGTAGATTGATTCTTTGCTGTAGATAGATCCTTTGCTGTTGATAGATCCTTTGCTGTGGACAGATCCTTTGCAGTAAATAGATCCTTTACTGTAGATAGATCCTTTGCTGTAGATTGATCCTTTGCTGTAGATAGATCCTTCGCTGTAGATATATCGTTTAATGTAGATAGATCCTTTGCTGTAGATAGATCCTATACTGTAGATAGATCATTTGCTGTAGATAGATCCTTTGCTGTAGATAGATCCTTCCCTGTAGATAGATCCTTTGCTGTAGATAGATCCTTTACTGTAGATAGATTTTTTGCTTTAGATAGATTCTTTGTTGTAGATAGATCCTTTGCTGTAGACAGATCTTTTGTTGTAGATAGATCATTTATTGTAGATAAATCCACTGATGTAAATAGATCTAAGATCCTTTGCTATAAATAAATATATAAATCCTTTCCCGTAGGTAGATCCTTTGGTGTAGATAGATCCTTTACTGTAGATAGATCCTTCGCTGTAGATAAATCCTTTTCTGTAGATAGATCCTTTTCTGTAGATAGATCATTTACTGTAGATAAAAGCTTTGCTGTAGATAGATCCCCTTCTGTAAATAGATCCTTTGCTTTAGAGAGATTCTTTGCTGTAGAAAGATATTCTGCTGTAGAAAGATTCTCTGTTGTAGAAAGATTTTTTGCTGTAAATAGATTATTTGCTGTAGATAGATCCTTTGCTGTTGACAGATCCTGCACTGTAGAAAGATCCTTTGGTGTAGATTGATTCTTTGCTGTAGATTAATCCCTTACTGTAGATAGATTACTTTGCTGTAGATAGATCCTTCGATGTAGATAGATCCTTTGCTGTTTAAAGTTCCTCTGCTGTTAATAGATCCTTTGATGTAAATAGATCATTATCTTTAGATTGATCCTTTGCTGTAGATAGATCCTTTGCTTCAGATAGATCCTTAACTGTAGATTGATCCTTTGCTGTAGATAGATCCTTTGCAGTAGATAAATCCTTGACTGTAGATAGACACTTTGCTGTAGATAGATCCTTTGCTGTAGATAGATCCTTTGCTGTAGATAGATTCTATGCTGTAGATAGATCCTTTGCTGTAGATAGATCCTTTGCTGTAGATAGATCTTTTGTAGTAGATAGATCATTTATTGTAGATAGATCCACTGATGTAAATAGATCAAAGATCCTTTGCCATAAATAAATATATAAATCCCTTGCCGTAGATAGATCTTTTGCTGTAGATAGATCCTTTGCTGTAGATAGATCCTTCGCTGTAGATAAATCCTTTTATGTAGATAGATCCTTTTCTGTAGATAGATCCTTTACTGTTAATAAAAGCTTCGCTGTAGATAGATCCCAAACAGTAAAATGGATCTTTGCTGAAGATAGATCCTTTGCTGTAGATATATCATTTGCTGTAGATAAATCTTTTTCTGTAGATAAATCCTTTGCTGTAGTTAGATCCTTTGATGTAGATAGATTCCTTGCTGTAGATAGATCCCTTGCTGTATATAGATCCTTTGCAGAATATAGAACTTTTGCTGTTACTAGATCTTTTGCTGTATATAGATCCTTTGCTCTTGATAGATCCTTGACTGTAGATAGATCCTTTACTGTCGATAGATCCCTTGCTGTAGATATATCCTTTGCTGTAGA
The DNA here is from genome assembly GCA_947561585.1 of Caprella mutica. Classification (NCBI taxonomy): domain Eukaryota; kingdom Metazoa; phylum Arthropoda; class Malacostraca; order Amphipoda; family Caprellidae; genus Caprella; species Caprella mutica. Next base: position 93,213 of record CANNZV010001364.1, read on the forward strand.
TAGATGCTTTGCTGTAGATAGATCCTTTGCTGTGGATATAGCCTTTACTGTAGATATATTTTTTGCTGTAGATAGATTCTTTGTTGTAGATAGATCGTTTGCTGTAGATAGATCCTTTGTAGAAGATAGATCCTTTACTGTAGATATATCCCATATTGTAAATAGATCTTCTGCTGAAGATAGATCCTTAACTGTAAATAGATTCCTTGCTGTAGATAGATCCCTTGCTGTAGATTGATCATATGATGTAGATAGATCCTTTACTGTAGATAGATCCTTTGCTTTAGATAGATCCTTCCCAGTAGATAGATCCTTTCCTGTAGATAGATCCTTTGCTGTAGATAGAACTTTTGCTGTTAATTGATCTTTTGCTGTAGATTGATACATTGCTGTCTATAGATCCTTTCCTGTAGATGGATCCTTTGCTGTATAGAGCTACTTTACTGTAGATAGATCCTTTTCTGTGGGATGATTTTTTGCTGTAGATTGATCCTTTGCTGTAGATAGATCCTTTGCTGTTGATAGAATCTTTGCTGAACATAGATTCTTTGCTGTAGATAGATTCTTTGTTGTAGATTGATCCTTTGCTGTGGACAGATCCTTTGCAGTAAATAAATCCTTTACTGTAGATAGATCCTTTGCTGTAGATGGATCCTTTGCTGTAGATAGATCCTTCGCTGTTGATATATCGTTTATTGTAGATAGATCCTTTGCTGTAGATAGATCCTATACTGTAGATAGATCCCTTGCTGTAGATAGATCCTTTGCTGTAGATAGATCCTTTGCTGTAGATAGATCCTTTGCTGTAGATAGATCCTTTACTGTAGATAGATTTTTTGCTGTAGATAGATTCTTTGTTGTAGATAGATCCTTTGCTGTAGATAGAACTTTTGTAGTAGATAGATCATTTATTGTAGATATATCCACTGATGTAAATAGATCTAAGATCCTTTGCTATAAATAAATATATAAATCCTTTGCCGTAGATAGATGCTTTGCTGTAGATAGATCCTTTGCTGTAGATAGATCATTTAGTGTCGATAGATCCCTTGCTGTAGATAGATCCTTTGCTGTAGATAGATTCTTTGTTGTAGATAGATCGTTTGCTGTAGATAGATCCTTTGTAGTAGATAGATCCTTTACTGTAGATATATCCCATATTGTAGATAGATCTTTTGCTGTAGATAGATCCTCAACTGTAAATAGATTTTCTGCTGTAGATAGATCCCTTGCTGTAGATTGATCATATGATGAAGATAGATCCTTTACTGTAGATATATCCTTTGCTGTAGATAGATCCTTTCCTGTATATAGATCCTTTCCTGTAGATAGATCCTTTGCTGTAGATAGAACTTTTGCTGTAAATAGATCTTTTGCTGTAGATAGATCCTTTGCTGTCTATAGTTCCTTTCCTGTAGATGGATCCTTTGCTGTGGATTGATTTTTTGCTGTAGATTGATCCTTTGCTGTAGATAGATCCTTTGCTGTTGATAGATCCTTTGCTATGGACAGATCCTTTGCAGTAAATAGATCCTTTACTGTAGATAGATCCTTTGCTGTAGATGGATCCTTTGCTGTAGATAGATCCTTCGCTTTAGATATATCGTTTATTGTAGATAGATCCTTTGCTGTAGATAGATCTTATACTGTAGATAGATCCCTTGCTGTAGATAGATCCTTTGCTGTAGATAGATCTTTCCCTGTAGATAGATCCTTTGCTGTAGATAGATCCTTTACTGTAGATAGATTTTTTGCTGTAGATAGATTCTTTGTTGTAGATAGATCCTTTGCTGTAGACAGATCTTTTGTTGTAGATAGATCAATTATTGTAGATAAATCCACTGATGTAAATAGATCTAAGATCCTTTGCTATAAATAAATATATAAATCCTTTGCCGTAGGTAGATCCTTTGGCGTAGATAGATCCTTTGCTGTAGATAGATCCTTCGCTGTAGATAAATCCTTTTCTGTAGATAGATCCTTTTCTGTAGATAGATCATTTACTGTAGATAAAAGCTTTGCTGTAGATAGATCCCCTACTGTAAATAGATCTTTTGCTTTAGAGAGATTCTTTGCTGTAGAAAGATATTCTGCTGTAGAAAGATCTTCTGCTGTAAATAGATCCTTTGCAGTAGAAAGATCCTTTGCTGTTGACAGATCTTTCGCTGTATAAAGATACTTTGGTGTAGATAGATTCTTTGCTATAGATAGATCCCTTACTTTAGATAGATCACTTTGCTGTAGTTAGATCTTTTGCTGTAGATAGATCCTTTAATGTAGAAAGATTCTCTGTTGTAGAAAGATTTTTTGCTGTAAATAGATTATTTGCTGTAGATAGATCCTTTGCTGTCGACAGATCCTGCACTGTAGAAAGATCCTTTGGTGTAGATTGATTCTTTGCTGTAGATTAATCCCTTACTGTAGATAGATTACTTTGCTGTAGATAGATCCTTTGATGTAGATAGATCCTTTGCTGTTTAAAGTTCCTCTGCTGTTAATAGATCCTTTGATGTAAATAGATCATTATCATTAGATTGATCCTTTGCTGTAGATAGTTCATTTGCTTCAGATAGATCCTTAACTGTAGATTGATCCTTTGCTGTAGATAGATCCTTTGCAGTAGATAAATCCTTGACTGTAGATAGATACTTTGCTGTAGATAGATCCTTTGCTGTAGATAGATCCTTTGCTGTAGATAGATTCTATGCTGTAGATAGATCCTTTGCTGTAGATAGATCCTTTGCTGTAGATGGATCCTTTGCTATAGATAGATCCTTCGCTGTAGATATATCGTTTATTGTAGATAGATCCTTTGCTGTAGATAGATCCTATACTGTAGATAGATCCCTTGCTGTAGATAGATCCTTTGCTGTAGATAGATCTTTCCCTGTAGATAGATCCTTTGCTGTAGATAGATCCTTTACTGTAGATAGATTTTTTGCTGTAGATAGATTCTTTGTTGTAGATAGATCCTTTGCTGTAGACAGATCTTTTGTTGTAGATAGATCATTTATTGTAGATAAATCCACTGATGTAAATAGATCTAAGATCCTTTGCTATAAATAAATATATAAATCCTTTGCCGTAGGTAGATCCTTTGGTGTAGATAGATCCTTTGCTGTAGATAGATCCTTCGCTGTAGATAAATCCTTTTCTGTAGATAGATCCTTTTCTGTAGATAGATCATTTACTGTAGATAAAAGCTTTGCTGTAGATAGATCCCCTACTGTAAATAGATCCTTTGCTTTAGAGAGATTCTTTGCTGTAGAAAGATATTCTGCTGTAGAAAGATCTTCTGCTGTAAATAGATCCTTTGCAGTAGAAAGATCCTTTGCTGTTGACAGATCTTTCGCTGTATAAAGATACTTTGGTGTAGATAGATTCTTTTCTGTAGATAAATCCCTTACTTTAGATAGATCACTTTGCTGTAGTTAGATCTTTTGCTGTAGATAGATCCTTTAATGTAGAAAGATTCTCTGTTGTAGAAAGATTTTTTGCTGTAAATAGATTATTTGCTGTAGATAGATCCTTTGCTGTTGACAGATCCTGCACTGAAGAAAGATCCTTTGGTGTAGATTGATTCTTTGCTGTAGATTAATCCCTTTCTGTAGATAGATTACTTTGCTGTAGATAGATCCTTTGATGTAGATAGATCCTTTGCTGTTTAAAGTTCCTCTGCTGTTAATAGATCCTTTGATGTAAATAGATCATTATCATTAGATTGATCCTTTGCTGTAGATAGATCCTTTGCTTCAGATAGATCCTTAACTGTAGATTGATCCTTTGCTGTAGATAGATCCTTTGCAGTAGATAAATCCTTGACTGTAGATAGATACTTTGCTGTAGATAGATCCTTTGCTGTAGATAGATCCTTTGCTGTAGATAGATTCTATGCTGTAGATAGATCCTTTGCTGTAGATAGATCCTTTGCTGTAGATATTTTTTGTAGTAGATAGATCATTTATTGTAGATAGATCCACTGATGTAAATAGATCAAAGATCCTTTGCCATAAATAAATATATAAATCCTTTGCCGTAGATAGATCTTTTGCTGTAGATAGATCCTTTGCTGTAGATAGATCCTTCGCTGTAGATAAATCCTTTTATGTAGATAGATCCTTTTCTGTAGATAGATCCTTTACTGTAAATAAAAGCTTTGCTGTAGATAGATCCCAAACAGTAAAATGGATCTTTGCTGTAGATAGATCATTTGCTGTAGATAGATCATTTGCTGTAGATAAATCTTTTTCTGTAGATAAATCCTTTGCTGTAGTTAGATCCTTTGCTGTAGATATATTCCTTGCTGTAGATAGATCCCTTGCTGTAGATAGATGCTTTGCTGTAGATAGATCCTTTTCTGTGGATAGAGCCTTTACTGTAGATATATTTTTTGCTGTAGATAGATTCTTTGTTGTAGATAGATCGTTTGCTGTAGATAGATCCTTTGTAGTAGATAGATCCTTTACTGTAGATATATCCCATATCGTAAATAGATCTTCTGCTGTAGATAGATCCTTAACTGTAAATAGATTCCTTGCTGTAGATAGATCCCTTGCTGTAGATTGATCATATGATGTAGATAGATCCTTTACTGTAGATAGATCCTTTGCTGTAGATAGATCCTTTCCAGTAGATAGATCTTTTCCTGTAGATAGATCCTTTGCTGTAGATAGAACTTTTGCTGTAAATAGATCTTTTGCTGTAGATAGATCCTTTGCTGTCTATAGATCCTTTCCTGTAGATGGATCCTTTGCTGTATAGAGCTACTTTACTGTAGATAGATCCTTTTCTGTGGGATGATTTTTTGCTGTAGATTGATCCTTCGCTGTAGATAGATCCTTTGCTGTTGATAGATTCTTTGCTGAACATAGATTCTTTGCTGTAGATAGATTCTTTGTTGTAGATTGATCCTTTGCTGTGGACAGATCCTTTGCAGTAAATAAATCCTTTACTGTAGATAGATCCTTTGCTGTAGATGGATCCTTTGCTGTAGATTGATCCTTCGCTGTAGATATATCGTTTATTGCAGATAGATCCTTTGCTGTAGATAGATCCTATACTGTAGATAGATCCCTTGCTGTAGATAGATCCTTTGCTGTAGATAGATCCTTTGCTGTAGATAGATCCTTTGCTGTAGATAGATCCTTTACTGTAGATAGATTTTTTGCTGTAGATAAATTCTTTGTTGTAGATAGATCCTTTGCTGTAGATAGATCTTTTGCAGTAGATAGATCATTTATTGTAGATAGATCCACTGATGTAAATAGATCTAAAATCCTTTGCTATAAATAAATATATAAATCCTTTGCCGTAGATAGATGCTTTGCTGTAGATAGATCCTTTGCTGTAGATAGATCCACTGATGTAAATAGATCTAAGATCCTTTGCTATAAATAAATATATAAATCCTTTGCCGTAGATAGATGCTTTGCTGTAGATAGATCCTTTGCTGTAGATAGATCTTTTGCTGTAGATAATTCCTCTTTTGTAGATAGATCCTTTTCTGTAGATAGATCATTTACTGTAGATAAAAGCTTTGCTGTAGATAGATCCCATACTGTAAATAGATCCTTTGCTTTAGAGAGATTCCTTGCTGTAGAAAGATATTTTGCTGTAGAAAGATCTTTTGCTGTAAATAGATCCTTTGCAATAGAAAGATCCTTTGCTGTTGACAGATCCTGCTCTGTAGAAAGATCGTTTGGTGTAGTTTGATTCTTTGCTGTAGATAGATCCTTTCTGTAGATAGATTACTGTGCTGTAGATAGATCCTTTGCTGTAGATAGATATTTTGCTGTAGATAGATCCTTTGCTGTATAAAGTTCCTCTGCTGTTAATAGATCCTTTGATGTAAATAGATCATTATCTTTAGATTGATCCTTTGCTGTAGATAGATCCTTTGCTTGAAATAGATCCTTAACTGTAGATTGATCCTTTGCTGTAGATAGATCCTTTGCAGTAGATAAATCCTTGACTGTAGATAGATACTTTGCTGTAGATAGATTCTTTGCTGTAGATAGATCTTTTGCTGTAGATAGATTCTATGCTGTAGATAGATCCTTTGCTGTAGATAGATCCTTTGCTGTAGATAGATCTTTTGTAGTAGATAGATCATTTATTGTAGATAGATCCACTGATGTAAATAGATCAAAGATCCTTTGCCATAAATAAATATATAAATCCTTTGCCGTAGATAGATCTTTTGCTGTAGATAGATCCTTTGCTGTAGATAGATCCTTCGCTGTAGATAAATCTTTTTATGTAGATAGATCCTTTCATGTAGATAGATCCTTTTCTGTAGATAGATCCTTTACTGTAAATAAATGCTTTGCTGTAGATAGATCCCAAACAGTAAAATGGATCTTTGCTGTAGTTAGATCCTTTGCTGTAGATATATTCCTTGCTGAAGATAGATCCCTTGCTGTAGATAGATCCTTTGCAGAATATAGAACTTTTGCTGTTACTAGATCTTTTGCTGTATATAGATCCTTTGCTCTTCATAGATCCTTGACTGTAGATAGATCCTTTACTTTCGATAGATCCCTTGCTGTAGATATATCCTTTGCTGTAGATAGATGCTTTGCTGTAGATAGATCCTTTGCTGTGGATAGAGCCTTTACTGTAGATATATTTTTTGCTGTAGATAGATTCTTTGTTGTAGATAGATCGTATGCTGTAGATAGATTCTTTGTAGTAGATAGATCCTTTACTGTAGATATATCCCATATTGTAAATAGTTCTTCTGCTGTAGATAGATCCTTAACTGTAAATAGATTCCTTGCTGTAGATAGATCCTTTGCTGTATATTGATCATATGATGTAGATAGATCCTTTACTGTAGATAGATCCTTTGCTGTAGATAGATCCTTTCCAGTAGATAGATCCTTTCCTGTAGATGGATCCTTTGCTGTATAGAGCTACTTTACTGTAGATAGATCCTTTTCTGTGGGATGATTTTTTGCTGTAGATTGATCCTTTGCTGTAGATAGATCCTTTGCTGTTGATAGATTCTTTGCTGAACATAGATTCTTTGCTGTAGATAGATTCTTTGTTGTAGATTGATCCTTCGCTGTGGACAGATCCTTTGCAGTAAATAAATCCTTTACTGTAGATAGATCCTTTGCTGTACATTGATCCTTTGCTGTTGATAGATCCTTCGCTGTAGATATATCGTTTATTGTAGATAGATCCATTGCTGTAGATAGATCCTATACTGTAGATAGATCCCTTGCTGTAGATAGATCCTATGCTGTAGATAGATCCTTTGCTGTAGATAGATCCTTTGCTGTAGATAGATCCTTTACTGTAGATAGATTTTTTGCTGTAAATAGATTCTTTGTTGTAGATAGATCCTTTGCTGTAGATAGATCTTTTGTAGTAGATCGATCATTTATTGTAGATAGATCCACTGATGTAAATAGATCTAAGATCCTTTGCTATAAATAAATATATAAATCCTTTGCCGTAGATAGATGCTTTGCTGTAGATAGATCCTTTGCTGTAGATAGATCCACTTATGTAAATAGATCTAAGATCCTTTGCTATAAATAAATATATAAATTCTTTGCCGTAGATAGATGCTTTGCTGTAGATAGCTCCTTTGCTGTAGATAGATCTTTTGCTGTAGATAAAAGCTTTGATGTAGATAGATCCCATACTGTAAATAGATCCTTTGCTTTATTGAGATCCTTGGCTGTAGAAAGATATTTTGCTGTAGAAAGATCTTTTGCTGTAAATAGATCCTTTGCAGTAGAAAGATCCTTTGCTGTTGACAGATCCTGCTCTGTAGAAAGATCCTTTGGTGTAGTTTGATTCTTTGCTGTAGATAGATCCTTACTGTAGATAGATTACTTTGCTGTAGATAGATCCTTTGCTGTAGATAGATATTTTGCTGTAGATAGATCCTTTGCTGTATAAAGTTCCTCTGCTGTTAATAGATCCTTTGATGTAAATAGATCATTATCTTTAGATTGATCCTTTGCTGTAGATAGATCCTTTGCTTGAGATAGATCCTTAACTGTAGATTGATCCTTTGCTGTAGATAGATCCTTTGCAGTAGATAAATCCTTGACTGTAGATAGATTCTTTGCTGTAGATAGATTCTTTGCTGTAGATAGATCCTTTGCTGTAGATAGATTCTATGCTGTAGATAGATCCTTTGCTGTAGATAGATCCTTTGCTGTAGATAGATCTTTTGTAGTAGATAGATCATTTATTGTAGATAGATCCACTGATGTAAATAGATCAAAGATCCTTTGCCATAAATAAATATATAAATCCTTTGCCGTAGATAGATCTTTTGCTGTAGATAGATCCTTTGCTGTAGATAGATTCTTCGCTGTAGATAAATCCTTTTCTGTAGATAGATCCTTTTCTGTAGATAGATCCTTTACTGTAGATAAAAGCTTTGCTGTAGATAGATCCCAAACAGTAAAATGGATCTTTGCTGTAGATAGATCCTTTGCTGTAGATAGATCCTATGCTGTAGATAAATCTTTTTCTGTAGATAAATCCTTTGCTGAAGATAGATCCTTTGCTAGAGATAGATACTTTCCTGTAGATAGATCCTTTACTGTAGATAGATCCTTTGCAGAATATAGAACTTTTCCTGTTACTAGAACTTTTCCTGTAAATAGATCTTATGCTGTAGATAGATCCTTTGCTGTCTATAGTTCCTTTTCCTGTAGATGGATCCTTTGCTGTGGATTTTTTTTTTGCTGTAGATTGATTCTTTGCTGTAGATAGATCCTTTGCTGTTGATAGATCCTTTGCTATGGACAGATCCTTTGCAGTAAATAGATCCTTTACTGTAGATAGATCCTTTGCTGTAGATGGATCCTTTGCTGTAGATAGATCCTATGCTGTAGATAAATCTTTTTCTGTAGATAAATCCTTTGCTGAAGATAGATCCTTTGCTGTAGATAGATACTTTCCTGTAGATAGATCCTTTACTGTAGATAGATCCTTTGCAGAATATAGAACTTTTCCTGTTACTAGATCTTTTGCTGTATATAGATCCTTTGCTCTTGATAGATCCTTGACTGTAGATAGATCATTTGCTGTAGATGGATCCTTTGCTGTAGATAGATCCTTTACTGTCGATAGATCCCTTGCTGTAGATAGATCCTTTGCTGTAGATAGATGCTTTGCTGTAGATAGATCCTTTGGTGTGGATAGAGCCTTTACCGTAGATATATTTTTTGCTGTAGATAGATTCTTTGTTGTAGATAGATCGTTTGCTGTAGATAGATCCTTTGTAGTAGATAGATCCTTTACTGTATATATATCCCATATTGTAGATAGAGTTTCTGTTGTAGATAGATCCTTAACTGTAAATAGATTCCTTGCTGTAGATACATCCCTTGCTGTAGATTGATCATATGATGTAGATAGATCCTTTACTGTAGATAGATCCTTTGCTGTAGATAGATCCTTTCCAGTAGACAGATCCTTTCCTGTAGATAGATCCTTTGTTGTAGATAGAACTTTTGCTGTAAATAGATCTTTTGCTGTAGATAGATCCTTTGCTGTTTATAGATTCTTTCCTGTAGATGGATCCTTTGCTGTATATAGCTACTTTACTGTAGATAGATCCTTTTCTGTGGAATGATTTTTTGCTGTAGATTGATCCTTTGCTGTAGATAGATCCTTTGCTGTTGATAGATTCTTCGCTGAACGTAGATTCTTTGCTATAGATAGATTCTTTGTTGTAGATTGATCCTTTGCTGTGGACAGATCCTTTGCAGTAAATAAATCCTGTACTGTAGATAGATCCTTTGCTGTAGATGGATCCTTTGCTGTAGATAGATCCTTCGCTGTAGATATATCGTTTATTGTAGATAGATCCTTTGCTGTAGATAGATTCTTTGTTGTAGATAGATCGTTTGCTGTAGATAGATCCTTTGTAGTAGATAGATCCTTTACTGTAGATATATCCCATATTGTAGATAGATCTTTTGCTGTAGATAGATCCTCAACTGTAAATAGATTCTTTGCTGTAGATAGATCCCTTGCTGTAGATTGATCATATGATGAAGATAGATCCTTTACTGTAGATAGATCCTTTGCTGTAGATAGATCCTTTCCTGTATATAGATCCTTTCCTGTAGATAGATCCTTTCCTGTAGATAGAACTTTTGCTGTAAATAGATCTTTTGCTGTAGATAGATCCTTTGCTGTCTATAGTTCCTTTTCCTGTAGATGGATCCTTTGCTGTGGATTGATTTTTTGCTGTAGATTGATCCTTTGCTGTAGATAGATCCTTTGCTGTTGATAGATCCTTTGCTATGGACAGATCCTTTGCAGTAAATAGATCCTTTACTGTAGATAGATCCTTTGCTGTAGATGGATCCTTTGCTGTAGATAGATCCTTCGCTGTAAATATATCGTTTATTGTAGATAGATCCTTTGTTGTAGATAGATCCTATACTGTAGATAGATCCCTTGCTGTAGATAGATCCTTTGCTGTAGATAGATCTTTCCCTGTAGATAGATCCTTTGATGTAGATAGATCCTTTACTGTAGATAGATTTTTTGCTGTAGATAGATTCTTCGTTGTAGATAGATCCTTTGCTGTAGACAGATCTTTTGTTGTAGATAGATCCTTTGCTGTAGATAGATCCTTCGCTGTAGATAAATCTTTTTCTGAAAATTGATCCTTTTCTGTAGATAGATCATTTACTGTAGATAAAAGCTTTGCTGTAGATAGATCCCCTACTGTAAATAGATCCTTTGCTTTAGAGAGATTCTTTGCTGTAGAAAGATATTCTGCTGTAGAAAGATCATTTGCTGTAAATAGATCCTTTGCAGTAGAAAGATCCTTTGCTGTTGACAGATCTTTCGCTGTATGAAGATACTTTGGTGTAGATAGATTCTTTGCTGTAGATAGATCCCTTACTTTAGATAGATCACTTTGCTGTAGTTAGATCTTTTGCTGTAGATAGATCCTTTAATGTAGAAAGATTCTCTGTTGTAGAAAGATTTTTTGCTGTAAATAGATTATTTGCTGTGGATAGATCCTTTGCTGTTGACAGATCCTGCACTGTAGAAAGATCCTTTGGTGTAGATTGATTCTTTGCTGTAAATTAATCCCTTACTGTAGATAGATTACTTTGCTGTAGATAGATCCTTTGATGTAGATAGATCCTTTGCTGTTTAAAGTTCCTCTGCTGTTAATAGATCCTTTGATGTAAATAGATCATTATCATTAGATTGATCCTTTGCTGTAGATAGATCCTTTGCTTCAGATAGATCCTTAACTGTAGATTGATCCTTTGCTGTAGATAGATCCTTTGCAGTAGATAAATCCTTGACTGTAGATAGATACTTTGCTGTAGATAGATCCTTTGCTGTAGATAGATCCTTTGCTGTAGATAGATTCTATGCTGTAGATAGATCCTTTGCTGTAGATAGATCCTTTGCTGTAGATAGATCTTTTGTAGTAGATAGATCATTTTTTGTAGATAGATCCACTGATGTAAATAGATCAAAGATCCTTTGCCATAAATAAATATATAAATCCTTTGCCGTAGATAGATCTTTTGCTGTGGATAGATCCTTTGCTGTAGATAGATCCTTCGCTGTAGATAAATCCTTTTATGTAGATAGATCCTTTTCTGTAGATAGATTCTTTACTGTAAATAAAAGCTTTGCCGTACATAAATCTTTTGCTGTAGATAGATCCTTTGCTGTAGATAGATCCTTCGCTGTAGATAAATCCTTTTATGTAGATAGATCCTTTTATGTAGATAGATCCTTTTCTGTAGATAGATCCTTTACTGTAAATAAAAGCTTTGCTGTAGATAGATCCCAAACAGTAAAATGGATCTCTGCTGTAGATAGATCCTTTGCTGTAGATAGATCATTTGCTGTAGATAAATCTTTTTCTGTAGATAAATCCTTTGCTGTAGTTAGATCCTTTGCTGTAGATATATTCCTTGCTGTAGATAGATCTCTTGCTGTAGATAGATCCTTTGCAGAATATAGAACTTTTGCTGTTACTAGATCTTTTGCTGTATATAGATCCTTTGCTCTTGATAGATCCTTGACTGTAGATAGATCCTTTACTTTCGATAGATCCCTTGCTGTAGATATATCCTTTGCTGTAGATAGATGCTTTGCTGTAGATAGATCCTTTGCTGTGGATAGAGCCTTTACTGTAGATATATTTTTTGCTGTAGATAGATCCTTCGCTGTAAATAGATCCTTTGCTGTAGATTGAACCTTCGCTGCAAAAAGAACCCTTACTGTGGATAGATCCTTTTCTGCAGATAGATCCTATGCTGTAGATAGATCCTTTGCTGTTTATCGATTCTTTGCTGAACATAGATCCTTTGCTGTAGATAGATTCTTTGTTGTAGATAGATCCTTTGAAGTGGACAGATCCATTGCAGTAAATAGATCCTTTACTGTAGATAGATCTTTTGCTGTAGATGGATCCTTTGCTGTAGATAGAACCTTCGCTGTAGATATATCGTTTATTGTATATAGATCCTTTGCTGTAGATAGATCCTATACTGTAGATAGATCCCTTGCTGTAGATAGATCCTTTGCTGTAGATAGATCCTTTGCTGTAGATAGATCCTTTACTGTAGATAGATTCTTTGCTGTAAATAGATTCTTTGTTGTAGATAGATCCTTTGTTATAGATAGATCTTTTGTAGTAGATAGATCATTTATTGTAGATAGATCCTCTGATGTAAATAGATCTAAGATCCTTTGCTTTAAATAAATATATAAATCTTTTGCCGTAGATAGATTCTTTGCTGTAGATAGATCCTTTGCTGTAGATAGATCCTTCGCTGTAGATAAATTCTTTTCTGTAGATAGATCCTTTTCTGTAGATAGTTCCTTTACTGTAGATAAAAGCTTTGCTGTAGATAGATCCCATACAGTAAATAGATCCATTGCTGTAGAGAGATCCTTCGCTGTAGAAAGATATTCTGCTGTAGGAAGATCTTCTGCTGTAAATAGATCCTTTGCAGTAGAAAGATCCTTTGCTGTTGACAGATCTTCCGCTATAGAAAGATCCTTTGGTGTAGATAGACTCTTTGCTGTAGATAGATCCCTTACTGAAGATAGATCACTTTGCTGTAGATAGATCTTTTGCTGTAGATAGATCCTTTAATGTAGAAAGATCCTCTGTTGTAGAAATATCTTTTGCTGTAAATAGATCATTTGCTGTAGATAGATCTTTTGCTATTGACAGATCATGCACTGTAGAAAGATCCTTTGGTGTAGATAGATTCTTTGCTGTAGATAGATCCCTTACTGTAGATAGATTACTTTGCTGTAGATAGATCCTTTGCTGTAGATAGATCCTTTACTGTATAAAAATCCTCTGCTGTAAATAGATCCTTTGTTGTAAATAGATCATTGGCTTTAGATTGATCCTTTGATGTAGATAGATCTTTTGCTTAAAATAGATCCTTAATTGTAGATTGATCCTTTGCTGTAGATAGATCCTTTGCAGTATATAAATCCTTGACTGTAGATAGATCCTTTGCTGTAGATAGATCCTTTGCTGTAGATAGATCCTTTGCTGTAGATCGATCCTTCGCTGTAAATAGATCCTTTGCTGTAGATTGATCCTTCGCTGCAAAAAGATTCCTTACTTCAGATAGATCCTTTGCTGTAAATAGATCCTATGCTGTAGATAGATCCTTTGTTGTAGATAGATCCTTTGATGTAGATTAATCCTTCGCTGTAAATTTGATCCCTTACTGTTGATAGGTCCTTTGCTGTAGATAGATCCTTTACTGTTGATAGATTTTTTGCTGTAGATAGATTTTTTGTTTTAGATTGATCCTTTGCTGTAGATAGATCTTTTGTAGTAGATAGATCATATATTGTAGATAGATCCACTGATGTAAATAGATCTTAGATCCTTTGCTATAAATAAATAAATAAATCCTTTGCCGTAGATAGATCCTTTGCTGTAGATAAATCCTTTGCTGTAGATAGATCTTTCGCTGTAGATAAATCCTCTTTTGTAGATAGATCCTTTTCTGTAGATAGATCATTTACTGTTGATAAAAGCTTTGTTGTAGATAGATCCCATACTGTATATAGATCCTTTGCTTTATTGAGATCCTTGGCTGTAGAAAGATATTTTGCTGTAGAAAGATCTTCTGCTGTAAATAGATCCTTTGCAGTAGAAAGATCCTTTGATGTTGACAGATCCTGCACTATAGAAAGATCCTTTGGTGTAGATTGATTCTTTGCTATAGAAAGATCCATTGCTGAAGATAGATCCTTTGCTGTAGATGGATCATTTGCTGTAAATAAATACTTTGCTGTTGATGGATCCTTTGCTGTAGATAGTTCTTTTACTGTAGAAAAATCCTTTGCTGTAGATTGATCCATTGCTGTAGATAGATCCTTCGTTGTAGATAGATCCATTGCTGTAGATAGATCTTTTGTAGTAGATAGATCATTTATCGCAGATAAATCTTTTGATGTAAATAGATCTAAGATCCTTTGCTATAAATAAAAGAATAAATCCTTTGCCGTATATAGATCCTCTGCTGTAGATAGATCCTTTGCTGTGGATAGATCTTTCGCTGTAGATAAATCCTTTTCTGTAGATAGATACCATAAAGTGAATAGATCCTTTGCTGTTGAGAGATCCTTTGCTGTAGAAAAATCCTCTGCTGTAGAAAGATCTTCTGCTGTAAATAGATCATTTGATGTAGATAGATCCCTTACTGTAGATAGATCACTTTGCTGTAGATAGATCATTTGCTGTAGATAGATCCTTTAATGTAGAAAGATCCTCTATTGTAGAAAGATCTTTTGCTGTAAATAGATCATTTGCTGTAGAAAGATCCTTTGCTGTTGACTGTTCCTGCACTGTAGAAAGATCCTTTGGTGTAGATAGATTCTTTGCTGTGGATAGATCCTTTGCTGTAGATAGATCCTTTGCTGTATGAAGTTCCTCTGCTGTAAATAGATCCTTTGTTGTAGATAGATCATTGGCTTTAGATAGATCCTTTGCTGTAGATTGATCCTTTGCTTAAGATAGATCCTTAACTGATGATAGATCCTTTGCTGTATAAAGTTCATTTGCTGTAGATAGATCCATTGTTGTAGATAGATCCTTTGCTGTAGACCGATCCTTCGCAGTAAATAGATCCTTTGCTATAGATTGATCCTTCGCTGCAAATAAATCCCTTACTGAAGATAGATCCTTTGTTGTATAAAGTTCCTTTGCTGTAGATAGATCCATTGTTGTAGATAGATCCTTTGCTGTAGACCGATCCTTCGCTGTAAATAGATCCTTTGCTGTAGATTGAACCTTCGCTGCAAAAAGAACCCTTACTGTGGATAGATCCTTTTCTGCAGATAGATCCTATGCTGTAGATAGATCCCTTGCTGTTTATAGATTCTTTGCTGAACATAGATCCTTTGCTGTAGATAGATTCTTTGTTGTAGATAGATCCTTTGAAGTGGACAGATCCATTGCAGTAAATAGATCCTTTACTGTAGATAGATCTTTTGCTGTAGATGGATCCTTTGCTGTAGATAGAACCTTCGCTGTAGATATATCGTTTATTGTATTTAGATCCTTTGCTGTAGATAGATCCTATACTGTAGATAGATCCCTTGTTGTAGATAGATCCTTTGCTGTAGATAGATCCTTTGCTGTAGATAGATCCTTTACTGTAGATAGATTCTTTGCTGTAAATAGATTCTTTGTTGTAGATAGATCCTTTGTTATAGATAGATCTTTTGTAGTAGATAGATCATTTATTGTAGATAGATCCTCTGATGTAAATAGATCTAAGATCCTTTGCTTTAAATAAATATATAAATCCTTTGCCGTAGATAGATCCTTTGCTGTAGATAGATCCTTTGCTGTAGATAGATCCTTCGCTGTAGATAAATTCTTTTCTGTAGATAGATCCTTTTCTGTAGATAGTTCCTTTACTGTAGTTAAAAGCTTTGCTGTAGATAGATCCCATACAGTAAATAGATCCATTGCTGTAGAGAGATCCTTCGCTGTAGAAAGATATTCTGCTGTAGGAAGATCTTCTGCTGTAAATAGATCCTTTGCAGTAGAAAGATCCTTTGCTGTTGACAGATCTTCCGCTATAGAAAGATCCTTGGGTGTAGATAGACTATTTGCTGTAGATAGATCCCTTACTGAAGATAGATCACTTTGCTGTAGATAGATCTTTTGCTGTAGATAGATCCTTTAATGTAGAAAGATCCTCTGTTGTAGAAATATCTTCTGCTGTAAATAGATCATTTGCTGTAGATAGATCTTTTGCTATTGACAGATCATGCACTGTAGAAAGATCCTTTGGTGTAGATAGATTCTTTGCTGTAGATAGATCCCTTACTGTAGATAGATTACTTTGCTGTAGATAGATCCTTTGCTGTAGATAGATCCTTTACTGTATAAAAATCCTCTGCTGTAAATAGATCCTTTGTTGTAAATAGATCATTGGCTTTAGAATGATCCTTTGATGTAGATAGATCCTTTGCTTAAAATAGATCCTTAATTGTAGATTGATCCTTTGCTGTAGATAGATCCTTTGCAGTAGATAAATCCTTGACTGTAGATAGATCCTTTGCTGTAGATAAATCCTTTGTTGTAGATAGATCCTTTGCTGTAGATCGATCCTTCGCTGTAAATAGATCCTTTGCTGTAGATTGATCTTTCGCTGCAAAAAGATTCCTTACTTTAGATAGATCCTTTGCTGTAAATTTGATCCCTTACTGTTGATAGGTCCTTTGCTGTAGATAGATCCTTTACTGTTGATAGATTTTTTGCTGTAGATAGATTTTTTGTTGTAGATTGATCCTTTGCTGTAGATAGATCTTTTGTAGTAGATAGATCATATATTGTAGATAGATCCACTGATGTAAATAGATCTTAGATCCTTTGCTATAAATAAATAAATAAATCCTTTGCCGTAGATAGATCCTTTGCTGTAGATAGATCCTTTGCTGTAGAGAGATCTTTCGCTGTAGATAAATCCTCTTTTGTAGATAGATCCTTTGCTGTAGATAGATCCTTTGCTGTAGATAGATCTTTCGCTGTAGATAAATCCTCTTTTGTAGATAGATCCTTTTCTGTAGATAGATCATTTACTGTTGATAAAAGCTTTGTTGTAGATAGATCCCATACTGTATATAGATCCTTTGCTTTATTGAGATCCTTGGCTGTAGAAAGATATTTTGCTGTAGAAAGATCTTCTGCTGTAAATAGATCCTTTGCAGTAGAAAGATCCTTTGATGTTGACAGATCCTGCACTATAGAAAGATCCTTTGGTGTAGATTGATTCTTTGCTGTAGAAAGATCCATTGCTGAAGATAGATCCTTTGCTGTAGATGGATCATTTGCTGTAAATAAATACTTTGCTGTTGATGGATCCTTTGCTGTAGATAGTTCTTTTACTGTAGAAAAATCCTTTGCTGTAGATTGATCCATTGCTGTAGATAGATCCTTCGTTGTAGATAGATCCATTGCTGTAGATAGATCTTTTGTAGTAGATAGATCATTTATCGTAGATAGATCTTTTGCTGTAAATAGATCTAAGATCCTTTGCTATAAATAAAAGAATAAATCCTTTGCTGTAGATAGATCCTTTGCTGTAGATAGAACCTTTGCTGTAGATAGATCCTTCGCTGTAGATAAATCCTTTTCTGTAGATAGATCCTTTTCTGTAGATAGATCCATTACTGTAGATAAAACCTTTGCTGTAGATAGATCCCATACTGTGAATAGATCCTTTGCTGTTGAGAGATCCTTTGCTGTAGAAAGATCCTCTGCTGTAGAAAGATCTTCTGCTGTAAAAAGATCAATTGCAGTAGAAAAGATACTTTGCTGTTGACAGATCTTTCGCTGTAGAAAGATCCTTTGGTGTAGATAGATTCTTTGCTGTAGATATATCCCTTACTGTAGATTGATCACTTTGCTGTAGATAGATCATTTGCTGTAGATAGATCCTTTAATGTAGAAAGATCCTCTGTTGTATATAGATCCTTTGCTGAAGACCGATCCCACGCTGTAAATAGATCCTTTGCTGAAGATTGATTCTTCGCTGAAAAAAGATCATTTACTGTAGATAAATACTTTGCTGTATAAAGTTTCTTTGCTGTAGATAGATCCATTGTTGTAGATAGATCCTTTGCTGTAGACCGATACTTCGCTGTAAATAGATCCTTTGCTGTAGATAGATCATTTGCTGTAGATAGATCCTTCAATGTTGAAAGATCCTCGGTTGTAGAAAGATCTTTTGCTGTAAATAGATCATTTGCTGTAGATTGATCCTTTGCTGTAGATAGATCCTTTGCTGTATAAAGTTCCTCGGCTGTAAATAGATCCTTTGTTGTAGATAGATCATTGGCTTTAGATAGATCATTGGCTTTAGATAGATCCTTTGCTTAAGATAGATCCTTAACTGTAGATTGATCCTTTGCTGTAGATAGATCCTTTGCAGTAGATAAATCCTTGACTGTAGATAGATCCATTAATGTAGATAGATCCTTTGTTGTAGATAGATCCTTTGCTGTAGTTCGATCCTTCACTGTGAATAGATCCTTTGCTGTAGATTGATCCTTGGCTGCAAAAAGATCCCTTATTGTAGTTAGATCCTTTGCTGTAGATATATCCTATGTTGTAGATAGATCCTTTGCTGTAGATAGATCCTTCGCTATAGACTGATCCTTCGCTGTAAATAGATCCCTTACTGTAGATAGGTCCTTTGCTGTAGATAGATATTTTGCTGTAGATAGATCCTTTGCTGAAGATAGATCCTTTTCTGTAGTAGATCCTTTGCTGTAGAAAAATTCTCCGCTATAAATAGCTTCTTTTCTGTAGATAGATCCTTTGTTGTAGACAGATTCTTTGCTGTAAATGGATCCTATGGCTGTATAGAGTTCCTTTACTGTAGATATATCCTTTGCTATAAATTGATCATTTGCTGTAGATAGATCCTCTGCTGAAGATAGATCCTATTCTGTAGAAAGATCCTTTGCTGAAGATAGATCCTTTGCTGTAGATGGATCCTTTGCTGTAGATAAATCCTTTGCTGTAGATAGATCCTTTGCTGTATATAAATACTTTCCTGTAGATAGATCCTTTGCTGTAGATAGATCCTTTGCAGAATATAGAACTTTTGCTGTTATTAGATCTTTTTCTGTAGATATATCCTTTGCTGTTTATAGATCTTTAACTGTAGATGGATCATTTGCTATATATAGTTCCTTTACTGTAGATAAATCCTTTGCTGTAGATTGATCTTTTGCTGTAGAATGATCCTTTGCTGTAGATAGATCCTCTACTGTTTATAGATTCTTTGCTGAACATATATTCTTTGTTGCAGATAGATTCTTTGTTGTAGATAGATCCTTTGCTGTAGACAGATCCTTTGCAGTAGGTAGATCCTTGACTGTAGATAGATCCTTTGCTGTAGATGGATCCTTGACTGTAGATAGATCCTTTGCTATAGATAGATGCTTTGCTGTAGATAGATCAATTGCTGTAGATAGATCCTTTACTGTAGATATATTCTTTGCTGTAGATAGATTCTTTGCTGTAGATAGATCGTTTGCTGTATATAGATCCTTTGTAGTAGATAGACCCTTTACTGTAGATAGATCATTTGCTGTAGATAGATCTAAGATCCTTTTGTGTAAATATATAAATAAATCCTTCGCCGTAGATAGATCCCTTGACGTAGAAAGATCCCTTACTGTAGATAGATCACTTTGCTGTAGATAGATCATTTGCTGTAGATAGATCCTTTAATGTAGAAAGATCCTCTATTGTAGAAAGATCTTTTGCTGTAAATAGATCATTTGCTGTAGAAAGATCCTTTGCTGTTGACAGTTCCTGCACTGTAGAAAGATCCTTTGGTGTAGATAGATTCTTTGCTGTGGATAGATCCTTTGCTGTAGATAGATCCTTTGCTGTATGAAGTTCCTCTGCTGTAAATAGATCCTTTGTTGTAGATAGATCATTGGCTTTAGATAGATCCTTTGCTGTAGATTGATCCTTTGCTTAAGATAGATCCTTAACTGATGATAGATCCTTTGCTGTATAAAGTTCATTTGCTGTAGATAGATCCATTGTTGTAGATAGATCCTTTGCTGTAGACCGATCCTTCGCAGTAAATAGATCCTTTGCTATAGATTGATCCTTCGCTGCAAATAAATCCCTTACTGAAGATAGATCCTTTGTTGTATAAAGTTCCTTTGCTGTAGATAGATCCATTGTTGTAGATAGATCCTTTGCTGTAGACCGATCCTTCGCTGTAAATAGATCCTTTGCTGTAGATTGAACCTTCGCTGCAAAAAGAACCCTTACTGTGGATAGATCCTTTTCTGCAGATAGATCCTATGCTGTAGATAGATCCCTTGCTGTTTATAGATTCTTTGCTGAACATAGATCCTTTGCTGTAGATAGATTCTTTGTTGTAGATAGATCCTTTGAAGTGGACAGATCCATTGCAGTAAATAGATCCTTTACTGTAGATAGATCTTTTGCTGTAGATGGATCCTTTGCTGTAGATAGAACCTTCGCTGTAGATATATCGTTTATTGTATTTAGATCCTTTGCTGTAGATAGATCCTATACTGTAGATAGATCCCTTGCTGTAGATAGATCCTTTGCTGTAGATAGATCCTATGCTGTAGAAAGATCCTTTACTGTAGATAGATTCTTTGCTGTAAATAGATTCTTTGTTGTAGATAGATACTTTGTTATAGATAGATCTTTTGTAGTAGATAGATCATTTATTGTAGATAGATCCTCTGATGTAAATAGATCTAAGATCCTTTGCTTTAAATAAATATATAAATCCTTTGCCGTAGATAGATCCTTTGCTGTAGATAGATCCTTTGCTGTAGATAGATCCTTCGCTGTAGATAAATTCTTTTCTGTAGATAGATCCTTTTCTGTAGATAGTTCCTTTACTGTAGTTAGAAGCTTTGCTGTAGATAGATCCCATACAGTAAATAGATCCATTGCTGTAGAGAGATCCTTCGCTGTAGAAAGATATTCTGCTGTAGGAAGATCTTCTGCTGTAAATAGATCCTTTGCAGTAGAAAGATCCTTTGCTGTTGACAGATCTTCCGCTATAGAAAGATCCTTGGGTGTAGATAGACTATTTGCTGTAGATAGATCCCTTACTGAAGATAGATCACTTTGCTGTAGATAGATCTTTTGCTGTAGATAGATCCTTTAATGTAGAAAGATCCTCTGTTGTAGAAATATCTTCTGCTGTAAATAGATCATTTGCTGTAGATAGATCTTTTGCTATTGACAGATCATGCACTGTAGAAAGATCCTTTGGTGTAGATAGATTCTTTGCTGTAGATAGATCCCTTACTGTAGATAGATTACTTTGCTGTAGATAGATCCTTTGCTGTAGATAGATCCTTTACTGTATAAAAATCCTCTGCTGTAAATAGATCCTTTGTTGTAAATAGATCATTGGCTTTAGAATGATCCTTTGATGTAGATAGATCCTTTGCTTAAAATAGATCCTTAATTGTAGATTGATCCTTTGCTGTAGATAGATCCTTTGCAGTAGATAAATCCTTGACTGTAGATAGATCCTTTGCTGTAGATAGATCCTTTGTTGTAGATAGATCCTTTGCTGTAGATCGATCCTTCGCTGTAAATAGATCCTTTGCTGTAGATTGATCTTTCGCTGCAAAAAGATTCCTTACTTTAGATAGATCCTTTGCTGTAAATTTGATCCCTTACTGTTGATAGGTCCTTTGCTGTAGATAGATCCTTTACTGTTGATAGATTTTTTGCTGTAGATAGATTTTTTGTTGTAGATTGATCCTTTGCTGTAGATAGATCTTTTGTAGTAGATAGATCATATATTGTAGATAGATCCACTGATGTAAATAGATCTTAGATCCTTTGCTATAAATAAATAAATAAATCCTTTGCCGTAGATAGATCCTTTGCTGTAGATAGATCCTTTGCTGTAGAGAGATCTTTCGCTGTAGATAAATCCTCTTTTGTAGATAGATCCTTTGCTGTAGATAGATCCTTTGCTGTAGATAGATCTTTCGCTGTAGATAAATCCTCTTTTGTAGATAGATCCTTTTCTGTAGATAGATCATTTACTGTTGATAAAAGCTTTGTTGTAGATAGATCCCATACTGTATATAGATCCTTTGCTTTATTGAGATCCTTGGCTGTAGAAAGATATTTTGCTGTAGAAAGATCTTCTGCTGTAAATAGATCCTTTGCAGTAGAAAGATCCTTTGATGTTGACAGATCCTGCACTATAGAAAGATCCTTTGGTGTAGATTGTTTCTTTGCTGTAGAAAGATCCATTGCTGAAGATAGATCCTTTGCTGTAGATGGATCATTTGCTGTAAATAAATACTTTGCTGTTGATGGATCCTTTGCTGTAGATAGTTCTTTTACTGTAGAAAAATCCTTTGCTGTAGATTGATCCATTGCTGTAGATAGATCCTTCGTTGTAGATAGATCCATTGCTGTAGATAGATCTTTTGTAGTAGATAGATCATTTATCGTAGATAGATCTTTTGCTGTAAATAGATCTAAGATCCTTTGCTATAAATAAAAGAATAAATCCTTTGCTGTAGATAGATTCTTTGCTGTAGATAGAACCTTTGCTGTAGATAGATCCTTCGCTGTAGATAAATCCTTTTCTGTAGATAGATCCTTTTCTGTAGATAGATCCATTACTGTAGATAAAACCTTTGCTGTAGATAGATCCCATACTGTGAATAGATCCTTTGCTGTTGAGAGATCCTTTGCTGTAGAAAGATCCTCTGCTGTAGAAAGATCTTCTGCTGTAAAAAGATCAATTGCAGTAAAAAAGATACTTTGCTGTTGACAGATCTTTCGCTGTAGAAAGATCCTTTGGTGTAGATAGATTCTTTGCTGTAGATATATCCCTTACTGTAGATTGATCACTTTGCTGTAGATAGATCATTTGCTGTAGATAGATCCTTTAATGTAGAAAGATCCTCTGTTGTATATAGATCCTTTGCTGAAGACCGATCCCACGCTGTAAATAGATCCTTTGCTGAAGATTGATTCTTCGCTGAAAAAAGATCATTTACTGTAGATAAATACTTTGCTGTATAAAGTTTCTTTGCTGTAGATAGATCCATTGTTGTAGATAGATCCTTTGCTGTAGACCGATCCTTCGCTGTAAATAGATCCTTTGCTGTAGATAGATCATTTGCTGTAGATAGATCCTTCAATGTTGAAAGATCCTCGGTTGTAGAAAGATCTTTTGCTGTAAATAGATCATTTGCTGTAGATTGATCCTTTGCTGTAGATAGATCCTTTGCTGTATAAAGTTCCTCGGCTGTAAATAGATCCTTTGTTGTAGATAGATCATTGGCTTTAGATAGATCATTGGCTTTAGATAGATCCTTTGCTTAAGATAGATCCTTAACTGTAGATTGATCCTTTGCTGTAGATAGATCCTTTGCAGTAGATAAATCCTTGACTGTAGATAGATCCATTAATGTAGATAGATCCTTTGTTGTAGATAGATCCTTTGCTGTAGATCGATCCTTCACTGTGAATAGATCCTTTGCTGTAGATTGATCCTTGGCTGCAAAAAGATCCCTTATTGTAGTTAGATCCTTTGCTGTAGATATATCCTATGTTGTAGATAGATCCTTTGCTGTAGATAGATCCTTCGCTATAGACTGATCCTTCGCTGTAAATAGATCCCTTACTGTAGATAGGTCCTTTGCTGTAGATAGATATTTTGCTGTAGATAGATCCTTTGCTGAAGATAGATCCTTTTCTGTAGTAGATCCTTTGCTGTAGAAAAATTCTCCGCTATAAATAGCTTCTTTTCTGTAGATAGATCCTTTGTTGTAGACAGATTCTTTACTGTAAATGGATCCTATGGCTGTATAGAGTTCCTTTACTGTAGATATATCCTTTGCTATAAATTGATCATTTGCTGTAGATAGATCCTCTGCTGAAGATAGATCCTATTCTGTAGAAAGATCCTTTGCTGAAGATAGATCCTTTGCTGTAGATGGATCCTTTGCTGTAGATAAATCCTTTGCTGTAGATAGATCCTTTGCTGTATATAAATACTTTCCTGTAGATAGATCCTTTGCTGTAGATAGATCCTTTGCAGAATATAGAACTTTTGCTGTTATTAGATCTTTTTCAGTAGATATATCCTTTGCTGTTTATAGATCTTTAACTGTAGATGGATCATTTGCTATATATAGTTCCTTTACTGTAGATAAATCCTTTGCTGTAGATTGATCTTTTGCTGTAGAATGATCCTTTGCTGTAGATAGATCCTCTACTGTTTATAGATTCTTTGCTGAACATATATTCTTTGTTGCAGATAGATTCTTTGTTGTAGATAGATCCTTTGCTGTAGACAGATCCTTTGCAGTAGGTAGATCCTTGACTGTAGATAGATCCTTTGCTGTAGATGGATCCTTGACTGTAGATAGATCCTTTGCTATAGATAGATGCTTTGCTGTAGATAGATCAATTGCTGTAGATAGATCCTTTACTGTAGATATATTCTTTGCTGTAGATAGATTCTTTGCTGTAGATAGATCGTTTGCTGTATATAGATCCTTTGTAGTAGATAGACCCTTTACTGTAGATAGATCATTTGCTGTAGATAGATCTAAGATCCTTTTGTGTAAATATATAAATAAATCCTTCGCCGTAGATAGATCCCTTGACGTAGAAAGATCCTTTGCTGTAGATAGATCCTTTGCTATAGATAGATTCTTTGCTGCAAATAGATCATTTGCTGTAGATTAATGCTCTTGCTGTAGATAGATCCTTTGATATAGATATATCCTTTACTGTAGATAGATCCCTTATTGTAGATAGATCTTTTGCTGTTGATAGATATTTTGATGTAGATTGATCCTTTGCTGAAGATAGATCCTTTTCTGTAGTAGATCCTTGACTGTAGATAGATCCTTTGCTGTAGATGGATCCTTGACTGTAGATAGATCCTTTGCTGTAGATAGATCCTTTGCTGTAGATAGATCCTTTGCTGTAGAAAGATCCTATACTGTAGATAGATTTTTTGCTGTAGATAGATTCTTTGTTGTAGATAGATCCTTTGCTGTAGATAGATCTCTTGTAGTAGATAGATCATTTATTGTAGATAGATCCACTGATGTAAATAGATCTGAGATCCTTTGCTATAAATAAATATATAAATCCTTTGCCGTAGATAGATGATTTGCTGTAGATAGATCCTTTGCTGTAGATAGATCCACTGATGTAAATAGATCTAAGATCCTTTGCTATGAATAAATATATAAATCATTTGCCGTAGATAGATGCTTTGCTGTAGATAGATCCTTTGCTGTAGATAGATCTTTTGCTGTAGATATATCCTCTTTTGTAGATATATCCTTTTCTGTTGATAGATCATTTACTGTAGATAAAAGCTTTGCTGTGGATAGATCCCATACTGTAAATAGATCCTTTGCTTTATTGAGATCCTTGGCTGTAGAAAGATATTTTGCTGTAAAAAGATCTTTTGCTGTAAATAGATCCTTTGCAGTAGAAAGATCCTTTGCTGTTGACAGATCCTGCTCTGTAGAAAGATCCTTTGGTGTAGTTTGATTCTTTGCTGTAGATAGATCCCTTACTGTAGATAGATTACTTTGCTGTAGATAGATCCTTTGCTGTAGATCGATCCTTCACTGTGAATAGATCCTTTGCTGTAGATTGATCCTTGGCTGCAAAAAGATCCCTTATTGTAGTTAGATCCTTTGCTGTAGATATATCCTATGTTGTAGATAGATCCTTTGCTGTAGATAGATCCTTCGCTATAGACTGATCCTTCGCTGTAAATAGATCCCTTACTGTAGATAGGTCCTTTGCTGTAGATAGATATTTTGCTGTAAATAGATCCTTTGCTGAAGATAGATCCTTTTCTGTAGTAGATCCTTTGCTGTAGAAAAATTCTCCGCTATAAATAGCTTCTTTTCTGTAGATAGATCCTTTGTTGTGGACAGATTCTTTGCTGTAAATGGATCCTATGGCTGTATAGAGTTCCTTTACTGTAGATATATCCTTTGCTATAAATTGATCATTTGCTGTAGATAGATCCTCTGCTGAAGATAGATCCTATTCTGTAGAAAGATCCTTTGCTGAAGATAGATCCTTTGCTGTAGATGGATCATTTGCTATATATAGTTCCTTTACTGTAGATAAATCCTTTGCTGTAGATTGATCTTTTGCTGTAGAATGATCCTTTGCTGTAGATAGATCCTCTACTGTTTATAGATTCTTTGCTGAACATATATTCTTTGTTGCAGATAGATTCTTTGTTGTAGATAGATCCTTTGCTGTAGAGAGATCCTTTGCAGTAGGTAGATCCTTGACTGTAGATAGATCCTTTGCTGTAGATGGATCCTTAACTGTAGATAGATCCTTTGCTATAGATAGATGCTTTGCTGTAGATAGATCAATTGCTGTAGATAGATCCTTTACTGTAGATATATTCTTTGCTGTAGATAGATTCTTTGCTGTAGATAGATCGTTTGCTGTATATAGATCCTTTGTAGTAGATAGACCCTTTACTGTAGATAGATCATTTGCTGTAGATAGATCTAAGATCCTTTTGTGTAAATATATAAATAAATCCTTCGCCGTAGATAGATCCCTTGACGTAGAAAGATCCTTTGCTGTAGATAGATCCTTTGCTATAGATAGATTCTTTGCTGCAAATAGATCATTTGCTGTAGATTAATGCTCTTGCTGTAGATAGATCCTTTGATATAGATATATGCTTTACTGTAGATAGATCCCTTATTGTAGATAGATCTTTTGCTGTTGATAGATATTTTGATGTAGATTGATCCTTTGCTGAAAATAGATCCTTTTCTGTAGTAGATCCTTGACTGTAGATAGATCCTTTGCTGTAGATGGATCCTTGACTGTAGATAGATCCTTTGCTGTAGATAGATCCTTTGCTGTAGATAGATCCTTTGCTGTAGATAGATCTTTTGTAGGAGATAGATCATATATTGTAGATAGATCCACTGATGTAAATAGATCTAAGATCCTTTGCTATAAATAAATAAATAAATCCTTTGCCGTAGATAGATCCTTTGCTGTAGATGGATCCTTTGCTGTAGATTGATCCTTTACTATCGATAGATCCCTTGCTGTAGATAGATCCTTTGCTGTAGATAGATGCTTTGCTGTAGATAGATCCTTTGCTGTGGATAGAGCCTTTACCGTAGGTATATTTTTTGCTGTAGATAGATTTTTTGTTGTAGATAGATCGTTTGCTGTAGATAGATCCTTTGTAGTAGATTGATCCTTTACTGTATATATATCCCATATTGTAGATAGATCTTCTGTTGTAGATAGATCTTTAACTGTAAATAGATTCCTTGCTGTAGATATATCCCTTGCTGTAGATTGATCATATGATGTAGATAGATCCTTTACTGTAGATAGATCCTTTGCTGTAGATAGATCCTTTCCAGTAGATAGATCCTTTCCTGTAGATAGATCCTTTGCTGTAGATAGAACTTTAGCTGTAAATAGATCTTTTGCTGTAGATAGATCCTTTGCTGTCTATAGATCCTTTCCTGTAGATGGATCCTTTGCTGTATATAGCTACTTTACTGTAGATAGATCCTTTTCTGTGGAATGATTTTTTGCTGTAGATTGATCCTTTGCTGTAGATAGATCCTTTGCTGTTGATAGATTCTTTGCTGAACATAGATTCTTTGCTGTAGATAGATTCTTTGTTGTAGATTGATCCTTTGCTGTGGACAGAACCTTTGCAGTAAATAAATCCTGTACTGTAGATAGATCCTTTGCTGTAGATGGATCCTTTGCTGTAGATAGATCCTTCGCTGTAGATATATCGTTTATTGTAGATAGATTCTTTGCTGTAGATAGATCCTATACTGTAGATAGATCCCTTGCTGTAGATAGATCCTTTGCTGTAGATAGATCCTTTGCTGTAGATAGGTCCTTTGCTGTAGATAGATCCTTAACTGTTGATAGATTTTTTGCTGTAGATAGATTTTTTGTTGTAGATAGATCCTTTGCTGTAGATAGATCTTTTGTAGGAGATAGATCATATATTGTAGATAGATCCACTGATGTAAATAGATCTAAGATCCTTTGCTATAAATAAATAAATAAATCCTTTGCCGTAGATAGATCCTTTGCTGTAGATAGATCCTTTGCTGTAGATAGATCTTTCGCTGTAGATAAATCCTCTTTTGTAGATAGATCCTTTTCTGTAGATAGATCATTTAATGTTGATAAAAGCTTTGTTGTAGATAGATCCCATACTGTAAATAGATCCTTTGCTTTATTGAGATCCTTGGCTGTAGAAAGATATTTTGCTGTAGAAAGATCTTCTGCTGTAAATAGATCCTTTGCAGTAGAAAGATCCTTTGATGTTGACAGATCCTGCACTGTAGAAAGATCCTTTGGTGTAGATTGATTCTTTGCTGTAGATAGATCCCTTACTGTAGTTAGATTACTTTGCTGTAGATAGATCCTTTGCTGTAGATAGATATTTTGCTGTAGATAGATCCTTTGCTGTATAAAGTTCCTCTGCTGTTAATAGATCCTTTGATGTATATAGATCATTGGCTTTAGATTTATCCTTTGCTGTAGATAGATCCTTTGCTTAAGATAGATCCTTAACTGTAGATTGATCCTTTGCTTTAGATAGATTCTTTGCAGTAGATAAATCCTTGACTGTAGATAGATCCTTTGCTATAGATAGATCCTTTGCTGTAGATAGATCCTTTGCTGTAGATAGATTCTTTGCTGTAGATTGATCCTTCGCTGTAAATGGATCCCTTACTGTAGATAGGTCCTTTGCTTAAGATAGATCCTTAACTGTAGATTGATCCTTTGCTGTAGATAAATCCTTTGCAGTAGATAAATCCTTGACTGTAGATAGATCCTTTACTGTAGATAGATCCCTTGTTGTAGATAGATCCTTTGCTGTAGATCGATCCTTCACTGTGAATAGATCCTTTGCTGTAGATTGATCCTTTGCTGCAAAAAGATCCCTTAT
The DNA here is from genome assembly GCA_947561585.1 of Caprella mutica. Taxonomy (NCBI): domain Eukaryota; kingdom Metazoa; phylum Arthropoda; class Malacostraca; order Amphipoda; family Caprellidae; genus Caprella; species Caprella mutica. The sequence continues at coordinate 122,237 of CANNZV010001364.1, forward strand.
TGTAGTTAGATCCTTTGCTGTAGATATATCCTATGTTGTAGATAGATCCTTTGCTGTAGATAGATCCTTCGCTATAGACTGATCCTTCGCTGTAAATAGATCCCTTACTGTAGATAGGTCCTTTGCTGTAGATAGATATTTTGCTGTAGATAGATCCTTTGCTGAAGATAGATCCTTTTCTGTAGTAGATCCTTTGCTGTAGAAAAATTCTCCGCTATAAATAGCTTCTTTTCTGTAGATAGATCCTTTGTTGTAGACAGATTCTTTGCTGTAAATGGATCCTATGGCTGTAAAGAGTTCCTTTACTGTAGATATATCCTTTGCTATAAATTGATCATTTGATGTAGATAGATCCTCTGCTGAAGATAGATCCTATTCTGTAGAAAGATCCTTTGCTGAAGATAGATCCTTTGCTGTAGATGGATCCTTTGCTGTATATAAATACTTCCCTGTAGATAGATCCTTTGCTGTAGATAGATCCTTTGCAGAATATAGAACTTTTGCTGTTATTAGATCTTTTTCTGTAGATATATCCTTTGCTGTTTATAGATCTTTAACTGTAGATGGATCATTTGCTATATATAGTTCCTTTACTGTAGATAAATCCTTTGCTGTAGATTGATCTTTTGCTGTAGAATGACCCTTTGCTGTAGATAGATCCTCTACTGTTTATAGATTCTTTGCTGAACATATATTCTTTGCTGCAGATAGATTCTTTGTTGTAGATAGATCCTTTGCTGTAGACAGATCCTTTGCAGTAGGTAGATCCTTGACTGTAGATAGATCCTTTGCTGTAGATGGATCCTTGACTGTAGATAGATTCTTTGCTGTAGATAGATCGTTTGCTGTATATAGATCCTTTGTAGTAGATAGATCCTTTACTGTAGATAGATCATTTGCTGTAGATAGATCTAAGATCCTTTTGTGTAAATATATAAATAAATCCTTCGACGTAGATAGATCCCTTGACGTAGATAGATTCTTTGCTGTAGATAGATCGTTTGCTGTAGATAGATCCTTTGCTATAGATAGATTCTTTGCTGCAAATAGATCATTTGCTGTAGATTAATGCTCTTGCTGTAGATAGATCCTTTGATATAGATAGATCCTTTGATATAGATATATCCTTTACTGTAGATAGATCCCTTATTGTAGATAGATCTTTTGCTGTTGATAGATATTTTGATGTAGATAGATCCTTTGCTGAAGATAGATCCTTTTCTGTAGTAGATCCTTTGATGTAGAAAGATTCTCCGCTATAAATACCATCTTTGCTGTAGATAAATCCTTTGTTGTAGACAGATTCTTTGCTGTAAATGGATCCTATAGCTGTATAGAGTTTCTTTACTGTAGATATATCCTTTGCTATAAATTGATCATTTGCTGTAGATAGATCCTCTGCTGAAGATAGATCCTATTCTGTAGAAAGATCCTTTGCTGAAGATAGATCCTTTGCTGTAGATGGATCCTTTGCTGTAGATAAATCCTTTCCTGTAGATGGATCCTTTGCTGTATAGAGCTACTTTACTGTAGATAGATCCTTTTCTGTGGGATGATTTTTTGCTGTAGATTGATCCTTTGCTGTAGATGGATCCTTTGCTGTTGATAGATTCTTTGCTGAACATAGATTTTTTGCTGTAGATAGATTCTTTGTTGTAGATTGATCCTTTGCTGTGGACAGATCCTTTGCAGTAAATAAATCCTTTACTGTAGATAGATCCTTTACTGTAGATGGATCCTTTGCTGTAGATAGATCCTTCACTGTAGATATATCGTTTATTGTAGATAGATCCTTTGCTGTAGATAGATCCTATACTGTAGATAGATCCCTTGCTGTAGATAGATCCTTTGCTGTAGATAGATCCTTTGCTGTAGATAGATCCTTCACTGTAGATATATCGTTTATTGTAGATAGATCCTTTGCTGTAGATAGATCCTATACTGTAGATAGATCCCTTGCTGTAGATAGATCCTTTGCTGTAGATAGATCCTTTGCTGTAGATAGATCCTTTGCTGTAGATACATCCTTTACTGTAGATAGATTTTTTGCTGTAGACAGATTCTTTGTTGTAGATAGATCCTTTGCTGTAGATAGATCTTTTGTAATAGATAGATCATTTATTGTAGATAGATCCACTGATGTAAATAGATCTGAGATCCTTTGCTATAAATAAATATATAAATCCTTTGCCGTAGATAGATGCTTTGCTGTAGATAGATCCTTTGCTGTAGATAGATCCACTGATGTAAATAGATCTAAGATCCTTTGCTATGAATAAATATATAAATCCATTGCCGTAGATAGATGCTTTGCTGTAGATAGATCCTTTGCTGTAGATAGATCTTTTGCTGTAGATATATCCTCTTTTGTAGATAGATCCTTTTCTGTAGATAGATCATTTACTGTAGATAAAAGCTTTGCTGTAGATAGATCCCATACTGTAAATAGATCCTTTGCTTTATTGAGATCCTTGGCTGTAGAAAGATATTTTGCTGTAGAAAAATCTTTTGCTGTAAATAGATCCTTTGCAGTAGAAAGATCCTTTGCTGTTGACACATCCTGCTCTGTAGAAAGATCCTTTGGTGTAGTTTGATTCTTTGCTGTAGATAGATCCCTTACTGTAGATAGATTACTTTGCTGTAGATAGATCCTTTGCTGTAGATAGATATTTTGCTGTAGATAGATCCTTTGCTGTATAAAGTTCCTCTGCTGTTAATAGATCCTTTGATGTAAATAGATCATTATCTTTAGATTGATCCTTTGCTGTAGATAGATCCTTTGCTTGAGATAGATCCTTACCTGTAGATTGATCCTTTGCTGTAGATAGATCCTTTGCAGTAGATAAATCCTTGACTATAGATAGATACCTTGCTTTAGATAGATTCTTTGCTGTAGATAGATCCTTTGCTGTAGATAGATTCTATGCTGTAGATAGATCCTTTGCTGTAGATAGATCCTTTGCTGTAGATAGATCTTTTGTAGTAGATAGATCATTTATTGTAGATCGATCCACTGATGTAAATAGATCAAAGATACTTTGCCATAAATTAATATATAAATCCTTTGCCGTAGATAGATCTTTTGCTGTAGATAGATCCTTTGCTGTAGATAGATTCTTCGCTGTAGATAAATCCTTTTCTGTAGATAGATCCTTTTCTGTAGATAGATCCTTTACTGTAGATAAAAGCTTTGCTGTAGATAGATCCAAACAGTAAAATGGATCTTTGCTGAAGATAGATCCTTTGCTGTAGATAGATCCTTTGCTGTGGATAAATCTTTTTCTGTAGATAAATCCTTTGCTGAAGATAGATCCTTTGCTGTAGATAGATACTTTCCTGTAGATAGATCCTTTGCTGTAGATAGATCCTTTGCAGAATATAGAACTTTTCCTGTTACTAGATCTTTTGCTGTATATAGATCCTTTGCTCTTGATAGATCCTTGACTGTAGATAGATCATTTGCTGTAGATGGATCCTTTGATGTAGATAGATCCTTTACTGTCGATAGATCCCTTGCTGTAGATAGATCCTTTGCTGTAGATAGATGCTTTGCTGTAGATAGATCCTTTGCTGTGGATAGAGCCTTTACCGTAGATATATTTTTTGCTGTAGATTGATTTTTTGTTGTAGATAGATCGTTTGCTGTAGATAGATCCTTTGTAGTAGATAGATCCTTTACTGTATATATATCCCATATTGTAGATAGATATTCTGTTGTAGATAGATCCTTAACTGTAAATAGATTCCTTGCTGTAGATATATCCCTTGCTGTAGATTGATCAAATGATGTAGATAGATCCTTTACTGTAGATAGATCCTTTGCTGTAGATAGATCCTTTCCAGTAGATAGATCCTTTCCTGTAGATAGATCCTTTGCTGTAGATAGAACTTTTGCTGTAAATAGATCTTTTGCTGTAGATAGATCCTTTGCTGTCTATAGATCCTTTCCTGTAGATGGATCCTTTGCTGTATATAGCTACTTTACTGTAGATAGATCCTTTTCTGTGGAATGATTTTTTGCTGTAGACTGATCCTTTGCTGTAGATAGATCCTTTGCTGTTGATAGATTCTTTGCTGAACATAGATTCTTTGCTGTAGATAGATTCTTTGTTGTAGATTGATCCTTTGCTGTGGACAGATCCTTTGCAGTAAATAAATCCTGTACTGTAGATAGATCCTTTGCTGTAGATGGATCCTTTGCTGTAGATAGATCCTTCGCTGTAGATATATCGTTTATTGTAGATAGATCCTTTGCTGTAGATAGATCCTATACTGTAGATAGATCCCTTGCTGTAGATAGATCCTTTGCTGTAGATAGATCCTTTGCTGTAGATAGGTCCTTTGCTGTAGATAGATCCTTTAGTGTTGATAGATTTTTTGCTGTAGATAGATTTTTTGTTGTAGATAGATCCTTTGCTGTAGATAGATCTTTTGTAGTAGATAGATCATATATTGTAGATAGATCCACTGATGTAAATAGATCTAAGATCCTTTGCTATAAATAAATAAATAAATCCTTTGCCGTTGATAGATCCTTTGCTGTAGATAGATCCTTTGCTGTAGATAGATCTTTCGCTGTAGATAAATCCTCTTTTGTAGATAGATCCTTTTCTGTAGATAGATCATTTACTGTTGATAAAAGCTTTGTTGTAGATAGATCCCATACTGTAAATAGACCTTTGCTTTATTGAGATCCTTGGCTGTAAAAAGATATTTTGCTGTAGAAAGATCTTCTGCTGTAAATAGATCCTTTGCAGTAGAAAGATCCTTTGATGTTGACAGATCCTGCACTGTAGAAAGATCCTTTGGTGTAGATTGATTCTTTGCTGTAGATAGATCCCTTACTGTAAATAGATTACTTTGCTGTAGATAGATCCTTTGCTGTAGATAGATATTTTGCTGTAGATAGATCCTTTGCTGTATAAAGTTCCTCTGCTGTTAATAGATCCTTTGATGTATATAGATCATTGGCTTTAGATTTATCCTTTGCTGTAGATAGATCCTTTGCTTAAGATAGATCCTTAACTGTAGATTGATCCTTTGCTTTAGATAGATCCTTTGCAGTAGATAAATCCTTGACTGTAGATAGATCCTTTGCTGTAGATAGATCCTTCGCTGTAGATAGATGCTTTGCTGTAGATTGATCCTTCGCTGTAAATGGATCCCTTACTGTAGATAGGTCTTTTGCTGTAGATAGATCCTTTGCTGTAGATAGATCCTTTGCTGAAGATGGATCCTTTGCTATAGTAGATCCTTTGCTGTAGAAAGATTTTCCGCTATAAATAGATCCTTTGCTGTAGATAGATCCTATTCTGTAGAAAGATCCATTGCTGAAGATAGATCCTTTGCTGTAGATGGATCATTTGCTGTAGATAAATACTTTGCTGTTGTTGGATCCTTTGCTGTAGATAGTTCTCTTACTGTAGAAAAATCCTTTGCTGTAGATTGATCCATTGCTGTAGATAGATCCTTCGTTGTAGATAGATCCATTGCTGTAGATAGATCTTTTGTAGTAGATAGATCATTTATCGTAGATAGATCTTTTGATGTAAATAGATCTAAGATCCTTTGCTATAAATAAAAGAATAAATCCTTTGCTGTATATAGATCCTCTGCTGTAGATAGATCCTTTGCTGTAGATAGATCCTTCGCTGTAGATAAATCCTTTTCTGTAGATAGATACCATAAAGTGAATAGATCCTTTGCTGTTGAGAGATCCTTTGCTGTAGAAAGATCCTCTGCTGTAGAAAGATCTTCTGCTGTAAATAGATCATTTGATGTAGATAGATCCCTTACTGTAGATAGATCACTTTGCTGTAGATAGATCATTTGCTCTAGATAGATCCTTTAATGTAGAAAGATCCTCTATTGTAGGAAGATCTTTTGCTGTAAATAGATTCTTTGTTGTAGATAGATCCTTTGCTGTAGACAGATCCTTTGCTGTAGGTAGATCCTTGACTGTAGATAGATCCTTTGCTGTAGATGGATCCTTGACTGTAGATAGATCCTTTGCTATAGATAGATGCTTTGCTGTAGATAGATCATTTGCTGTAGATAGATCCTTTACTTTAGATAGATTCTTCGCTGTAGATAAATCCTTTTCTGTAGATAGATCCTTTTCTGTAGATAGATCCTTTACTGTAGATAAAAGCTTTGCTGTAGATAGATCCCAAACAGTAAAATGGATCTTTGCTGTAGATAGATCCTTTGCTGTAGATAGATCCTTTGCTGTGGATAAATCTTTTTCTGTAGATAAATCCTTTGCTGAAGATAGATCCTTTGCTGTAGATAGATACTTTCCTGTAGATAGATCCTTTGCTGTAGATAGATCCTTTGCAGAATATAGAACTTTTCCTGTTACTAGATCTTTTGCTGTATATAGATCCTTTGCTCTTGATAGATCCTTGACTGTAGATAGATCATTTGCTGTAGATGGATCCTTTGATGTAGATAGATCCTTTACTGTCGATAGATCCCTTGCTGTAGATAGATCCTTTGCTGTAGATAGATGTTTTGCTGTAGATAGATCCTTTGCTGTGGATGGAGCCTTTACCGTAGATATATTTTTTGCTGTAGATAGATTTTTTGTTGTAGATAGATCGTTTGCTGTAGATAGATCCTTTGTAGTAGATAGATCCTTTACTGTATATATATCCCATATTGTAGATAGATCTTCTGTTGTAGATAGATCCTTAACTGTAAATAGATTCCTTGCTGTAGATATATCCCTTGCTGTAGATTGATCAAATGATGTAGATAGATCCTTTACTGTAGATAGATCCTTTGCTGTAGATAGATCCTTTCCGGTAGATAGATCCATTCCTGTAGATAGATCCTTTGCTGTAGATAGAACTTTTGCTGTAAATAGATCTTTTGCTGTAGATAGATCCTTTGCTGTCTATAGATCCTTTCCTGTAGATGGATCCTTTGCTGTATATAGCTACTTTACTGTAGATAGATCCTTTTCTGTGGAATGATTTTTTGCTGTAGATTGATCCTTTGCTGTAGATAGATCCTTTGCTGTTGATAGATTCTTTGCTGAACATAGATTCTTTGCTGTAGATAGATTCTTTGTTGTAGATTGATCCTTTGCTGTGGACAGATCCTTTGCAGTAAATAAATCCTGTACTGTAGATAGATCCTTTGCTGTAGATGGATCTTTTGCTGTAGATAGATCCTTCGCTGTAGATATATCGTTTATTGTAGATAGATCCTTTGCTGTAGATAGATCCTATACTGTAGATAGATCCCTTGCTGTAGATAGATCCTTTGCTGTAGATAGATCCTTTGCTGTAGATAGGTCCTTTGCTGTAGATAGATCCTTTAGTGTTGATAGATTTTTTGCTGTAGATAGATTTTTTGTTGTAGATAGATCCTTTGCTGTAGATAGATCTTTTGTAGTAGAAAGATTATATATTGTAGATAGATCCACTGATGTAAATAGATCTAAGATCCTTTGCTATAAATAAATAAATAAATCCTTTGCCGTTGATAGATCCTTTGCTGTAGATAGATCCTTTGCTGTAGATAGATCTTTCGCTGTAGATAAATATTCTTTTGTAGATAGATCCTTTTCTGTAGATAGATCATTTACTGTTGATAAAAGCTTTGTTGTAGATAGATCCCATTCTGTAAATAGATCCTTTGCTTTATTGAGATCCTTGGCTGTAAAAAGATATTTTGCTGTAGAAAGATCTTCTGCTGTAAATAGATCCTTTGCAGTAGAAAGATCCTTTGATGTTGACAGATCCTGCACTGTAGAAAGATCCTTTGGTGTAGATTGATTCTTTGCTGTAGATAGATCCCTTACTGTAAATAGATTACTTTGCTGTAGATAGATCCTTTGCTGTAGATAGATATTTTGCTGTAGATAGATCCTTTGCTGTATAAAGTTCCTCTGCTGTTAATAGATCCTTTGATGTATATAGATCATTGGCTTTAGATTTATCCTTTGCTGTAGATAGATCCTTTGCTTAAGATAGATCCTTAACTGTAGATTGATCCTTTGCTTTAGATAGATCCTTTGCAGCAGATAAATCCTTGACTGTAGATAGATCCTTTGCTGTAGATAGATCCTTTGCTGTAGATAGATGCTTTGCTGTAGATTGATCCTTCGCTGTAAATGGATCCCTTACTGTAGATAGGTCTTTTGCTGTAGATAGATCCTTTGCTGTAGATAGATCCTTTGCTGAAGATGGATCTTTTGCTATAGTAGATCCTTTGCTGTAGAAAGATTTTCCGCTATAAATAGATCCTTTGCTGTAGATAGATCCTATTCTGTAGAAAGATCCATTACTGAAGATAGATCCTTTGCTGTAGATGGATCATTTGCTGTAGATAAATACTTTGCTGTTGATGGATCCTTTGCTGTAGATAGTTCTCTTACTGTAGAAAAATCCTTTGCTGTAGATTGATCCATTGCTGTAGATAGATCCTTCGTTGTAGATAGATCCATTGCTGTAGATAGATCTTTTGTAGTAGATAGATCATTTATCGTAGATAGATCTTTTGATGTAAATAGATCTAAGATCCTCTGCTATAAATAAAAGAATAAATCCTTTGCTGTATATAGATCCTCTGCTGTAGATAGATCCTTTGCTGTAGATAGATCCTTCGCTGTAGATAAATCCTTTTCTGTAGATAGATACCATAAAGTGAATAGATCCTTTGCTGATGAGAGATCCTTTGCTGTAGAAAGATCCTCTGCTGTAGAAATTTCTTCTGCTGTAAATAGATCATTTGATGTAGATAGATCCCTTACTGTAGATAGATCATTTTGCTGTAGATAGATCATTTGCTGTAGATAGATCCTTTAATGTAGAAAGATCCTCTATTGTAGGAAGATCTTTTGCTGTAAATAGATTCTTTGTTGTAGATAGATCCTTTGCTGTAGACAGATCCTTTGCAGTAGGTAGATCCTTGACTGTAGATAGATCCTTTGCTGTAGATGGATCCTTGACTGTAGATAGATCCTTTGCTATAGATAGATGCTTTGCTGTAGATAGATCATTTGCTGTAGATAGATCCTTTACTGTAGATATATTCTTTGCTGTAGATAGATTCTTTGTTGTAGATAGATCGTTTGCTGTATATAGATCCTTTGTAGTAGATAGATCCTTTACTGTAGATAGATCATTTGCTGTAGATAGATCTAAGATCCTTTTGTGTAAATATGTAATTAAATCCTTCGCCGTAGATAGATCCCTTGACGTAGAAAGATCCTTTGCTGTAGATAGATCCTTTGCTATAGATAGATTCTTTGCTGTAGATAGATTCTTTGCTGAACATAGATTCTTAGCTGTAGATAGATTCTTTGTTGTAGATTGATCCTTTGCTGTGGACAGATCCTTTGCAGTAAATAAATCCTGTACTGTAGATAGATCCTTTGCTATAGATGGATCCTTTGCTGTAGATAGATCCTTCGCTGTAGATATATCGTTTATTGTAGATAGATCCTTTGCTGTAGATAGATCCTATACTGTAGATAGATCCCTTGCTGTAGATAGATCCTTTGCTGTAGATAGATCCTTTGCTGTAGATAGGTCCTTTGCTGTAGATAGATCCTTTACTGTTGATAGATTTTTTGCTGTAGATAGATTTTTTGTTGTAGATAGATCCTTTGCTGTTGATAGATCTTTTGTAGTAGATAGATCATATATTGTAGATAGATCCACTGATGTAAATAGATCTAAGATCCTTTGCTATAAATAAATAAATAAATCCTTTGCCGTTGATAGATCCTTTGCTGTAGATAGATCCTTTGCTGTAGTTAGATCTTTCGCTGTATATAAATCCTCTTTTGTAGATAGATCCTTTTCTGTAGATAGATCATTTACTGTTGATAAAAGCTTTGTTGTAGATAGATCCCATACTGTAAATAGATCCTTTGCTTTATTGAGATTTTTGGCTGTAGAAAGATATTTTGCTGTAGAAAGATCTTCTGCTGTAAATAGATCCTTTGCAGTAGAAAGATCCTTTGATGTTGACAGATCCTGCACTGTAGAAAGATCCTTTGGTGTAGATTGATTCTTTGCTGTAGGTAGATCCCTTACTGTAGTTAGATTACTTTGCTGTAGATAGATCCTTTGCTGTTGATAGATTCTTTGCTGAACATAGATTCTTTGCTGTAGATAGATTCTTTGTTGTAGATTGATCCTTTGCTGTGGACAGATCCTTTGCAGTAAATAAATCCTGAACTGTAGATAGATCCTTTGCTGTAGATGGATCCTTTGCTGTAGATAGATCCTTCGCTGTAGATATATCGTTTATTGTAGATAGATCCTTTGCTGTAGATAGATCCTATACTATAGATAGATCCCTTGCTGTAGATAGATCCTTTTCTGTAGATAGATCCTTTGCTGTAGATAGGTCCTTTGCTGTAGATAGATCCTTTACTGTTGATAGATTTTTTGCTGTAGATAGATTTTTTGTTGTAGATAGATCCTTTGCTGTAGATAGATCTTTTGTAGTAGATAAATTATATATTGTAGATAGATCCACTGATGTATATAGATCTAAGATCCTTTGCTATAAATAAATAAATAAATTCTTTGCCGTTGATAGATCCTTTGCTGTAGATAGATCCTTTGCTGTGGATAGAGCCTTTACCGTAGATATATTTTTTGCTGTAGATAGATTTTTTGTTGTAGATAGATCGTTTGCTGTAGATAGATCCTTTGTAGTAGATAGATCCTTTACTGTATATATATCCCATATTGTAGATAGATCTTCTGTTGTAGATAGATCCTTAACTGTAAATAGATTCCTTGCTGTAGATATATCCCTTGCTGTAGATTGATCAAATGATGTAGATAGATCCTTTACTGTAGATAGATCCTTTGCTGTAGATAGATCCTTTCCAGTAGATAGATCCTTTCCTGTAGATAGATCCTTTGCTGTAGATAGAACTTTTGCTGTAAATAGATCTTTTGCTGTAGATAGATCCTTTGCTGTCTATAGATCCTTTCCTGTAGATGGATCCTTTGCTGTATATAGCTACTTTACTGTAGATAGATCCTTTTCTGTGGAATGATTTTTTGCTGTAGATTGATCCTTTGCTGTAGATAGATCCTTTGCTGTTGATAGATTCTTTGCTGAACATAGATTCTTTGCTGTAGATAGATTCTTTGTTGTAGATTGATCCTTTGCTGTGGACAGATCCTTTCCAGTAAATAAATCCTGTACTGTAGATAGATCCTTTGCTGTAGATGGATCCTTTGCTGTAGATAGATCCTTCGCTGTAGATATATCGTTTATTGTAGATAGATCCTTTGCTGTAGATAGATCCTATACTGTAGATAGATCCCTTGCTGTAGATAGATCCTTTGCTGTAGATAGATCCTTTGCTGTAAATAGGTCCTTTGCTGTAGATAGATCCTTTACTGTTGATAGATTTTTTGCTGTAGATAGATTTTTTGTTGTAGATAGATCCTTTGCTGTAGATAGATCTTTTGTAGTAGATAGATCATATATTGTAGATAGATCCACTGATGTAAATAGATCTAAGATCCTTTGCTATAAATAAATAAATAAATCCTTTGCCGTTGATAGATCCTTTGCTGTAGATAGATCCTTTGCTGTAGATAGATCTTTCGCTGTAGATAAATCCTCTTTTTAGATAGATCCTTTTCTGTAGATAGATCATTTACTGTTGATAAAAGTTTTGTTGTAGATAGATCCCATACTGTAAATAGATCCTTTGCTTTATTGAGATCCTTGGCTGTAAAAAGATATTTTGCTGTAGGAAGATCTTCTGCTGTAAATAGATCCTTTGCAGTAGAAAGATCCTTTGATGTTGACAGATCCTGCACTGTAGAAAGATCCTTTGGTGTAGATTGATTCTTTGCTGTAGATAGATCCCTTACTGTAAATAGATTACTTTGCTGTAGATAGATCCTTTGCTGTAGATAGATATTTTGCTGTAGATAGATCCTTTGCTGTATAAAGTTCCTCTGCTGTTAATAGATCCTTTGATGTATATAGATCATTGGCTTTAGATTTATCCTTTGCTGTAGATAGATCCTTTGCTTAAGATAGATCCTTAACTGTAGATTGATCCTTTGCTTTAGATAGATCCTTTGCAGTAGATAAATCCTTGACTGTAGATAGATCCTTTGCTGTAGATAGATCCTTTGCTGTAGATAGATGCTTTGCTGTAGATTGATCCTCTGCTGTAGAAATTTCTTCTGCTGTAAATAGATCATTTGATGTAGATAGATCCCTTACTGTTGATAGATCATTTTGCTGTAGATAGATCATTTGCTGTAGATAGATCCTTTAATGTAGAAAGATCCTCTATTGTAGGAAGATCTTTTGCTGTAAATAGATTCTTTGTTGTAGATAGATCCTTTGCTGTAGACAGATCCTTTGCAGTAGGTAGATCCTTGACTGTAGATAGATCCTTTGCTGTAGATGGATCCTTGACTGTAGATAGATCCTTTGCTATAGATAGATGCTCTGCTGTAGATAGATCATTTGCTGTAGATAGATCCTTTACTGTAGATATATTCTTTGCTGTAGATAGATTCTTTGTTGTAGATAGATCGTTTGCTGTATATAGATCCTTTGTAGTAGATAGATCCTTTACTGTAGATAGATCATTTGCTGTAGATAGATCTAAGATCCTTTTGTGTAAATATGTAATTAAATCCTTCGCCGTAGATAGATCCCTTGACGTAGAAAGATCCTTTGCTGTAGATAGATCCTTTGCTATAGATAGATTCTTTGCTGTAGATAGATTCTTTGCTGAACATAGATTCTTAGCTGTAGATAGATTCTTTGTTGTAGATTGATCCTTTGCTGTGGACAGATCCTTTGCAGTAAATAAATCCTGTACTGTAGATAGATCCTTTGCTATAGATGGATCCTTTGCTGTAGATAGATCCTTCGCTGTAGATATATCGTTTATTGTAGATAGATCCTTTGCTGTAGATAGATCCTATACTGTAGATAGATCCCTTGCTGTAGATAGATCCTTTGCTGTAGATAGATCCTTTGCTGTAGATAGGTCCTTTGCTGTAGATAGATCCTTTACTGTTGATAGATTTTTTGCTGTAGATAGATTTTTTGTTGTAGATAGATCCTTTGCTGTTGATAGATCTTTTGTAGTAGATAGATCATATATTGTAGATAGATCCACTGATGTAAATAGATCTAAGATCCTTTGCTATAAATAAATAAATAAATCCTTTGCCGTTGATAGATCCTTTGCTGTAGATAGATCCTTTGCTGTAGTTAGATCTTTCGCTGTATATAAATCCTCTTTTGTAGATAGATCCTTTTCTGTAGATAGATCATTTACTGTTGATAAAAGCTTTGTTGTAGATAGATCCCATACTGTAAATAGATCCTTTGCTTTATTGAGATTTTTGGCTGTAGAAAGATATTTTGCTGTAGAAAGATCTTCTGCTGTAAATAGATCCTTTGCAGTAGAAAGATCCTTTGATGTTGACAGATCCTGCACTGTAGAAAGATCCTTTGGTGTAGATTGATTCTTTGCTGTAGATAGATCCCTTACTGTAGTTAGATTACTTTGCTGTAGATAGATCCTTTGCTGTTGATAGATTCTTTGCTGAACATAGATTCTTTGCTGTAGATAGATTCTTTGTTGTAGATTGATCCTTTGCTGTGGACAGATCCTTTGCAGTAAATAAATCCTGAACTGTAGATAGATCCTTTGCTGTAGATGGATCCTTTGCTGTAGATAGATCCTTCGCTGTAGATATATCGTTTATTGTAGATAGATCCTTTGCTGTAGATAGATCCTATACTATAGATAGATCCCTTGCTGTAGATAGATCCTTTTCTGTAGATAGATCCTTTGCTGTAGATAGGTCCTTTGCTGTAGATAGATCCTTTACTGTTGATAGATTTTTTGCTGTAGATAGATTTTTTGTCGTAGATAGATCCTTTGCTGTAGATAGATCTTTTGTAGTAGATAAATTATATATTGTAGATAGATCCACTGATGTATATAGATCTAAGATCCTTTGCTATAAATAAATAAATAAATTCTTTGCCGTTGATAGATCCTTTGCTGTAGATAGATCCTTTGCTGTGGATAGAGCCTTTACCGTAGATATATTTATTGCTGTAGATAGATTTTTTGTTGTAGATAGATCGTTTGCTGTAGATAGATCCTTTGTAGTAGATAGATCCTTTACTGTATATATATCCCATATTGTAGATAGATCTTCTGTTGTAGATAGATCCTTAACTGTAAATAGATTCCTTGCTGTAGATATATCCCTTGCTGTAGATTGATCAAATGATGTAGATAGATCCTTTACTGTAGATAGATCCTTTGCTGTAGATAGATCCTTTCCAGTAGATAGATCCTTTCCTGTAGATAGATCCTTTGCTGTAGATAGAACTTTTGCTGTAAATAGATCTTTTGCTGTAGATAGATCCTTTGCTGTCTATAGATCCTTTCCTGTAGATGGATCCTTTGCTGTATATAGCTACTTTACTGTAGATAGATCCTTTTCTGTGGAATGATTTTTTGCTGTAGATTGATCCTTTGCTGTAGATAGATCCTTTGCTGTTGATAGATTCTTTGCTGAACATAGATTCTTTGCTGTAGATAGATTCTTTGTTGTAGATTGATCCTTTGCTGTGGACAGATCCTTTCCAGTAAATAAATCCTGTACTGTAGATAGATCCTTTGCTGTAGATGGATCCTTTGCTGTAGATAGATCCTTCGCTGTAGATATATCGTTTAATGTAGATAGATCCTTTGCTGTAGATAGATCCTATACTGTAGATAGATCCCTTGCTGTAGATAGATCCTTTGCTGTAGATAGATCCTTTGCTGTAAATAGGTCCTTTGCTGTAGATAGATCCTTTACTGTTGATAGATTTTTTGCTGTAGATAGATCTTTTGTAGTAGATAGATCATATATTGTAGATAGATCCACTGATGTAAATAGATCTAAGATCCTTTGCTATAAATAAATAAATAAATCCTTTGCCGTTGATAGATCCTTTGCTGTAGATAGATCCTTTGCTGTAGATAGATCTTTCGCTGTAGATAAATCCTCTTTTTAGATAGATCCTTTTCTGTAGATAGATCATTTACTGTTGATAAAAGTTTTGTTGTAGATAGATCCCATACTGTAAATAGATCCTTTGCTTTATTGAGATCCTTGGCTGTAAAAAGATATTTTGCTGTAGGAAGATCTTCTGCTGTAAATAGATCCTTTGCAGTAGAAAGATCCTTTGATGTTGACAGATCCTGCACTGTAGAAAGATCCTTTGGTGTAGATTGATTCTTTGCTGTAGATAGATCCCTTACTGTAAATAGATTACTTTGCTGTAGATAGATCCTTTGCTGTAGATAGATATTTTGCTGTAGATAGATCCTTTGCTGTATAAAGTTCCTCTGCTGTTGATAGATCCTTTGATGTATATAAATCATTGGCTTTAGATTTATCCTTTGCTGTAGATAGATCCTTTGCTTAAGATAGATCCTTAACTGTAGATTGATCCTTTGCTTTAGATAGATCCTTTGCAGTAGATAAATCCTTGACTGTAGATAGATCCTTTGCTGTAGATAGATCCTTTGCTGTAGATAGATGCTTTGCTGTAGATTGATCCTTCGCTGTAAATGGATCCCTTACTGTAGATAGGTCTTTTGCTGTAGATAGATCCTTTGCTGTAGATAGATCCTTTGCTGAAGATGGATGCTTTGCTATAGTAGATCCTTTGCTGTAGAAAGATTTTCCGCTATAAATAGATCCTTTGCTGTAGATAGATCCTATTCTGTAGAAAGATCCATTGCTGAAGATAGATCCTTTGCTGTAGATGGATCATTTGCTGTAGATAAATACTTTGCTGTTGATGGATCCTTTGCTGTAGATAGTTCTCTTACTGTAGAAAAATCCTTTGCTGTAGATTGATCCATTGCTGTAGATAGATCCTTCGTTGTAGATAGATCCATTGCTGTAGATAGATCTTTTGTAGTAGATAGATCATTTATCGTAGATAGATCTTTTGATGTAAATAGATCTAAGATCCTTTGCTATAAATAAAAGAATAAATCCTTTGCTGTATATAGATCCTCTGCTGTAGATAGATCCTTTGCTGTAGATAGATCCTTCGCTGTAGATAAATCCTTTTCTGTAGATAGATACCATAAAGTGAATAGATCCTTTGCTGTTGAGAGATCCTTTGCTGTAGAAAGATCCTCTGCTGTAGAAAGATCTTCTGCTGTAAATAGATCATTTGATGTAGATAGATCCCTTACTGTAGATAGATCACTTTGCTGTAGATAGATCATTTGCTGTAGATAGATCCTTTACTGTTGATAGATTTTTTGCTGTAGATAGATTTTTTGTTGTAGATAGATCCTTTGCTGTAGATAGATCTTTTGTAGTAGATAGATCATATATTGTAGATAGATCCACTGATGTAAATAGATCTAAGATCCTTTGCTATAAATAAATAAATAAATCCTTTGCCGTTGATAGATCCTTTGCTGTAGATAGATCCTTTGCTGTAGATAGATCTTTCGCTGTAGATAAATCCTCTTTTTAGATAGATCCTTTTCTGTAGATAGATCATTTACTGTTGATAAAAGTTTTGTTGTAGATAGATCCCATACTGTAAATAGATCCTTTGCTTTATTGAGATCCTTGGCTGTAAAAAGATATTTTGCTGTAGGAAGATCTTCTGCTGTAAATAGATCCTTTGCAGAAGAAAGATCCTTTGATGTTGACAGATCCTGCACTGTAGAAAGATCCTTTGGTGTAGATTGATTCTTTGCTGTAGATAGATCCCTTACTGTAAATAGATTACTTTGCTGTAGATAGATCCTTTGCTGTAGATAGATATTTTGCTGTAGATAGATCCTTTGCTGTATAAAGTTCCTCTGCTGTTGATAGATCCTTTGATGTATATAGATCATTGGCTTTAGATTTATCCTTTGCTGTAGATAGATCCTTTGCTTAAGATAGATCCTTAACTGTAGATTGATCCTTTGCTTTAGATAGATCCTTTGCAGTAGATAAATCCTTGACTGTAGATAGATCCTTTGCTGTAGATAGATCCTTTGCTGTAGATAGATGCTTTGCTGTAGATTGATCCTTCGCTGTAAATGGATCCCTTACTGTAGATAGGTCTTTTGCTGTAGATAGATCCTTTGCTGTAGATAGATCCTTTGCTGGAGATGGATGCTTTGCTATAGTAGATCCTTTGCTGTAGAAAGATTTTCCGCTATAAATAGATCCTTTGCTGTAGATAGATCCTATTCTGTAGAAAGATCCATTGCTGAAGATAGATCCTTTGCTGTAGATGGATCATTTGCTGTAGATAAATACTTTGCTGTTGATGGATCCTTTGCTGTAGATAGTTCTCTTACTGTAGAAAAATCCTTTGCTGTAGATTGATCCATTGCTGTAGATAGATCCTTCGTTGTAGATAGATCCATTGCTGTAGATAGATCTTTTGTAGTAGATAGATCATTTATCGTAGATAGATCTTTTGATGTAAATAGATCTAAGATCCTTTGCTATAAATAAAAGAATAAATCCTTTGCTGTATATAGATCCTCTGCTGTAGATAGATCCTTTGCTGTAGATAGATCCTTCGCTGTAGATAAATCCTTTTCTGTAGATAGATACCATAAAGTGAATAGATCCTTTGCTGTTGAGAGATCCTTTGCTGTAGAAAGATCCTCTGCTGTAGAAAGATCTTCTGCTGTAAATAGATCATTTGATGTAGATAGATCCCTTACTGTAGATAGATCACTTTGCTGTAGATAGATCATTTGCTGTAGATAGATCCTTTAATGTAGAAAGATCCTCTATTGTAGGAAGATCTTTTGCTGTAAATAGATTCTTTGTTGTAGATAGATCCTTTACTGTAGACAGATCCTTTGCAGTAGGTAGATCCTTGACTATAGATAGATCCTTTGCTGTAGATGGATCCTTGACTGTAGATAGATCCTTTGCTATAGATAGATGCTTTGCTGTAGATAGATCATTTGCTGTAGATAGATCCTTTACTGTAGATATATTCTTTGCTGTAGATAGATCTAAGATCCTTTTGTGTAAATATGTAAATAAATCTTTCGCCGTAGATAGATCCCTTGACGTAGAAAGATCCTTTGCTGCAGATAGATCCTTTGCTATAGATAGATTCTTTGCTGTTGATAGATTCTTTGCTGAACATAGATTCTTAGCTGTAGATGGATTCTTTGTTGTAGATTGATCCTTTGCTGTGGACAGATCCTTTGCAGTAAATAAATCCTGTACTGTAGATAGATCCTTTGCTATAGATGGATCCTTTGCTGTAGATAGATCCTTCGCTGTAGATATATCGTTTATTGTAGATATATCCTTTGCTGTAGATAGATCCTATACTGTAGATAGATCCCTTGCTGTAGATAGATCCTTTGCTGTAGATAGATCCTTTGCTGTAGATAGGTCCTTTGCTGTAGATAGATCCTTTACTGTTGATAGATTTTTTGCTGTAGATAGATTTTTTGTTGTAGATAGATCCTTTGCTGTTGATAGATCTTTTGTAGTAGATAGATCATTTTTTGTAGATAGATCCACTGATGTAAATAGATCAAAGATCCTTTGCCATAAATAAATATATAAATCCTTTGCCGTAGATAGATCTTTTGCTGTGGATAGATCCTTTGCTGTAGATAGATCCTTCGCTGTAGATAAATCCTTTTATGTAGATAGATCCTTTTCTGTAGATAGATTCTTTACTGTAAATAAAAGCTTTGCCGTACATAAATCTTTTGCTGTAGATAGATCCTTTGCTGTAGATAGATCCTTCGCTGTAGATAAATCCTTTTATGTAGATAGATCCTTTTATGTAGATAGATCCTTTTCTGTAGATAGATCCTTTTCTGTAGATAGATCCTTTACTGTAAATAAAAGCTTTGCTGTAGATAGATCCCAAACAGTAAAATGGATCTCTGCTGTAGATAGATCCTTTGCTGTAGATAGATCATTTGCTGTAGATAAATCTTTTTCTGTAGATAAATCCTTTGCTGTAGTTAGATCCTTTGCTGTAGATATATTCCTTGCTGTAGATAGATCCCTTGCTGTAGATAGATCCTTTGCAGAATATAGAACTTTTGCTGTTACTAGATCTTTTGCTGTATATAGATCCTTTGCTCTTGATAGATCCTTGACTGTAGATAGATCCTTTACTTTCGATAGATCCCTTGCTGTAGATATATCCTTTGCTGTAGATAGATGCTTTGCTGTAGATAGATCCTTTGCTGTGGATAGAGCCTTTACTGTAGATATATTTTTTGCTGTAGATAGATCCTTCGCTGTAAATAGATCCTTTGCTGTAGATTGAACCTTCGCTGCAAAAAGAACCCTTACTGTGGATAGATCCTTTTCTGCAGATAGATCCTATGCTGTAGATAGATCCTTTGCTGTTTATCGATTCTTTGCTGAACATAGATCCTTTGCTGTAGATAGATTCTTTGTTGTAGATAGATCCTTTGAAGTGGACAGATCCATTGCAGTAAATAGATCCTTTACTGTAGATAGATCTTTTGCTGTAGATGGATCCTTTGCTGTAGATAGATCCCTTGCTGTAGATAGATCCTTTGCTGTAGATAGATCCTTTGCTGTAGATAGATCCTTTACTGTAGATAGATTCTTTGCTGTAAATAGATTCTTTGTTGTAGATAGATCCTTTGTTATAGATAGATCTTTTGTAGTAGATAGATCATTTATTGTAGATAGATCCTCTGATGTAAATAGATCTAAGATCCTTTGCTTTAAATAAATATATAAATCTTTTGCCGTAGATAGATTCTTTGCTGTAGATAGATCCTTTGCTGTAGATAGATCCTTCGCTGTAGATAAATTCTTTTCTGTAGATAGATCCTTTTCTGTAGATAGTTCCTTTACTGTAGATAAAAGCTTTGCTGTAGATAGATCCCATACAGTAAATAGATCCATTGCTGTAGAGAGATCCTTCGCTGTAGAAAGATATTCTGCTGTAGGAAGATCTTCTGCTGTAAATAGATCCTTTGCTGTAGATAGATCCTTTGCTGTAGTTAGATCTTTCGCTGTAGATAAATCCTCTTTTGTAGATAGATCCTTTTCTGTAGATAGATCATTTACTGTTGATAAAAGCTTTGTTGTCGATAGATCCCATACTGTAAATAGATCCTTTGCTTTATTGAGATTTTTGGCTGTAGAAAGATATTTTGCTGTAGAAAGATCTTCTGCTGTAAATAGATCCTTTGCAGTAGAAAGATCCTTTGATGTTGACAGATCCTGCACTGTAGAAAGATCCTTTGGTGTAGATTGATTCTTTGCTGTAGATAGATCCCTTACTGTAGTTAGATTACTTTGCTGTAGATAGATCCTTTGCTGTTGATAGATTCTTTGCTGAACATAGATTCTTTGCTGTAGATAGATTCTTTGTTGTAGATTGATCCTTTGCTGTGGACAGATCCTTTGCAGTAAATAAATCCTGTACTGTAGATAGATCCTTTGCTGTAGATGGATCCTTTGCTGTAGATAGATCCTTCGCTGTAGATATATCGTTTATTGTAGATAGATCCTTTGCTGTAGATAGATCCTATACTATAGATAGATCCCTTGCTGTAGATAGATCCTTTGCTGTAGATAGATCCTTTGCTGTAGATAGGTCCTTTGCTGTAGATAGATCCTTTACTGTTGATAGATTTTTTGCTGTAGATAGATTTTTTGTTGTAGATAGATCCTTTGCTGTAGATAGATCTTTTGTAGTAGATAAATTATATATTGTAGATAGATCCACTGATGTATATAGATCTAAGATCCTTTGCTATAAATAAATAAATAAATTCTTTGCCGTTGATAGATCCTTTGCTGTAGATAGATCCTTTGCTGTAGATAGATCTTTCGCTGTAGATAAATCCTCTTTTGTAGATAGATCCTTTTCTGTAGATAGATCATTTACTGTTGATAAAAGCTTTGTTGTAGATAGATCCCATACTGTAAATAGATCCTTTGCTTTATTGAGATCCTTGGCTGTAGAAAGATATTTTGCTGTAGAAAGATCTTCTGCTGTAAATAGATCCTTTGTAGTAGAAAGATCCTTTGATGTTGACAGATCCTGCACTGAAGAAAGATCCTTTGGTGTAGATTGATTCTTTGCTGTAGATAGATCCCTTACTGTAGTTAGATTACTTTGCTGTAGATAGATCCTTTGCTGTAGATATATATTTTGCTGTAGATAGATCCTTTGCTGTATTAAGTTCCTCTGCTGTTAATAGATCCTTTGATGAATATAGATCATTGGCTTTAGATTTATCCTTCGCTGTAGATAGATCCTTTGCTTAAGATAGATCCTTAACTGTAGATTGATCCTTTGCTTTAGATAGATCCTTTGCAGTAGATAAATCCTTGACTGTAGATAGATCCTTTGCTGTAGATAGATCCTTTGCTGTTGATAGATCCTTTGCTGTAGATAGATGCTTTGCTGTAGATTGATCCTTCGCTGTAAATGGATCCCTTACTGTAGATAGGTCCTTTGCTGTAGATAGATCCTTTGCTGTAGATAGATCCTTTGCTGAAGATAGATCCTTTGCTATAGTAGATCCTTTGCTGTAGAAAGATTTTCCGCTATAAATAGATCCTTTGCTGTAGATAGATCCTATTCTGTAGAAAGATCCATTGCTGAAGATAGATCCTTTGCTGTAGATGGATCATTTGCTGTAGAAAAATACTTTGCTGTTGATGGATCCTTTGCTGTAGATAGTTCTTTTACTGTAGAAAAATCCTTTGCTGTAGATTGATCCATTGCTGTAGATAGATCCTTCGTTGTAGAAAGATCTTTTGTAGTAGATAGATCATTTATCGTAGATAGATCTTTTGATGTAAATAGATCTAAGATCCTTTGCTATAAATAAAAGAATAAATCCTTTGCTGTATATAGATCCTCTGTTGTAGATAGATCCTTTGCTGTAGATAGATCCTTCGCTGTAGATAAATCCTTTTCTGTAGATAGATACCATAGAGTGAATAGATCCTTTGCTGTTGAGAGATCCTTTTCTGTAGAAAGATCCTCTGCTGTAGAAAGATCGTCTGCTGTAAATAGATCATTTGATGTAGATAGATCCCTTACTGTAGATAGTTCACTTTGCTGTAGATAGACCATTTGCTGTAGATAGATCCTTTAATGTAGAAAGATCCTCTATTGTAGAAAGATCTTTTGCTGTAAATAGATTCTTTGTTGTAGATAGATCCTTTGCTGTAGACAGATCCTTTGCAGTAGGTAGATCCTTGACTGTAGATAGATCCTTTGCTGTAGATGGATCCTTGACTGTAGATAGATCCTTTGCTATAGATAGATGCTTTGCTGTAGATAGATCATTTGCTGTAGATAGATCCTTTACTGTAGATATATTCTTTGCTGTAGATAGATCCCTTGCTGTAGATAGATCCTTTGCTGTAGATAGATCCTTTGCTGTAAATAGATTCTTTATTGTAGATAGATCCATTGCTGTAGATAGATCTTTTGTAGTAGATAGATCATTTATCGTAGATAGATCTTTTGCTGTAAATAGATCTAAGATCCTTTGCTATAAATAAATATATAAATCCTTTGCCGTAGATAGATCCTTTGCTGTAGATAGATCCTTTGCTGTAGATAGATTCTTTGCTGTAAATAGATTCTTTATTGTAGATAGATCCATTGCTGTAGATAGATCTTTTGTAGTAGATAGATCATTTATCGTAGATAGATCTTTTGCTGTAAATAGATCTAAGATCCTTAGCTATATAGATCTAAGATCCTTAGCTATAAATAAAAGAATAAATCCTTTGACGTAGATAGATCCTTTGCTGTAGATATTTCTTTTACTGTAGAAAAATCCTTTGCTGTAGATTAATCCATTGCTGTAGATAGATCTTTTGTTGTAGATAGATCCATTGCTGTAGATAGATCTTTTGTAGTAGATAGATCATTTATCGTATTTAGATCTTTTGCTGTAAATAGATCTAAGATCCTTTGCTATAAATAAAAGAATAAATCCTTTGCCGTAGATAGATCCTTTGCTGTAGATAGAACCTTTGCTGTAGATAGATCCTTCGCTGTAGATAAATCCTTTTCTGTAGATAGATCCTTTTCTGTAGATAGATCCATTACTGTAGATAAAACCTTTGCTGTAGATAGATCCCATACTGTGAATAGATCCTTTGCTGTTGAGAGATCCTTTGCTGTAGAAAGATCCTCTGCTGTAGAAAGATCTTCTGCTGTAAATAGATCCTTTGCAGTAGAAAAGATACTTTGCTGTTGACAGATCTTTCGCTGTAGAAAGATCCTTTGGTGTAGATAGATTCTTTGCTGTAGATATATCCCTTACTGTAGATTGATCACTTTGCTGTAGATAGATCATTTGCTGTAGATAGATCCTTTAATGTAGAAAGATCCTCTGTTGTAGATAGATCCTTTGCTGAAGACCGATCCCACGCTGTAAATAGATCCTTTGCTGAAGATTGATTCTTCGCTGCAAAAAGATCCCTTACTGTAGATAGATCCTTTGCTGTATAAAGTTCCTTTGCTGTAGATAGATCCATTGTTGTAGATAGATCCTTTGCTGTAGACCGATCCTTCGCTGTAAATAGATCCTTTGCTGTAGATAGATCATTTGCTGTAGATAGATCCTTCAATGTAGAAAGATCCTCGGTTGTAGAAAGATCTTTTGCTGTAAATAGATCATTTGCTGTAGATTGATCCTTTGCTGTAGATAGATCCTTTGCTGTATAAAGTTCCTCGGCTGTAAATTGATCCTTTGTTGTAGATAGATCATTGGCTTTAGATAGATCATTGGCTTTAGATAGATCCTTTGCTTAAGATAGATCCTTAACTGTAGATTGATCCTTCGCTGTAGATAGATCCTTTGCAGTAGATAAATCCTTGACTGTAGATAGATCCTTTTCTGTAGATAGATCCTTTGTTGTAGATAGATCCTGTGCTGTAGATCGATCCTTCACTGTGAATAGATCCTTTGCTGTAGATTGATCCTTTGCTGCAAAAAGATCCCTTATTGTAGTTAGATCCTTTGCTGTAGATATATCCTATGTTGTAGATAGATCCTTTGCTGTAGATAGATCCTTCGCTATAGACTGATCCTCCGCTGTAAATAGATCCCTTACTGTAGTAGATCCTTTGCTGTAGAAAAATTCTCCGCTATAAATAGCTTCTTTTCTGTAGATAGATCCTTTGTTGTAGACAGATTCTTTGCTTTAAATGGATCCTATGGCTGTATAGATTTCCTTAAATGTAGATATATCCTTTGCTATAAATTGATCATTAGCTGTAGATAGATCCTCTGCTGAAGATATATCCTATTCTGTAGAAAGATCCTTTGCTGAAGATAGATCCTTTGCTGTAGATGGATCCTTTGCTGTAGATAAATCCTTTGCTGTAGATAGATTCTTTGCTGTATATAAATACTTTCCTGTAGATAGATCCTTTGCTGTAGATAGATCCTTTGCAGAATATAGAACTTTTGCTGTTATTAGATCTTTTTCTGTAGATATATCCTTTGCTGTTTATAGATCTTTAACTGTAGATGGATCATTTGCTATATATAGTTCCTTTACTGTAGATAAATCCTTTGCTGTAGATTGATCTTTTGCTGTAGAATGATCCTTTGCTGTAGATAGATCCTCTACTGTTTATAGATTCTTTGCTGAACATATATTCTTTGCTGCAGATAGATTCTTTGTTGTAGATAGATCCTTTGCTGTAGACAGATCCTTTGCAGTAGGTGGATCCTTGACTGTAGATAGATCCTTTGCTGTAGATGGATCCTTGACTGTAGATAGATCCTTTGCTATAGATAGATGCTTTGCTGTAGATAGATCATTTGCTGTAGATAGATCCTTTACTGTAGATATATTCTTTGCTGTAGATAGATTCTTTGTTGTAGATAGATCGTTTGCTGTATATAGATTCTTTGTAGTAGATAGATCCTTTACTGTAGATAGATCATTCGCAATAGATAGATCTAAGATCCTTTTGTGTAAATATATAAATAAATCCTCCGCCGTAGATAGATCCCTTGACGTAGAAAGATTCTTTGCTGTAGATAGATCCTTTTCTATAGATAGATTCCTTGCTGCAAATAGATCATTTGCTGTAGATTAATGCTCTTGCTGTAGATAGATCCTTTGATATAGATATATCCTTTACTGTAGATAGATCCCTTATTGTAGATAGATCTTTGCTGTAGATAGATATTTTGATGTAGATAGATCCTTTGCTGAAGATAGATCCTTTTCTGTAGTGGATCCTTTGATGTAGAAAGATTCTCCGCTATAAATACCATCTTTGCTGTAGATAGATCCTTTGTTGTAGACATATTCTTTGCTGTAAATGGATTCTATGGCTGTATAGAGTTTCTTTACTTTAGATATATCCTTTGCTATAAATTGATCATTTGCTGTAGATAGATCCTCTGCTGAAGATAGATCCTATTCTGTAGAAAGATCCTTTGCTGAAGATAGATCCTTTGCTGTAAATGAAACCTTTGCTGTAGATAAATCCTTCGCTGTAGATAGATCCTTTGCTGTATATAAATACTTTCCTGTAGATAGATCCTTTGCTGTAGATAGATCCTTTGCTGTAGATAGATCCTTTGCAGAATATAGAACTTTTGCTGTTAATAGATCTCTTTCTGTATATAGATCCTTTGCTGTTTATAGATCTTTAACTGTAGATGGATCATTTGCTACATATAGTTCCTTTACTGTAGATAAATCCTTTGCTGTATATTGATCTTTTGCTGTAGATTGATCCTTTGCTGTAGATAGATCCTCTACTGTTTATAGATTCTTTGCTGAACATATATTTTTTGCTGTAGATAGATTCTTTGTTGTAGATAGATCCTTTGCTGTGGACAGATCCTTTGCAGTAGATAGATCCTTGACTGTAAATAGATCCTTTGCTGTAGATGGATCCTTGACTATAGATAGATCCTTTGCTATAGATAGATGCTTTGCTGTAGATAGATCATTTGCTGTAAATAGATCCTTTGCTGTATATTATTAACTTTCTTTTCTCTAATTCTAGTCTTTGTTTTATTTTCCTCAAAGACGAAAAAGACTTCTTAGTTAATTTGCAGGTTCTTAGTCTTCGTAGGTCAGTTGATCAAAATATATAACAATTGCCTTTATAATTCAATAATTACAATTAAGTGGGGTAAATGAAAAACACGGTAACACAATCTAATATAATAAATCAATTGGTTTACACTGTATAAAGTTTGAGTAAAATATCGATTAATTAACTTGTGTTTATTTCTTCCTTGAACAGTGTTAGTAAGCTTGATAAAAATAAGTCTATCGGCACTTAATTCACTCAGTCACTATTATGGAAAGTTATTCAAGAGTTAACTTGATCAAGAGTTCTAGATCGATAGAGCTCGAACACTTTATGTTAGACACACGGTGTACCGGGGAACACGTCAAGGAGTGACGATGAAGGAATAGAACTGAACAAATGAAATGATTCTCAATTGGGTTTTATATAGGGAGGTTGAAGGCCAAATGCGCCCACAGTTTTCCCAGGTCTTGGGTGGTAAGTTCGGCTTTATCAAAGATTTAAGAACGGCGACATCAAAGTTAATAATATAATTGAATTCGTGTTCTTGCATGAGTTTACATGAGTTTAGGTCTGAATAACAGAGTCATATATATGAGTCGATGTGAGTGTTCTCACATGAGTTTGGGACTGAATAACATAACCATAAATATGAGTTGGAATTTCCTAACACCTCTTCCTTGATTAGCTTTTGAAGAGTAGTACAGGATTATAAAGTTTATAATCTTGTTAAAGATTATAATCTTTATAAAGATTAAAATACTTCTGCGTATTAACAATAGATCAGTAAATTAATTAGGTCGATTGTATAATTAGATCGATTGTTATAATCAGATCGATTGTTAATATCACTCCCTCCCCCCGTTAATACAGGTCAATTGCAACTAAGTCTCACATCAAGTGCCATCTTCTAGTTATAAAGTGTTAGTAAACAAATTCTAAGATTAGATTAAAATATAGGGAATATATGTAGTCATATAGAATATATAGTAATACCATTACTAAACCCCTACAATCTAACCTTATTTGAAAATATCCTAAGAATTTCTTAAAAATTTTCAAAGTTCGAAACACAAATTATTCTATGAAAACAAAAGAAAATAAACTATTAATTCATTAATTGTTTTATAGATTCAGAATTTTTTAGTTTTAGTATTTGATTTGCTAGTAGATTAGTATTCTCATCATAGAATTTGAATGTTCAAAAAGTATGGTGACAATTCCAATCATGTATCCTACCTTGGTTTACAATCCTAATTCAACTTAGAGTTCAGTTAATATCTCTAAGTTATCCTATTCATATTCAGAAAATTACATCGAAAATAATCCCATTAAAACTAAAATACAGTTTAAACATTATAGAAGAATATTATATTTAAAATATAATTGTAATCTTACTTTATGATTCTATAAATTGGAACTTTCGATCCTATTTCATACAATCCTAAAATTCAAAACATTAAATATCAATTTAAATAATTAGTTCCAGAGTTCAAATCGAATAATCCTAAGCATCAAACTCATAATTATTGTTAATAATTTATTTTAAAATATTTTGAAGAAAAAATCCGAAAATAAAGATTTCTATTTCCCTTTCTTAAACACTTAAATGGAAATGGTTTCCAAGTGAATGTTTAGTCATTGAAAACTTAAATTTAAAATAATAAAACATTCTAATTCTAAAATCAAATGTTTATGTTTTCATTTCTTAAACACTTAAATGAAATTAGTTTCCAAGTGAATGTCTAGTCGTTGAAAACATAAATTTATTGTTCTACTTAATTCATATGATTCAATTATAAATCGCTATTAAATTTTATTCCTTTCTTTTTTCAAAAAGTTGAAGAATATTTAATATTTTACTGCGTTATAATTCTAAATAGTTTATTGCTATTTATTAACTACCTATTGTTTCCATTATAACTGTAAATTTATAATTGATAAAAATGAATAATTTTAATAAAGTGTACTAATTATTAATTAGTGGGTTTCAATTAATCTTGTGTTGACCCAGTTGTATTGGCCCAATCGTTTCACGATCGTCTCATGGGAACGTCTCATACAAGGTTCTCAACCTTGTCAGTGGCCACATTGGTATTGGCCTAATCGTCTCATGGGAACGTCTCATACAAGGTTCTCAACCTTGTCAGTGGCCACATTGGTATTGGCCTAATCGTCTCATGGGAACGTCTCATACAAGGTTCTCAACCTCGTCAGTGGTCTCGTGGTGGGTTCCCAACCTTGAGAGGGAACTGTTGACGTCTCTGGCCATCTCGGTTACTGTCGGCTTAGGTCAGTGATATGAGGGCAAGGTGGATAGACGTGAGTCTCGGATTGAAGTTGTGTTGACTCAGCGGCCCTCATGGAAAACGTTCACAAAATAATTGATTAATATTATGAAACAATAAAAACATTATGTAGCTATTACAATCGGATTACTATTTATAGATTTTATAACTTAAAGTAAAATTCCTCTTAATTTTTTAGTCATTGAGACTGGAATTTACATGTTGGTGGTGCGTAATTTTTTTCTTCATTTAATTATTCAAAATAATAAAATAGCAAAATCTCTGTAATTTAAACATCTCCTAGACAACATCGAATTTCGAAAATTATTTGTATGCCTTTAAATGTATTCTATTTTTTCTTTCTTGCACCGTTGGTGTGGTTGGAACGGATGACAAATTTGGATACATAATATTAGTGTTAGTTCCTGTATTCACAAATTTACGAGAGTCAGTTGATAAGTCATTCCTTTTCCTAGTTAGTGAAGAATTTCTAATCGCTTTTCTTACTGATTTAGATCTCTTTCTAATGTTAGCATTCAAACTAGATCTGATGGAACTTTGTCGTGAGCTTGGTCTGCTTCGGTCTTGAAATTTGTGCAATTTATTTCGGATTCTTCTGAAACTATTAAGGTTCAAAGAGTCTCTGGGGAACTGAAATCTATCCAAGAACTTAGATCGTCTTCCTAATTCTACATTGTCTGTTGTATCGTCACTTTTCTTGAATTTCTTCCAATATATCACACCTATTAAAATTGAGTTAATTATTACTATAATCAAAATTATTCCGTAAGCCATCGTTGAGTAAATTTGTACTTCGTCTGTTGATAAATTAAAATCTTCAAAAGTGAAAGTTAATGATTCATTTAATGGGTAACTTCTCTAATTGATTTTTAATGGTCTTATGGAGTGGATTCGTTGTGTTTACGTCAAAAATGGGTAATGAGGTAATGTCGAAAACACTGGTTTGATTATTTTCTACTAATAAGTCTTCCAATTGTATTTCCTTTTCTAATTTTGCAGGCCATGCTACTCCTGCAGTTTTGATGTCACAAGTATTTGGTACTATGTGTAATCCTGTTATCTGTTGTCTAATCTTTCCAGTAGGACAGTCTAGTTCTATGTTCCTACTAACGGTCGTGTAGATTAATCTATGTTGTGGAGTGTCGGTCAAGAATATTTCATGAGATATTCCTAGCCTCCGGAAATTGCATAATTTAATTATCTCTGTCGTATTTTCTCTAAAAGCTTCAATTTGACAGGAAGATTCTGTTTCTTGCCATATAGGCTGATTTTTTATCAATAAATAGTTTTCATCTACAGTCCTTAAATTTTCCTTCTGAGTCACTATGTATGTGGATCCGTCATACAACAAAATGTCATTCTCCAAATCTGCTATCATGATCTCGCTTTGTTGAAGTCTGATTGGTAAAGGAATAATTTGAAACGTGTCATAAGTATTTATATGGACTAATGGAATGATCATAATGTAATGATTTACTCCTACCTTTTTTATTTCAATTAATGGGATAATATCACCTATTGTTTCCCTAGATACTTTATCAATTGGAAATCTTAACTGAGGAAAATGTGCTTTTCCTTCCTTAAGTACTTCCTGAAAAGTCTTTATGTCTAATAGTTCAGAATTTAATAGTGAACCTCTCAATAGAGTGAGGGTGTTTTCGGTTGATTTTAATAACAGTAAAGCATTAGTAGCTGCTAATTTTAGCTGAGATAATTGCCAAACTATCATCTGTCTTTGTTCTGTACCTTCATTAAGCGTCTGCATGTTACTCAATAGAACCTTGAATTCTCTAATGGTGTTTGATACATTTTTAGCTAATACATCTACTCTCTGGTTCGTCAAGAGCACTTTTTTGTTGACTCTGTGGATATCATATTTAATTGGTCTATTTCGGCTGAATTATCATTTCCAAATAATGATCCTACAACTCCTCCAGTTACCAAACCTGTAACTAAAGCTATTCCTGCCCCTAAAAATATGGAAGTTTGGGGTGGTAGTCTTGCTACGTTAGGTCGTTGGGCAATGAATGATTGGGTGATCATGGTGTTCGTATTCTGATTTGAGGATTTTATTTCCTCCCATACTTCGTCTAACCTATCCTTTAAGTTAAAGTATTTTTCTCCTATCTCTTCTAAAGTGTTGTTTTCACAAAGTTGAGTGTTGTTCAACATTTTGTATATGTCTGAATTTATAGACTCTATTTTCAAGCATAAAAATCCTATCCTTCTGGTGAATCCTATGTCGTCCTTAAAGGTGTTTAAAATATCAGATAGAATTATTTGTCTTATGGACCTTGCAGAGACGTCTAGATTATCTCTGACTTGGTTACAAATATTTGAAATGAATGTTAGCTTTACTCTACTGACTAAGTACGCACCACTAATCATGGTCCTTCCTCTCCAGGGAGATATCGTCATAGGTGAGGCTCTCTCCGTGGAAGTCTCTGACTGTGAGGTTACATTTTGGACAACTGCTACTACAAGTAGCAAGGCTAGTGGTAGTCTCCAACCCTCAGTCTCTGTAATACAGTTTTGAGTTACAAACTAACCATTTAAAATCTTACATTAACTTATAATTAGTGGATACATATTTTATAGTTTATTTTTAATCCTTGATATAATTATAAGGATTACAAGAGTATAATTTTTAAACAATCTAAACATATCAGAATACATTTTTAATGTAAATATACTATTACATATCGTTACTGAAACAAAGAGTAAGGTTTACTCTTTAATTTCTTGGTCTTAGATTATAAGGACCCTTGAAACCTTTTGTTTCCTGTAACTGTGTATTAGGTTTTTCTACTAGTGATTCTGGTTCTGGAAAATTTGATTCCTTCAAGTTACCATTAGTTTGAGAATTAGATTCAATTACAGAATTATCAGGGGAAGAATATTCCTTCGTGATAAGGGTATCAGGATGCACCTCGTATTTTACATCAGAGTTTGCCTCCTGGAGTGTGATCTTGTTTCCTTTTTGTTGGAGAACAATGAATGGCCCAGATACTGGCAAATCTAATTTGTTCTTAGGAATATGTTTCGGTAATTTTGCATAAATGCGTTTACCAATTGTCACCTGTTTGTCCTTTCTTCTGTAATTAGTCCTGTCCGTATACTTATCTTGGATTTTTAGGATGTGTTCCCGACAATGCTTCCGGATTTGCGCTACTCGTCTAAGCCTGACGTCACTTTCCAGTTCACTGTAATTCATTCTTGGCTGGGATAATGTGATCGTTGGACTATCATAACCAAATAAACTGTAAAATGGTGATTCGTTTATGCTTGTATTCCAAGAGTTATTTATAGTCAACATTATTACTGGTAGAAGATAATCCCAATCCGTCATGGCCAGTGAGTTGGTGTAGATCCTTAACATTTTGTTAACCTCCCGGTTAATCCTTTCTGACAGTCCTTGGCTTGCTGGATGGTATGGTGCAACTTCGAGCTTTTCGATGTTGTAGAAATCGCAGAAGGTGCGGAGTTTAGTGGATTTATACTCCTGTGCATTGTCGGTTAGAATTACCTTTGGTGATCCATAATTAGATATTACCTGTCTGAATCCTTCTATAATGGATTCGGCTTCTTTATTAGGCAATGGTAATATCACAGTGTATCTGGTAGTGTAGTCTCTCACCACCATGATATAACGATTCCCTTGTTCCGTGATAGGTAACGGTCCCAATAAATCTGAACTGAGAGTTTGAAATGGTTTAATTGGTATCGGATATTTTCCGATGGGAATAGGTTTAGCAATCCCTTTAGCCTTGATACAAAGCTCGCAATTATCACAAAGTTCTCTCAGTATCTTGCTTTCGTTTCGGTTGTAGAAGTTTCGAACGAAAATCTTCAAAGATCGTTCGATATCTCTATGACCAGCCGTTGTTTCGGTATGTACCGTTTTAAATGCTTTTGGCATTAAACTGTCTGGTACATAAGGAACTATGTGAACTTCTTTCTGTTTCTGTCTTGTGATATTTCTTACCACAAAGATTAAGTTCTTTAGAATTTTAAAACTTGCTAAAGCAATGGTTTTTTCACGTTGGTTGGATAATATTTTTCTCTTGATTTCTATGCAACCTTCGTCCTTTTCCTGGTGATTCCTCAGTTCTTCCTCACTGAATGGAAATTTCACCGGAAGTAGCGATGATAACCCATCGGTTAATTCCGGGTTCTCCTGTGTCTGTTCTATCTTATTTATTCTACTCACCAATTTTTCTTCCAGTTCCTCCGTTACGTCAGTACAGTTCTCCTCGACTTTAGATAACCTAGAGAGGGAGTCTGCAAATAAATTTGACTTACCTGGCAAGTAGAAGAGTTGAATGGCATACTCCTGAGCTAACATAGACCATCTATTTATGCAACTATCTTTGGTATTCTTTTTCAGAATACCAAGAAGAGGCATGTGGTCAGTATATACTGACACTGGATAGCTGAGTATGATATTTCTATATGTCTCTAAAGCAAAAATCAATGCTAGGAACTCGCGCTTAGTTGCGCTATAGTTCCTCTGAGCCGGATTTAAGCTTTTCGAGATATAAGATATGGGGTGGAGGATATTATCGTATTCTTGCATAAGGCATGAAGCTATCCCCGATAGGCTTGCATCACAATACAAATGGAACGGTTTAGAGTAGTCCGGGATTTTCAAAACCGGACTAGTAGTGAGCATTTCTTTAAGTTTATCTACTGCTTCACTTTGTTCTTTACCCCATTTAAATTTTACCCCCTTCCGTAGTAAAAGGTACAATGGTTCTGCCTGAAGGTTGAAACCTCTCACAAAGGTTCTAAAATAGTTACAAGCTCCTAAGAAAGCTTGAACTTCCTTCTTAGAAGTTGGGTATGGCATTGCGTTTAATGATTCGATTCTAGACTCGTCCATTGTTAACCCATCGGAGCTGACTTTATAGCCCAAGAATTTGATTTCTTTTGCAAAAAATTTGCATTTAGTCAATTTTATTTTGAGGCTGGCTTCAGACAATTTCTGCAATACTGCCTCAATCCTTTCTAAATGAGTTTCTTTATTTCGTGAATATACGATAATATCATCCATATAAGCAAGTACATTACATCCAAGTAAATCGTACAAAACTGAATTGATAACTCGACTGAAAAAAGCTGGACTACTTTGGAGCCCAAAAGGCACTCGGTTAAACTCACATCGAGTTGAATTTACAGTGAAAGCCGTTTTGTGTCGATCACTTGGTGTTATTAAGCATTGATGAAAGGCCGATGCAAGATCTATTTTTGAAATATATTTGATTTCATCTAATGACTTTAATAAGTCGTTTATCCTTGGGATAGGATATGTTACAGGTTTCATGACCTGGTTGAGAGCGCGATAGTCAATGCAAGGCCTAATTTCATTATTAGGTTTGTTTACTATAAGCAAAGGTGCGTTAAATACACTCTTTGATTTAGCGATAACACCTGTATTTAACATATCCTTAATTACCTCATTTAACTGACCTTGTTTGGAGTGCGGTATGGGATAAGGACTGCGGTTGACCACCACGTCATCCTTCAAGTCTATATCCAAAGTGTCACCTGTAAAAACTCCTAACTTTTCACCCTTTTTCCAACCTACCTGTCTGTACTTTTTCAGGAGATCTAGTATCTTATCCTTCATGCTGGCATCTTCACATATTATATCCTTTTCTTCCAAGGGTTCGAGTTCCTCTTCTCTTAGTTTTTCATTTGGGTCTTCTTTGTTGGCTAACGTTACGGCATTTATCCTTTGTTCATTAAATACACTTCCAGTGAAAATCTTCGTTCCCTGGGTCAATACAATGTTATCGTCACTTATATTCATGCAATTAATGGTTATTCTCCCCTTGCATACTCGTGCAAGTGTATTGGGAATTAATATCTTTTCCTTTAGTTGCGAGCTATGGATTAATATCTCTTCACCATCTTGTGCTCCTGCAATTCTCATATTGCACACGTTAATTGCATTTCTTTGGACCTCAATGTCCTCTATTATGTGTAAGTTGAAGTGTCCTTCATCTTCACATTCCTTTGTGACTATTTTATCCACATTTATTTCCTTCTTTTTATTCCCATTCGTACACTTGGGATAATTATGAAGGTTTTCGTTTATTATCCTCATTTTCAACTGGTCCATTCCTTTTGAGACCTTACAGTTTTCTGTTTCATTTTCCATGAAACTTATCTTACCTTCTGGTAAGTTTATATGAGCTCTCCTCAATATATTCATTCCAATCAGAATATCCATTCGCAACGCACTGGTATTGCTAAATATCAGTACATTTTCATGAAACTTACCTCGTGGATTTACAATTTCCACTGTAGTTTCTCCCACAATAGGGATAACGTTGTTGCTAGCATCTCTTACCTCCTTTTTATAAATTCTAACCATGTGTTTATCCGTCAGTATTCGTTCTGACATCAGACTAATTGACGAAACAGTGTCAACTAATCCCTTATATTTGGATTGTCCTATTACTATCTCTACGTGTGGATTTACCAACGTTTTGTTTGGTTCCTGTATACTTCCTAGTCATTCTGACTGATCCGATTCATCACATTCGTGATCAGGGTTTTCGTAATTTCCATCCTCTAGGACATTAACCCTGTCACCATTCCTTGTGGGAGTATCTCTAGGTCTATAGCTGTTTGATCCAGCTATTTTCCTCTCTTGTTTTGCTCCTTGCTCAAATTTACCCTTACGACAATCTTTATTTTCATGGCCAATTCCACGGCAGTTAAGGCAATAGGGGATTTTTTTTAGCTATCCTTATTTTGCAATACTGCGCAGAATGACTGAGTTTTTTACAATACTTGCAGGAAATCTTTTTCCTGCACTCTCGGGCAAAATGCCCGGCTTCGTTACACTTGAAGCAGGTCCTTGCTGCCCCTTGGCCTTGTTCTCTTTTTTTGTCATGGGAAGTAGTGGTTACCTGGTAGAGAACATCTTGCTGTGTTGTGATGTTCTCCTTTTTCTTTTTTGCCTTCATTAGCGTTTCTTTTTCGTACAAATTCACAACTTCCGACATTAGCTCTGTACTGGAGCAGTCGGCACATATGTTTGTGATTTTTTCGTACATTTTTGTCGGTAACTGATTACCAAGTATAAACTTCATTATGAGGTTTTGAAATAACCCCATTAGTGGCAACTTTAGTACTTCCTCCTCATCTTCTTCTTCGCCGCTAGGGAGTATAACTACCGTTTCAGGGCTTATGTTGATTTTTTTCATCCCTTCTGTTGAGAGGAAACTTTCCACATGTGCTCTTGTCGATGCTTCTAACGACGTCATGCCAGCAAAGAAGTTCGGCTTGTGGATGTCACTGGTTCCCAATATTTTTGCTGCATGTTGAGTGTCCTCTTTTTGATGATTTGGATACATCTTGAGGAATTCGCGTTCTACACGCTCATAGCTGTACTCTTCGCGTCCAGCATAGAGGTCTATCAAACTCAAAGCGTTTCCGCTTTGTTTGCTTACTTGGGCATATAGTATCCGGAATTTTACGCCACCATCTGTGATGTCGTTTTGCAGGAAGTAGTTGTCTAACGTACGGAAAAATGTCCGAACGTTAGGACCTGGCACAAATGCATCCTTTTCGTGTGGTA
Organism: Caprella mutica; assembly: GCA_947561585.1. NCBI lineage: Eukaryota > Metazoa > Arthropoda > Malacostraca > Amphipoda > Caprellidae > Caprella > Caprella mutica. Next base: position 158,213 of record CANNZV010001364.1, read on the forward strand.
ATGGCGCACCCTTGAATTTAGGTAGGTCATTTAACACAATCAAATTGTTGTTAGCCATCTTTACAATAATTGGAAACTATTTTCCCTTTATTATTTTCCTTTGATTATTTTCCCTTTCAGGAAATTTTTATTTGTATCCTTTCCTTTGATTATTTTCCCTTTCAGGAAATTTTTATTTTTATCCTTTCCTTTGATTATTTTCCCTTTCAGGAAATTTTTATTTTTATCCTTTCCTTTGATTATTTTCCCTTTCAGGAAATTTTTATCCTTTCCTTTGATTATTCTGTAATATTTTTACAATAAAATATAAAAGAATATAAAAATATTGAGCGCCACCCAATACACAATATAGGAAAAAAAATGGTTAGGCAAAGGACAAAAAAATATAACTTGCAATAATAATAAAAAAAAAATCAAATAAAATTTCTAATCAATATAAGTATCAATGAACATGCACAAGGTTGTACCTGTGTATACTTATTATCAAAATTATTGGGCACAAAAAAATAATATAATAAGAAATAATTAATTTACAAGCACATACACATATGTATATAATGTAATTATTATGTAAACATTATTTAGGCACACAAGAAAATATAATATAATTATTTCTCAATCGTAAATGTTCACAAAATTCAAAACTCAATACTGATGAAGGATTCCCCTAATATTAATTAGCAATCAACAATATTTTTCGTTATTTTGAATTAATTATTTAATTCCCACATAACTTACTCATTCTTGCTTCTAACAATTGCATTTAACAACAGTTATAGAACGTTCAACTTAACTTGATGAGGTGAGTCTTATTACTGAATACTATATTCGTTGACTGCTGAACTTCTGAAGAACCTCTGCTTTCTCTTTGCTGACCCCTTTTCTCTGAGTGTCCTGTTGTGGTCAACAGCTGTAGACTATTTCTTGTCTTCTTCTCAGCTTTGGATCCGCTGCGATGCGCTGTTTTTATACTATTATTCAGTATATGAAGTAGGGCTCCCAACTTTATTTGATGAAGAAGAAAATAACTCGTCACTCAGTTAAAGTAATTTCAGTCACTTACTCCGAAAGTGATGAGACGATTTAATTTACTTTAATTCGTTTTTTATTTGAAAGTGAGTTTATCACGACAAAAGTAGCTTTGTCGCCGTACCAGTTTTTCTTGCCACTAGTACCCGAAGAGCTGATAGTACGCAGGTAACAGCGCGTTACTAGCGTAGCTAATGAATTTTTACGCTGCCTCCTTCTTCTTTAGCACAAGGAGTGATTGTAGCACTTTAACACTGGTGTTATTTTTCACACGGTATAACACTGAAATACTTTACATCGGTATTTCTTGAAAATGTTATTAGTTATTAGAATACTTTTCACATGTCACGTGATATTCTAAATAACCACACTATAACCGCATTAGTGTTTCATACGAAAACTTTCATACGGGGAACAATATTCTACCCTTATCGAACACTTCACTTTTTAATTGTTAATTGTGTTTCCCACTGTAATTGATTATTGATTCTAATAAAAGCTGCTTTTTGTTAATTTTTGATCTCCGTCGTAGATGTCATTATTAACTTTCTTTTCTCTAATTCTAGTCTTTGTTTTATTTTCCTCAAAGACGAAGAAGACTTCTTAGTTAATTTGCAGGTTCTTAGTCTTCGTAGGTCAGTTGATCAAAATATATAACAATTGCCTTTATAATTCAATAATTACAATCAAGTGGGGTAAATGGAAAACACGGTAACACAATCTAATATAATAAATCAATTGGTTTACACTGTATAAAGTTTGAGTAAAATATCGATTAATTAACTTGTGTTTATTTCTTCCTTGAACAGTGTTAGTAAGCTTGATAAAAATAAGTCTATCGGCACTTAATTCACTCAGTCACTATTATGGAAAGTTATTCAAGAGTTAACTTGATCAAGAGTTCTAGATCGATAG